>BLBF01000032.1:12728331-12757803 GCA_015471245.1 Laticauda colubrina | reverse complement strand
TCTTCTTCTTCTTCTTCTTCTTCTTCTTCTTCTTCTTCTTCTTCTTCCTCCTCCTCCTCCTCCTCCTCCTCCTCCCCCTCCTCCCCCGACACCACTTCAAGTGTCAAGGGAGATACAACTTCTGGTTCTTGCTCTTCTGACAGCCTCAGCCACGTGGTAAATACATGCCACTTGCCAAGTGCTTGAATCATAATATCTAATAATGCAAACACTGTGACAATTGTAAACATGAGAATCAGTCGTAACTCACTTTTTTCAGCACATTGTAACTTTGATTGGCTGCTAAATGAACGGTCATAAGTCAAGGGCTATCTGTAGTCAATAAAATGTTTCTTCTATGAATAAAAGAGGAACAACTGGATAGGGTAAGTGATCCTCATAAAGTATTTGTAAGAAAGAAGGGAGGGGGTGGTTAGCAGAGGTGGTATTCAGCAGGTTCTGACCAGTTCTGGAGAACCGGTAGCGGACATTTTGAGTAGTTCAGAGAACCAGCAAATGCCACCTCTAACTGGAGATTTTACAGTATCCTTTCCCTGGTCCGCCCACCAACCCATGCCCACAGAACTGGTAGTAAAAAAATTTGAATCCCACCACTGGTGGTTAGACTATAATCTTTCTATAAATTAGAGTCAAGACATCTTGCTTTATCTCCAGATTTTCTTTCTTGGGCTCTTGTGGCGATCAGATGAAATACAGGATCTATAATCCCAATATTTTGAAAGGAAATGAAGGCAGATGATTGGAAGCATCACATACTAGTTTAGGATTACATACCCTTCCTGCACTGTCTCTCTTTTTCCTTTTGCCTTTTTCCACCTCAGAATTAAAGTCTAGTAAGTTTGGAAGATTTCTGAAGGGTCTATTACTTTTCTTACCATCATCAGTCCTTTTTTGTTTATAAATTATTTTGTTTTTCTCTTTCATTTCTTTGTATTGTAGACATGTGACTGGGTGGACTATGGGAGAAATTATAGGATGGCACAGTCACTTCCATAGCATTTCAGGAAACACCATTTATTAAATGACATAACAGGGTCTATAAATACCTGCATTTAGTGTATAATTTGTGTATTAAGTACAGATGGTCAACATTTGTCTTCTCTGACACTCAATATTTTCATAAGTCCATCTCTCTGACAGATGGTTTCCTAGGCCTCTGAGCCGTCCTCAGGCCTGTCTTTCCACTTACATGTTCCTCTCCCCTCAGTTCACTCCTCCATCTGGAATATAAAAAGATGTCCTACATTACCATGGAAATTTCATTATCCAGTTAGCTCAGTTACCCATTAATAAACATCTCTGACATTATAATGCTGTAGTTGGGAGAAACAGGTGGTTTTAAAAAGGAAAGGGAATGACACAAGAATGCTTATTGACTGACACTATATTGGTTTAATTAACATAGAAAATATGTTCTGAATGTGCCAGACCAAAAGACATGACAGAAAGAATCAACAATGAACACCAAAACCCTTTGAACAATGCAGAGGACACCATTTTCTTAGCTGAAAGTGAAGAAAGATTAAGATGAGTTGCATTTTTATGAGCTTAAGGGAGATATGATGGGGAAGATGTGAAGGTGATAAATAGTTTTGTACGTATGAAAGTGTTTTCTAAATTTATCACAGTTCTTGGGATTATGATTCAGGGTAGGTGTTATGGTATTAAACCAATTTACCTGATTTATTGCTAATAAGCATTAATGTTTCAAAGTAAGATTGAAAGAAAGCCTTGCTTACATCCTGCATTAGTTTCACTCCATGAGAGAAAATGCTGGTGTTTTTTTTTAATGATGTGGTTTTTGAAAGCAGCTCCATCTTGCTCACAAAGGAGGGACTTGGAAGTGTTCCCTCCTTTAGATTAGCCTTCCTCAACCCAATACTTTCCAGATGAATTGGACTTCCATTAGCTTCCAGCTATCATGGCCATCTGGAGGACTGTGGATAAGGAAAGGCAGGGACTTGACCTCCTCCAAAGTATAAATTAATCAAACCAGGTTTCACACCCACTGAATGTTTAAACAATATCCTAAAAGTTTGGCCTTCTTTCACTTAAACGATCGAAAGCCCATGTCACACTGCCCAACGGATGCAAAAAGGACACAGCGGACGAGCAAAATGTTCCATCCGTTGTTATCCGCTCTCAAAAGGGGCAAAAATTTGCATAACCGGAGCGGATAACACGGACGCAGGGAGGATGCAGGGCGGATGCAAAGCGGATGCGGAACGGAAGTCCAGCGGATGGAAGCGGATGAGAGCAGATGGCACGTCCGCTAGGCTTCTGGGGGGCCGCAGCAAAGCGGACGCGGAACGAAAAGAGCAAATGCAGAGCGGAAGCCTAGCGGATGAAGCGGATGCACAGCGGATGCACAGCGGATGCACAGCGGAAACCTAATGGATGCCTGGCGTTAATTGCGCATGCGGGGGGGATGCATTGCGTCAGCCCCGCAGATATAACGGATGCAGGTCGCCATTCAGAGGAAAGACCTGCTGCTGGACGGATTGGCTGCCTTGCCTGCCCTGCCTGCATGTCTGCCTGCAAGCCTTGCTGCCAGCCTTGCTGCCAGCCTCCCTGCCAGCCTCCCTGCCACCCTCCCTGCCAGCCTTGGTGCCAGCCTGCCTGCAAGCCTTGCTGCCAGCCTCGCTGCCAGCCTTGCTGCCAGTCTGCCTGCCAGCCTTGCTTCCTGCCTTCCTGCCAGCCTTGGTTCATGTCTGCCTGCCAGCCTTGGTGCCTGCCTGCCTGCCAGTCTTCCTGCAAGCCTTGGTGCCTGCCTTCCTGCAAGCCTTGGTGCCAGCCTTCCTGCCAGCCTTGGTGCCTGCCTCCCTGCCAGCCTGCCTGCCAGCCTTCCTGTCTGCCTGCCTGCCAGCCTTGGTGCCTGCCTGCCAGCCAGCCTCCCTGCCAGCCTTGGTGCCTGCCTTGGTTCCTCCCAGCCTCCCTGCCAGCCAGCAACCCCACAACCATGCGAAAGCACAGCAAGCCTCAACCATCCGCTGCCAGCCCTGGCAAGAGGGACAGGGCTACCATCCCGCCCCCTGGCCCTCACTCTGGTTCTCCTGGGGCTTCTGCAGCACGGGCTCGCTCTTCTGGGGCTGGCGCTTCTGCTGCTTCTGCTTCTGGAGGAGCTGATGACAAGCACTCCAGCACAGGCCACCTCCACAGCACCTGGACCCTTCACTCCTGAGACTGAGCGACCAAGAGGAGTGCCGGAGACTCATTTTTGTTTTATAGCTTCTTGTTAATAAAGTCTATTTATGATTCACACACTTGCTTCATTTCTTTTTTTAAATAAAGTCTTGGTGGAAACTTTTAGAAATGGTTTAAGCCTTTGCATGCTTGTGGGATGGGTTAAGATAGCAGTGGGGTGGGCAGGGATACCTGAGGAATGAGCAGGGATACCTTTGGGATGGGTAATAGCTGTGGGATAGATAAACTTCCAGCGCAAGCATAGTGGGACTGTATGGTCCACCCTCCCAGGTGCAACATCTGTGGCCCTTTATTATCAATAACAATATAATCAATCATCCACACATGTCAACATAAACACAACTCTTTATTAAACACCCTGTTCATTGTAGGCCCACCCAACATACATGGCCCAATCTCATCCGTGTGATGAGACAGGCTGAAGGAAGCATCCATTAAGCATCTACCATCCTGTCTTGCCACTCCACTGCTCCAGCTGGGGAGTTGCACCAGGGTCTCAGGAGGTTGTGCTGCTTCTTCCCTTCACGTGAGGCTCTGTTGGGGCCTTGCACATCCACAGTGTCTATCAGGTTTCGCCCTTGCCTCCATTCCCCAGGCTCCATGTCCCCATTGCCTTGCTGACGGTCCACAAGCCTGTCCTGAAACACTGGGTAGCAGGTGCGCATGAGATTGTGCAGGATGCAGCAAGCTTCCATGATCCTCCTCATGGTCTCTGGGCTATGCTGCATGGTGGTGAGAAGTACCTGGAACCTGTTGGCCAGGATGCCAAAGGCGTTGTCCACCACCCGCCTTGCCCTGGACAGCCTGTAGTTGAAGATCCTCTCTTTACGGGTGAGGCGTCTGGAGGTGTAGGGCTTCATGAGGTAGGTTGTGAGGAAGAAGGCGTCATCCCCCACGATGAAGTAGGGCACATCTTGCATGTCGTTGGGCAGTGGGTCTGGATCTGGGAAGCCCATGATGAGGTTGCGTTCCAGCCCCTCCTTGAGGTGACTGGCGTTGTATACCTGGGCATCTGAAGATGAGCCGTTGCCTGAAGCATCAATGTACATGAACTTGTAGTCAACATCGACCATGGCAAAGAGGATGATGCTGAAGAAGCCCTTGGAGTTGAAATAAGTGGACCCTGAGTTGGGTGGAGATTTGCAGGCCACGTGCTTGCCATCTATGGCTCCAATGGTGTGGGGTAAGTTCCACTTCTGATACCACTGCTCTGCAACTTTCTTCCATCCTTCTTCAGTGGAGGGGTATTGGAGGAGCTCCTCCTTGTATTCTTCGATGATGGCCTGCACCACTTCTCTGACCACAATGCTGATGGTGTTGGATGGCACCCTCCAGCCGTACTGCATGCTCCTGTAGGTGGTCCTGGAGGCCAGGTGGCACAGAGTGAGTGCCACCTTGAGCCCAGGTTCCAGGCTGGGCTGGAAGCTGGTGCTCTGCTTGGTCAACCTGGGTGTCAGCCACTGCACAACTTCGTCAAACATGGCTGGAGGCATCCTCATGAAGTTCTGGAATGCACAAGTGTCTTCATTCCTGAACTCCACCATCAGTTTGCTGTACAGTCCGTCCTCTGCTCTTCTGGCGAACCATCTTCGGACCCAGACTCTTTTTGGCTGCCTCTTTTTCTTCTCGTAGTAGAGTTCACAGAGCCTGCAGATGGCTTCGCGCTGTTGCAGAATGATGGTGGCTGCCGAAAGGACTTTGTTGTAATCCACGGTGGGCATGACTGGATGCTGTGGAAGAGGAAGAGTCAGATGAAGGCTGCAGAGGTCTGCACCACTTGGCTGCTGTTCTGAAAGTGAGATGCAGATGTGTTGCTCCCCCTTTTTATGGGAAATATAGGTTTTCCTCTAGGCATCCTCTAGGCATCCTGTAGGCATCCTTAATATCCAAGATAGGTCCCCTCTGCGAACGTTTTTTCTGTTTTAAATGTTTTGTTTCTGTGCTGCATCCGTTCTGCATCCGTTCCGCGTCTGTTCCGCTTCCTTCCTGAGTCCAAGCGGATGCGAGTTGCGCGGATGCGCAGTGGATGCCTAGCGGATATAGTGGATGCATAACGGATGCATAACGGATGCGTAGCGGATGCAGAACGGGTGAACTGGATATATTTTCCGCGCAAAAGTTTTGGGCAGCCCAAAACTTTCTGAGCGGATGAAACGTCAATAGACGGATGCTGGACGGAGAGAGAGGAAGCAAAACGGAGGCCGTGAGTACATCGCGTTTTCCAACGGATGGCAAGCTTTTTTGTCCGTTTTACATCCTCTTTGCATCCGTTGGTTCAGTGTGACATGGGCTTAAATATCTTCATATTTAGACAATGTGTCTAATTTCTATTTGCAAACTGTTCTGCAGCTGGGTCAAGTAACTAATGAGTGTATTAATCAAAAGCAGCAGAATCAGCTGCCAGCATATAATTCACATTCTTGGCAGGTATGCCATCCTTAACATTACAATTGTATTTGGGATTAAGAAAAAAAGCTTTCTTAGAGAGCCTTGCCTATACTAATCTTGAAATACCCTAATTAAAGAATTACTGTACTTTATTACAACAAAACAGAACTGGTTTGGCCCATTTGTCATAAATATTCATCTACTGAAGGAAAAAAAAAGCTGACATTAATTGAAAAACAAGAATAGACTTACTGTAGGTTTGATCTATGCCATAGCTTTTGCCCTTTACTTGAATTGTGAAAGTAGATTGAAACTGTGTTAAGTTTTAGACATGAAGGTCCATTGTTGACAAATGTCTGCTCAACTGGAAAGGAGTCACCTGGAGCAATTTGTGTCATTTGCACAACAATGTAATTATGCAAATACCATTAAATCAGTGCAGAAAATTGGTCTATTCCATACAAATTCTGTTGAATTGCAGTCTGGTGAATTGAGATCTCTGTATGGTTTTTTTGCAATAGCAATATTTTCCCCCATGTTACACAGAAAACTGAAAAAAGGCAGTTATATTCATGAACAACAGAGGAAGTATTATGTGCCTGAGTTTACATAATGTGTAGACCATTTTTAAAAAATCATTTTCAAAGTATGCCCAGTCCCACTAACCATAGCAATTTTGGCCTTAGTATCATGACTAGATTTTGGATTAGTTTAGCTATATTTTATTCTAGTTCATCCGTTATTGCTTTTTTTGCACAAGTGACTTACAGAGAAAACATTTTGTCTTAATCATAATGAAGTCGTCTAAGACTATTTTCCATCTGCAGATCTTTCATTGTTACTAAGGTAGTATCTTCCTTGCTATGAGTTTAGAGGGACAACGTTGGAATGTATAGTTGCCTGTTCTATCAGTCTTGTACAAGATTGAGTAACTGTACTCTTCTATGTGATGGACACATTGCTATGTGATTCTTCATCAAATCAATGAATGCCAACTCTTGCTTGATTGTTGGTTAGTACTTATATGATAAAAGGAAATATTGATGTGATCTGGCCTGTTCTCCCTTCTGCTTGAACTTAACTTCTAAATTATATTAAAGGATTTAAGCTGACATTGCTTATCAGGGATATTCAAGTGAAATGCAATGGTGTTCATTGTGAAAGAATGGAATAACAGGAAGTTGAACTATATCAGCCCTTTCAACATCAAATTTGGTATATTGAATAACCCAAGACACATTTTCTCATCTGTCATGATCAGAGAGAGGTGGGGCTCAGCTTTTCATGGCCCTCTTTTTATTCTTTGCTTGACTCATCTACAGAAGGGGGGGGGGGAAATCTAGCATTAACTGAAAAGCTGGGCCAGTGTAGGTTAGATCTATGCCATCTCTTTTGTCCTTTGCTTGAATTGTGAAAGTGAAACGCTGTGTTGAGTTTTAGATGTGAAGGACCATTACTGACAAATGTCTGTTCAACTGGAAAGAACTCAGAAGGGGGGAGTCTATGCTCTTGTCTTAAAGGTTTACAAAACATGCACATGCCCCCCTCTCCTCAGAGTTTTGGGAGTTTTAAAAAGAACTATAGAAGAACTAAGCAACTTTTGCAAGATGCATCCATGCCTCTTAATTCTCTTGTCCAAACAAAACATTCAAAATCTTCAGCCTTGCCCATTTGTATGTGTGCAAATGGTATACTAAGGCTCTATGCAGCTCATGACCCATTGGTTGTCCATCTTGAAGTTAATCCAACACATCTAGTAAGCGCTTGCGATAGATGCTGCATCCACAGAAAGTGTCCAAGTTGGGAGGGGATATAAGTGATAAAATGTGTGTCACAATGTCATCTTGCAAAAATCTGCCACTTTTGTACTTGTAAAATAACATTTCACACAAGCACAGGCAGATATTATCGAATTTTGTAGCACATGCTTTGTCTATCTGGGTTTTCATGCTCTGTTGCAGACCCATCAAGCTGTTCTAAATCCTCTTCCTTTTCCAGGATTCCAGAATAAATATCTCTGTGTGGTAACTTTCATAAACACAATTTAGCTCACAAGATGAGGAAAAACTAAAACACTTTCATCCTCAGCAGTTCCTCTGCAACGTTTAAAGGAGTTAAACAGGATAGATAGTGCCAGACAAACATAAAAATAGACCAACAATAGTATGTTGTGCTGTCTTGAATTAGTTATCATTTATCCACTGATTACCTTAGTTTATCGGCTCCAATGTTTTTTTCACTGTCCATTCCCACTAAACAGATGTCAACTTCCTAAGGCAAGGACTATCAGCTGGCAAAACTGTAGGAGGTGGTATTCTAGGCAATGTCTTAGTCATAGATTCATTTAAAAAGACAACCAAATGAATAACTCTGTGTTATAACAATGATGTGTTACTGTGTTGGCAACGGGGCATGTTTCCTTTGTAATTTGGCAGTCTAGTTTATGCTTCCATGCCCTTTTTGTTAAGCTCTCTGCCCTCTAAATTAATTTTTTTTGTCTTTTACGTTGGTTAATGTTGCTGTTTAATAGCTTGCTTTTGACTCTTGCAGAAAATTCTCTCTTTCTTAAACTGCACAGAGCTCTGGCTTTGATAATGTTGCTTTAAAATTTAACCCGTGTTGTGTAAGCCTGTGATGGTCTTTTCAGCTGCAATCTCATTTATGATCACAGGCAATTTCTATACAAGTTCAAAGCACGATTGACTTTTATGATCAAGCACATTCATTAAATGCAATGGCACTTCTTTCTGACATCAGCTTTCTCAGTTATGTGACAAGCCAGAAGATGGCAGTGTTTTTTAACAGAAGAGAAGGCTTCTTGTTTAAAAATAAAGTGGTAAAGAATCCAGGACTGGGAGACAGCAGGTCTGGGAATATGATTTGAAGCTTTACTTTTTCAATAATTCCTGCTCTGGTGAATAAATTTAAAGGAATAACTGACATGGCAAAAGATGCACAAGACAAATAAGCTAGCCAGAAATTAAATATTACAAATACTATATTGGAAGGAAGCTCATGAAATGATAAGCTCATGCTACTGAAAAGGGTACCTTTCTTTACTGATCACCTATTTTACAGGTGTGTGATTGCAGGATTCAGAAAACTTGAAAGTGAATGTGTATGACAGCTCTAATTGGAAGAAAAATCTGAGTGGTGAAATGGTTGTTAGAACACAGGATAAACTGGTAATAGGATAAATTTGGTAAACTTTTCTTCATCCTGGAGAAGAGCAGAATGTCCTCAAATTGCCAGATGGGTGGCATATAAATTCATTAAATAAATAAAATAGTCATGAAGTCAGTCATGAAGATAAAGTCCAAAGCAACAAAGATGATAAGAGGTCCCAAAGGCTAAGCCATATGATGAACAATTGAGGGAACTAGTATGTCTCGTCTAACAAAGAGAAGGTTTAGGCATAATGTGATAGGAGCTCTCCAGTACTTGAAGGGCTATCACAGAGAAGAAGGGGATCAACATTCTCCAAAGCACCTGAGTGTAGGACAAGAAGTAACTATATAGAAGATCATTAAAGAGATATCCAATCTAAGAACTAAAGAGAAATTTCCTGACAGTGAGAACAATTAATCAGTGGAATAACTTGCCTCCAGAAGTTGTGAATGCTCCAACACTGGAGAATTTTTAAAGAGACTGGGCAGCCATTTGTTTGGAATGGTATAGGGTCTCCTGCTTGACCAGGGGATTGGACTAAAGGCCTCCAAGATCTCTTCCAATCCTATTCTATGTTCTGTGTTCTATGTTTTATTATATGGACCACTTTGAGCCAATTGATGACAGCAAGATGGCAATCTGTCCATCAAAAATTCTAGGAACAGGACGGGCCTTGAACATTCCCTTACTTTCAGTGTTTCCCGAGAATAATGGATCTCATTTTGATTAAAAAAATAAATAAACCCTTCATTTTGGCTTTAGATGTTTCCCCTCTAGGCCTCTCATACTTGGGCCTCACATCCTTGCCCTAAAATTCCAGGAAGGCTTGTCAAGGAACTGGACAGCAGTGGATTCAGGGTTAACTTCCTTTTCTGTTGCAGATAAATTAGTGAGAAGGTTTTCCATGCTAAATTAACAGTCTTATCAGTCAGGGACAGAAGACTGACAAGGACTGTGATATTTTAGTAATGACCCCAACTTCTGAGAGGGCTATCCTCTACTAGACATATGAATGCTTCACTGTTTATTGCCTATTGCTTGCTGATGATCATGTGCCTTGGTTTTCCACAAATGTATGAAAATTTTACTAATTTATAGATTGGGAGCGCCTGAGCTTGGATAAAGCAAGTTTAAACAAAAATATGTGGAAATAATGCATAGGCAAAGAGCATTATTATGAGCTCAGAGTAAGTAATATTATGAGATAGGCAGCCATATAAATCCTACAAATAAATTAACAAACAAATAACATTTCGGATATAGAGTGTTGCTAATGTCTACAAATGTTTCATTACAGTGATCCTTGATTAGGGATATGCAACTTTGGGAGGCTTGTGGGCTGGAAAGAATTTGTATAGCATGCCAGGATTCTCTGTTGTGGCCCACCAGTGGCCAGTGGAGCTGGAGGCAGACTTGGACAGTGAGGAGGTTGGGGAGGAACATGAGCCGGTCCTGGAGTCTGGGGAAGATTCTGATGAGTGTTCTGCATCGGAGGCAGAGATGGGGCCAGGGCTGTCTGACAGTTATCAGCTGCCTTCGGAGTCAGAGATCAGTGGGGCAGAAGAATAGCTGGAGCCTTTTCCCAGTGTGCGCATGTGCAGAACTGCCAGGAGTTAAGGAACAAGACTTGACTTGGGAGTAAAGGCTCAGGTGGGTGGTGAATGGCCCCTCCCATAGGGAATAAAGAGAAGGGAAAGGGAGGGGTGTTTACAGGAGATAATTAGTTCAGTTCATTAGAGAGAAGATCTGTTCCTGCCTTCTTGCCAAGTAATTGCTGCTACAGTATGGTATTTGGCAGATATCGGCCAGGCAACTCTCCAAGCCTGATAAAGGTGTGTAGTTATGAAATCTCATGAAAGAGTGTTTGCTGGGACTTTGCTGGAGAGGAATTCCCTTTAATCTAAACAAAAGGGGTTCTATCGGGACAAGGAGTCTGCTTCATGATCTTGGGAAGCCTAGGTCAGAACATTCTCATCCTAAAAAATAGATATGGCCAAGCCAAAATCTAAATGAAATTGACTCTGCATTTAAATGTAATAATTAAACTAATTGAATACAATTCATACTCTGTATTTCCAAGTATTTTCTGAAATTCCTATCTCACTGACTAATTTAGAATTTGTGGGATGGATATTGGAGAAGGAGATTAAAAGAGATTCCAGGACCAAACCAAACAGGATGGTGCTTATTTAAATTGTTCCCATTAATTACTTACTACACCTCAGTGAACCTGAGTGATCAGGATGATGTTTGCAATTTGACACACAAATAGGTGGCAGATTTAATCAGTTCCCCCCACAAATAGGTAGCAGATGCAATCGGTTCCCCCCCAAATCCCCAGAATTGTTTATTTTAGGCATTGGAAAAAGTTGGTTAGATCTTAATGAGGATTAAGTGTCTGGGCACTTGCTACCACAAAAGAAGGAAATAATTATCTTATTGCTGTTATAGCAAAATGTTTCTTTATCTCACAATTTGCAAGACTAAATATGTCTCTCTTCCAAGTGTTAATTGAAAGATGCAGTTCAATCACAGGACAACTATTTTTTTTAATGAAACCCCACCCCCTTGTTCTTCTGTCTTAAAAATTAGAGTGTCAACTCGTAAAGCATGCCTGTTTCTGAGTTGCCATAAACAGGAGTAGAGGGAAACCAGAAGTATATTCCACACTTATCTTACAAAGATTGTAGCTAGCTACTAGATCTTCGGCCCACGAAAATCCTCCTTCATTGGAGAGAGTGATTGATGACAACCAGCCCGTGAATGTGCTTCGTTGGAGAATCTGATGGATGACACACCCAGGAGAGAGGGGGGAAAACAGGGTCACAGGCGGCTATGAATTACGTGTGTCAGGATTGGCTTCAACTGAGATAATGCTGACATGTTGCTCTCAACAAATATTTTGGATTCTTTTGAAGCTTGGCTCAAGGCTCATGATTTAATTAGGGCAATCTCCGGAATCCTGACATGGAGTTTGTTGACAATGTTTGAAGGGACTCTTGAAATGTTTCTTCCAAGGTTTTTAAAGGCCACGTGTAGCTCTGAATACTCTGATTGTGTATCCTGCCTTCACATGAGAAGATATATAACTACAAGTAAGAGTTGATTCAACCATAACATTTCAGTTTGTAAATATAGAAGTTTGAAGTGACTTTCTGTTGATGTGGGATTTTGATGTGGCCTTTCCAAATGATCATAAAACAGCTGAACTGAAGGTTCAACCCAGGCGAATTCTGAAGCAGTGATTCAAGGCACGCATGTTGGCAAGGGGACCAACTTCCTCAATTGAAACCAATTTGAGAAAACATACACTCCACATTTTGTTTTTTATATTTGTTCTGATCAGTGATCAGGATAAGGTTTGACATGATTGTTCTTATTGAATTGCTGACATATTTACTTTTTGTCAGTCTCAGTCTAACCTATCTTTATCAAAAACATTGTTCTAAACCTGTACAGCCAATGAACACAATTCCACAATTCCAGTTCATCAGTAAGTTCACAAGGAAGTGTGACAAAAGGATAATCACATTGTAGGAAGTTACACCCCACTCCTAGAAAAATGAAATATACTGGGAAATATTAAAAAGGTAGAACATTTCCCCCAAAAAGAATAGAAACTTAAGAGCAGAAATATCTCAAAAGCAGAAGCTCACTCCCACCTTTGTTAATGGGTGGGCCATTAAGGCCTGGGCCAGAATACTTTACATAGCAAAGATATCCAGGTAAAGGTATAGCAATTGCCCAAGAGCTCTTTCAGTGCATCATCATCCAGCAAGGCTCAACCAAGCCTGGCACTCAGGACAGCTTACAGAGTTGCTCCTGCATGGCCCCACAGGAGTCTGACAACAATCAGAATACAAGCTCAAATTCAAATCCCAACAGAGGGTATAAAAGCCAGGCAATTTCAGCATCTCAGCTCTTCCTTCTTTAGACCTCTAAGCCATGTGGTCCTGTCCACCATTAAACCATCTTTATAAACAGCCTCCATATTTCCAGGGTCTTTTTCCCCACTTGGAACCGAACCCAGAAGGATATTTCTTCCAACAACACTATGTCACTTAAGCATACTGAATAATGTCCAGACCTCAAATGTTTCTTCTTCTATTTTAGCCCTAGAACCAAGCTATGTTTGAGAGCCATGTATACAGGTAGTCCTTGACTTAACAACCATAATTGAACCCAAAATTTCCATTGCTAAGTAAGGTAGTTAAGTGAGTGAGCACCATTTTTTTACCTTTTTGTCACAGTTGTAAGACAAATCACGAGGTTGTTAAGTGAACCTGGCTTCCTCCATTGACTTGCTTGTCAGAAGCTGGTTGGGAAGGTAGTCACATGACCCCAGAACCATGCAAGTGTCCTAAATACTGCAATAGTGCTGCAATGGTCATACATGTGAAAACCAGGCCTATGTTATTTTTTTCAGTGCTGTTGTAACTTCAAACAGTCACGAAATGAATGGTTGTAAGTCAAGGACAACCTGTACTTTTGAGATGTTCTTTGATAAATAGGAAATAGCATGGAGAGGTGAAGTGGAGAAAAATGAGGGAAATTCAACTGAATTCAACCGAAATGGAAAGGAGCTTCTAGGAATAATATTTTAGAAAAATCACTGAAACCAGAAGCCAATTAAAGGGAAAGAGAAAGCAGCTAAAAACATAGACAAGTTCACTTACGTGCATTAAAAATGTAAGCAATTCAGACATTTGTCTCCAAAGTTATGAAAGAAGAAGAATGACTTCCAAGTTATTTTCCTGATCATTTATTCTGTCTGAAATATTTTTCTTTCCCCAAGTACATTTTCAGATCATCATGCAGAAATCTACTTACATGTCTTATTACAACTAATGAGACATCCAAAGCAATATATAATTTTAGTCTGCTAAATTGGCTAACTTGTATTACATCTGTCAATCTGACTTGCTTCTGTACTGTATTTCATTAATACCTAAATGTTAATATGTAAATGCCAAGCCCAACTTAACAGTAATATTAAAATTGCCAAATTCTATATTTCTGGAACAGCCACATGATGAGAGCAATATTCATCAGGACATTTGTGTATATGTATGTATATATGTGTCTCTCTCTCTCTGGGTGTGTATGCACATATGTGCATGTGTGTATGTGTGTGCATACATGCATATATGTGTGTAAATGAGGAAAAAAAATAAATGTAGTTCTTTATTTCTCTCTGGTCCATATCACTGTTTTTCTATTTTGCTCTAACCCCATTTCATAGGAGTAAAATAATACCTGCAAGATGTTAAGATCAAAAGGAATCCTTGTTTTTTTTAAAAATGCAGAAAGGGAGAAACTGTACTAAAAGCTGCATTCAGTGTATATGATCATTGAACGAAAATGTACATATTGGGGGAAAAACTTTTTTTTTAAAAAAGGCTGCATTGGGGGTCTGCCTGTCAGAGAACAAAAAGCGGAACAATCTGCATTGAAAATAGTTTCTGTGTAATATGCTTTAGCAACTAATTGAATTAGCTGAAGAGGTATTCAAAGGGCCCTTGTACTAGGTGACATAACAAAAGTAAATGCTTGGATGCTTCAATTCCATGCCTCCCACTTTAAATCTATAAATATATCTGCCAGAGGGGAGTACTGCCACCCCCAACCTAGCTTTCAGTTCCTTTTGGAAGAACATTTTAAAGTTTATTTGGTGCTATTGACAGCATTGGTAGTGAGCCATGGTGGTGCAGTGGTTAGAATTCAGCAGAAGGCTACTTCTGCTGACTGCCAGCTGCCTGCTATTGGCAGTTCAAATCTCGCCAGGCTCAAGGTTTTCTCAGCCTTCCATCCTTCCGAGGTGGGTAAAATGAGGACCCCAAAACTGTTGGGGGCAATAGCTGATGCTGTAAACTGCTTATAGAGGGCTGTAAAGCACTGTGAAGCGGTATATAAGTCTAAGTGATATTGCTATTG
This sequence comes from Laticauda colubrina, assembly GCA_015471245.1. Classification (NCBI taxonomy): domain Eukaryota; kingdom Metazoa; phylum Chordata; class Lepidosauria; order Squamata; family Elapidae; genus Laticauda; species Laticauda colubrina. The sequence goes on along the minus strand of BLBF01000032.1, from coordinate 12,743,109 downwards.
GCTATATTCAACTACCAGACTGTAAACATACATACAGTTGAATCATTGAATGTAAATGAAAAATGAAAGTCTATTTGGAATTACCCAGCTCTGCAAAATGCAGTCCGCATTGCTAAAGGGATTCTATGGCTTGTCATCCTGACCCAGCCAGATGCTAGAAATGCTCTGATTGAACACAGTGGTATTTAAATATGGAAACATCTTCCCACATTATAGAAAAAGGAAGCAATGAGCACAGGAGCCCTTCCCCTTTGACTTATCTTCTCTTTGCATTACCGTGATGGATGATAGTTCAGCAAAAGGGCCAGTGGTAGAGCACATGATTGGAATGCAGGAGATCTTCCTGACATCTCCAGAGGGAAGGATTAGAATGAATGTGATATGAAAAGACCTTTGCTAGAGAGCAATTGTCAATCATTCCTTTCCTTCGATCCTTCAAACTCTTTCCAAGGTCAGTAAGAAAGATTTTCCAAAATTGCTTCCTGGTGAAATGAACAGCCTTCTCTGGCAATTTGCTACAACTCTGGTCCAAGCATACTTTAGATGCAATAGACAGCTGATTATTTGTTTGCTTGCCTGGCACTTGGTCAGTAGGGATGAAGTATGTCTAGTTTATTTAGTTTAAATTAAGTTATTTTATTTCACAACAATTTATTACCTGCCCTGAGAATTCCAAAACAGGAACACATATAAACTCAATTAACCAACAGTATTTCCTGGCCCTTCAAGTTACTGGCGACTTTTGATCTGCAAAATTTTAGTTTCGAGCAGTGATCACAACTTGGTTTTCTCTTGCCTTCCAATCTTTCCGACAGTTGAAATTTATTCACAACGGAAGCTCTGTATATGCCTATATGATATATAACCCTTATTGGATTCTGTTATCCGTGTTAAGAAAAGAAAATCTAAAAGGCTTCTAATTTTGAACATGGGGAGTAATAATCAGTTTCGCAGTTGTTTATTCTAAATGTAATTTCTGAAAAACTAAAGTCATTATGGCAAATCATGACTAATTTTTCTGCTCTTTCCATTTCCCCTTGCTTAATATTGTTAATTAAATTAGCTATTTCCTTCCAGCTATTTATAAGACAGCAACCAAATCAGAGGTGGTATTCGCAGGTTCTGATCAGTTCTAGAGAACCGGTAGTGGAAATTTTGAGTAGTTTGGAGAACAGGCAAATACAACCTCTGACTGTATCCTTTCCCTGCCATGCCCACCAAGCCACGCTCACAGAAAATTTTTTTGAATCCCACCACTGAACCAGTTGCTTTTGTTAAATTCTGCACACTTATTAGTTCCACCAAAAAAAGAGGAAAATAATATACAAAGTATGTTTTGGTGGGCAAAGAAACCCCATCAGCAATATTAATATCTGATATCTGACAATTCCAGTCATAACATGATTATTATGTGCCATCAGGTCAATCTCAGCTTTTAGTGATCACCTCAGTAGACATTATCAGGATGTTCTGTCACCAATGGAAAAATCTGATTTTTCCAGTCTTCCAATGGTACATTCATCACTGCTATAACTGGGTCCATCCATTTTGCTTCCCTCTTTCTGATAATTACTGACTTCTCAAGGAAGCCAAGTCTTTGCAAAATGTGTCATATAATCTGAACTTTGACTGAGAACTCAAGATCCATCTATGACTTGTTTGTTTGTCATGGCTGTCCATGTTGAAGTGTCCTTCAACACCAAATTCAACACTGCTTCTTCAGAGTCCAACTTTCACTTCCATGAAGTGTCATAGGAAAAACTACTGCCTCAATATTTCTGGCTACAATATATTTTCCAAGGTTTTATTGATACCCTACCAAGTGCTAGTCTGTGGTATATCCCTGACTGCTGCTTTCTTTATTGTTAATAATTGATCCTAAAAGCTGAATCTGCATATCTAGAATCTATCAATTTAACATCCTAAGCTGAATCTGTGCATATCTAGAATCTTTCAATACAATGCTGCACCTGTTTTCATTAGTTTGATCTTCTTTAATCATAATGTCATTTTTTCCATTGTGCTCTTTTACTTTCATGAGTAGAATTTGCAATTTATTTGCATGTTCAGCTGTCAGAGTAGTGTTTTTAGCATAAAATGGGTTATTGATGTTTTTTACTCCAGTTTTAAAACCATGCTTATTTTCTTCCAATCCATCCTCCCTCAAAATATATTCAGCCTATGGGTTGAATAAACAAGGAGAGAGTTTTTAGTATAAAACAGTATATATAGCATTTCCATTTCTATGGATGGAATTTAATTTGCATTGGTCAATACAGACGTTTCAACTTAGTAATAACCAGAATGGTGATCTAACTTCCACTTATAGTAACAGACGTTTCTGTAAATAAGGAATTATCTTTCAAGCTACCTTAGCTATTGACCTCTTTATTCTCAGAACTTCATTGTATTCATTCCATATTTGTTGGTTTTCATGCAATCAGTTACTGGTATCCTTTAGCATTCCAATTAAAGGTGGAATCTTCTGCATATGGAGGAGGTTTTTTTTTTTTGGAGATTTTAATTTTCATTCCAATTTGTTTCCATTTTCAGTATCTATAGAATATTGTAATATTGGTTCTTGTCTATTTTAACTCACATTATTTGTTCAATTCCTTCCAGAAATACATGCTTTTGATTTCTTTTTAAAAGAATTTGGAAGTCTTGGGATTGGCCAATCTTTTCTTGGCAACTTGCCAAGAAATTCTTAAATCATTTTGTCTTTCTTTTGTTTCTAAGTCTTGGTCGTCTCTTTTTGCATTCCTTTTTAATTCCTTTGATTTCAATTCATAGTTCCTGTTGTTCTCTGTCGATTAGGCTCAGAACTTCAAAGTGTTTCTTTGATGCCTTTCTTGAAAATTATGGCTATCTGCTCAAGTTCATATCATTGAAACTGGTTGGCTTTTTTCTTTAGTTAGCTTGCTACTTGAACATGAGAATTTACAATCTGTTCTACACACTGCCCTGGCAATGTCTTTGATGATATAAGGGAGGAGGTCTTCTACCTCTTTTTAACAATAATAGTCAATTTGATTTGTGTGTGCTTATCTGAAGATGTATATGTAGGTATTTTGAAATACCTATAGTTTGAAAACTATGTTAGTGTTGAAGAATAATTGAATTTGAAGAAACTGATATGCCATTCTCATGTTTCATTTCTGTTTCCTAGACTCTATTTCCAGCTCTATTTTCTTTCAGTTTTGGTATTCTGGCCTTCAATCTCTGGTGACATGTCTTGCCTGCATCTTCTATTGATGTCTGATCAAACTTAATGTAAAAGCTCATCAATCTCTTTGGTTCAGCAATGATTGGAAAATAAAGTTAGATAATCACCATATTATAGGATTATTGGCAAAGTCTAATTGATATTATTTGGCCATTAACTTCCATATACCCAAGAACAGTCTTTGCTATATGCTTCCTGGCCATATAAACAATGCAGTTTGTGCTTTATTTTTAATGTCCTGACCACTAATATAGTGTGATCTTCTGAACAACGGCATCCACTATAGTCCACTTGAATTGCTGATATCTATAATATTGATGTGTCATTGATTCACTTCATTGTTCACTTTGATTTCCCATATTTATGCTTCTTATATTACATGTTCTCACTGTAATTCTATCTTTACAGGTTTGGATTTTGTTTTACCATATGGCAATATCAGCAACTGTTGACCTGAAAGCTTGAATCTTACCAGTATGTTGGGGCCATCTGCTTGAAAGGTCCATTATCTGGCACTATAATATCAGACACTTTATTGCATCTATCTATGTGTTTTTTTAAGTAAATACTGTATAATATTTTGCTTTTCCTTCTCCCGTGCAAAATGAAATTATGTGTTTACTGTTACTAAAGTAACTGTCTACTTTGGCTGCTTATTATATTGCTACTGCCTTGTATAGGGTGCCAGCTTGGGCAGCTGGAATGACCTTAACTTATTGCAATATGATCCTATGAAGTCCACCTAATGACTACTTTGGCCAACAATCTGGCATCATCAAGAGCCATGGTGGCACAGTGGTTAGAAAGCAGTACTGCAGGCTACTTCTGCTGACTGCTGGCTGCCTGCAGTTTGGCAGTTCAAATCTCACCAGGCTCAAGGTTGACTTAGCCTTCCATCCTTCCAACGTGGGTAAAATGAGGACCCAGATTGTTGGGAGGCAATATGCTGACTCTGTAAATTTGCTTAGAGAGGGCTGTAAAGCACTGTGAAGTGGTATACAAGTTTAAATGGTATTGCGATGCTATCAGACTTTTTTTCTCTTTCTTTTGATCATGTTCAATTGTTGGAGAAGTCCCTGCAGTTTTCTTGGCAAATATCTTTTTACAAGTGGTTTTGCCATTGCCTCCTTCCTAGGACTGAGAAAAAAGTCACTCAACTGGCTTTGTTCCCAACAAAGTAGGACTAGAATTCCTGGTTTATAATCTGATGGCTCAATCGCTACACCAAACTGACTGTCTAGTGTCATACTAGTCCTTTATTATTCCATAATTCTTCCCAGGGTGATAAAATTCCAATTTGTTTTTATTATTATAACTCCAAAATACATTGATTTTGAAACTGTACATAATATATAAACAAGTTTATTGATAATAAAGCAAATTAATCTCATTTTAAGATTGTAAGAAACCTACTTATTACCTTTAATATTATTTAAGACCCTTCGCAATTGATTTGCTAATATGGAATATATCCTTTTATTCCAGAGTTTTGGCAGAGAACTAATATTCATATAAGCATTATACTTTACTTATTACACAAACACACATACACACACAGAGAGAGAGAGAGAGAGAGAGAGAGAGAGAGAGATCATTCAAAACCCAGTCTAATACTGATAGTAATCAATCAATTTATTCATTTATTGTTTTGACCGCCAGTTTTAACAATTGAGATAAAATGTGCACAAAAAGAAACCAGACAATAATAAAATAAATTAAATTTGTCATTTCAGAGTTTCAGACATTGTTAAAGCATTTTGATTGAACGTTGAAATCAAGTGATATTTTAAATTATTGCCATTTCCCAACTGAAGACAATCTAAATGTCACTTGTAATAGCCGTGGGAACACCCTTGGCAGCTCTTGGATATTGGCAGAAAACACTGCAATCTTGTCAATTTGAACTGGAGAACCTCTGGGGCTTCATAGGCTCTGAAGAAATATCCAACTTTTTCTGCAACTTTAAAAGAATGAAAATGTTGTGACTTGCCTAAAGTTACTCAAGGAGTTTGTTCTGTATGGAACTTGGTAGGTTTCAAGTACTTCATTCTGATTGGCTGAAAAGGCCACTTACAGATTGGTTAGCTAGGAACCAATCCAGGAAGCCACCAAACGGTGGGAAGAATTAAATAACTGTCATTGGCCACAAGCTGACAGGCTAGCCGCTATATAAAGGGCTGCTGCAGCTTGGGCTATGTTCCGTTTCTTTACCTAGTGGTTTGAAATAAAGAGGTGTTGTTTGGAACCTGGTCTCATGCGCTTCTTTCCGGACGAACACTGGAACCGAGGATGGGATCATTGTAGAAGCAGAGACTGAAGCATGCGGCGATCTGAACCGAGCGAAAAGAGATGGCTGGAAGCAATGCACCGCCTACACCCTTCAATCCAGATGTAGAGGATTGGGAATTGTATATCGATTGCTTTCTTTTGTTCTAAGAAAGCAATGAGATGGAAGAAATCTCAGATCAAAGGAAGAGGGCTGTCTTCCTTACACACTGCGGACCGGCTGTATTCAAAATGGTGAAGGCACTGGCGAAACCCAGAGATGTCAAGCAGATGACCTGGTCCGACCTAAACCGAATGTTCCGAACACACTATGCACCGGTGGTCTCCAATCTAATCAAATTTTACAAATTTTACAAAAGGGACCAGAAGGAGGATGAAACCATAGCTGACGTTGTAACAATTTTGAGACACATTGGAGGAGCATGTGAGTTTCAAAACATGGACGAGGCTATGAGAGACCGCATAGTCCTTGGCCTGGAAGACTCTACCCTTCAGAGCAAACTACTGAACAGGCCGAACAAAACCGTGGTTGAGGCCATTGCTGAGGCAACCACTGCGGAAGCAGCAAAAAAGTCAGCAGCCACCATGCGGCAAATAAACGCAGTTCCAGACCTGCCAACCCAAACCAGGGAGAAGAAGGCAGAGGGAGGAAAGAAACAGCCCACAGTAACAACCCATCACGAGGACGTCGAAACCCAGAGTGACACCGAAGACGATGACAAAGATGTCCATAGACTCTATTCAGACAGAAAATGGCGCGAAAAGAGGAAGAATCAACGGGAATTTCAATGTGTGGGCTGTGGAGGCAATCACCCGTGGTCTGAATGCAGTTTCCTCAACGCAATAAGCCGGGCTTGTAATAAAAGGGGGCACATCAAAAGGGTCTGCTGTAACAAAAAGAGCTATAGTCCAAAAAGACACGGCAGCACCCCCCCCCCCAGACACGATGACAGACAAGCCAGCAACAGATGGAACCATAATAAAAGAACTGGTGACAGAGAAGAAATGCATCAGACAGTCACCATCGATAATGCCAGGGCGGAAAGCAGAAAGAAGGTTCGGATAGAGGTAAGCATTGAGGGGAGACCCTGCGAGATGGAGGTTGACTCAGGGTCATTTCTATCGATGGTATCCTGGAATACCATCCGGCACCTAATTCCGAACATCAAGCAGAAAGAACTAAAGAAACAAAAACTTGTGCTAAAAGACTATCAGGGAAATCGAATCCCAGTAGTTGGCCTTGGACATTTTTTAGTTGAATTTAAAAACCACACTGAAGTCTTGCCTCTGACTATCATCGACCGTGACCGCCCTAGTCTGCTAGGAATCAAATGGTTTGCATCTCTGGGAATCGGGATGACCAGGATCAACGGTATCGCTACTTCCAACTGGGAGGAGAACCTACTCCATGAATTCCAAGATGTATTCGAGGGGACTCTAGGCAAGTACCAGGGGACCCCAATTTCATTTAGCCTAGACCCAAAAATAGCCCCCATTCGTTTAAAGGCCAGACGCGTTCCATTCGTGCTTAAACCAAAAATTGACGAACAGCTGAATTAGTTGATAGCGCGAGGGGTTTTAGAACCAATTGACCACGCCAAGTAGGAAGCCCCTATCGTCACACCGGTGAAGCCAGATAGGTCGGTGTGCATCTGTGGGGACTATAAGGCAACCCTGAACCACACACTCCAACAAAGTGCATACCCAGTGCCAGTAATGCAACATTTATTGCACTCGCTAGGGGGAGGAAAAATATTCACAAAACTCGACCTAGCACAAGCTTATCAGTAGCTACCTGTTGATCCAATAACAGCAGAGGCACAAACGATTGTAACACATAGAGGGGCATTCAAGTGTAACCGCCTCCAATTTGGTGTTAGCGTTGCCCCAGGCATTTTCCAAAGCCTCATGGAATGCCTATTAAACAGAATCAAAGGTATCGTCCCATACTTTGATGATGTACTAGTCTCATCAAAAAATGCCAGCCAACTAGACACCAGGTTAAGAGAAGTCTTAACCTGCTTTAGAAAATCAGGCCTAAAAGTTAAGAAGGAAAAATGTGAACTGGCCACTAACTGGGTCGAATTTTTCGACTATTTAATTGATGAGCAAGGCATCCACCCAACCGAAAAGAAGGTGAAGGCTATCAAAGATGCTCCCAGACCAAAAAACAAAACCGATCTCCAGGCGTTCCTAGGCCTCATAAATTTTTACAATGTGTTCCTACCCCATAAGGTGACAATAGCAAAACCCCTACATCGACTGCTAGATAAAAAAAACCGCTTGGACATGGGGCCACTGGGAACAGAGAGCCTTCCAAGGTATTAAGGACCTATTAATGTCAGACACTGTTCTTATCCAGTTTAGCAACACCCTGCCTCTGACGGTCACCTGCGATGCTTCACCTTTTGGGGTCGGCGCCATCCTGAGTCACCAGCTTCCAGATGGCAGAGAGGCACCGGTCGCCTTTTACTCAAAGACGCTTTCCAAGGCAGAACGCAATTACAGCCAACTTGATTGCGAAGCCCTGGCAATCATCACCAGGGTCAAACAATTCCATGAGTACCTTTACGGTAGACCCTTTTCTATCGTAATCGACCACAAGCCTCTCCTTGGAATCCTAGTGGGAAACAAGCCAACCCCAAACATTCTGTCTCCTAGATGAGGTCATCTGAATTCCTCGCTGCCTACTCCTACACGCAACTCCACAGACCTGGCAAAGCCATCTCGCATGCTGACACCCTGAGCCGTTCCCCGTTGCCCATCACAGAAGACGACCCTGCTCCAACTACCTCCACATTTCCACTTGAGACCTGCCTGGAGCTACCGCTGACTGCAGCCAACGTTGCAAGAGCCACAGCCAAACACCCTTTGACAGCACGCATACTGAACTGGGTAGGTAAAGGCTGGCCGGAGGAAAATAAAATAACTGAGTCTTTTAAACCTTTCTGTACCAGACAGACCTAGCTGTCTATCGAAAAGGGGTGCATCTTATGGGGTGACAGGGTGGTAATTCCATGCAGCCTACAAGAAACCATCCTAGACATGTTGCATGAGGATCACCCGGGCATAGTCAAGATGAAAGCCCTGGCCAGGAGTTACGTCTGGTGGCCAGGGCTGGACAAAGACATTGAACGCTGGGTTGCAACATGCCACGCCTGTCAGAAAGCGAGGCCTACCCCACCACAGGCACCAATCAGGGACTGGTAAACTGGTCCATGATCTAGGGTGCACATTGACTTTGCTGGGCCAACAAAGGGGAACACCTTTTTGATTGTGGTCGATGCATATTCAAACTGGTTGGAAGTCATCCTCATGGCTTCCACAACCACCGAGGCTGTCATGAAACAACTCAACAAACTGTTTGTGATGCATGGGCTACCAGAAGTACTGGTTTCGGACAACGGGCCTCAGTTTACCGCCTTGCAGTTCGAACAATACCTGGCTGCCCAGGGCATCTGTCACGCCTTAACTGCGCCAGCCCATCTGGCTGTGAATGGCAGGGCCGAACACATGGTTAGGTATACTAAGGAGGGCCTAGAGAGGATGGACAAGGTGGACGTGCAGGACAAACTCAACCGACTCCTAACCTTGCAACATATTACCCCTAGTAGCACTACAAATAAAAGCCTGGCTGAACTGTTAATGGGCAGGAAACTATGGTCCTACCTGGACAGGTTACACCCCTACACATGGGACAAGCCCCCCGACTCCTCCATCAAATACTGTACCTTCGAAATTGGCAACCTAGTCTATGCCAAGAACCTTACCGGGGACCCTCTATGGCTGCCAGCCACCATCACACAAGTCACAGAACCCCGGTCCTACCAACTAACGCTAGACGATGGGAGGGAATGGAAGCAGCACATAAACCAGCTTTGTTCCCGCAACCTTGAAAGAAAAACCGCTGCAGAACTGAAAATTATAAATTCCGACGAAAAAACAACCAAGGGGGGGGAAGTACAAATAAATAAAAAAGGGAGAGACGAACCTCCCATAAAAAGACAACAAACTCTGCAAAACAATAATCTAACCAAACAAAAAGAGCATTCATGGTTAGATGAACCCCAAGAAAGAAGTCCGGGAGCAGGAGAGTGAAGTGAGGCCTTCCTGGAAGGTAGCAGCCAGGCCAGCTCAACCAACCCGGCCAAACCAGGAGGGAGCGTCGGAGCCATCTCAACCGTCCCAAGAGACTCAGGCGGGAGTGCCATGGCTGATTCACCCTTCCAGGAGGTTCCATGGAGAAGGTCGAGAGAAGCAGCGATCCTGTCCGAACCACTTGAAGACCAAAACAAGACTGAGCCGCGCAGATCAACTAGAACTAGGAAAAGCCCCACCAACCTGCTTGACTACATCATCCATGTTGGACTGAACTCAAGGGGGAGGGGTGTTCTGTATGGAACTTGGTAGATTCCAAGTACTTCATTCAGACTGGCCGAAAAAGCCACTTACGGACTGGTTCACTAGGAACCAATCTGGGAAGCCGCCAAACGGTGGGAAGAATTAAATAACTGTCATTGGCCACAAGCTGGCAGGCTAGCCGCTATATAAAGGGCTGCCGCGGCTTAGGCTAGGTTCCGTTTCTTTACCTAGCAGTTTGAAATAAAGAGTTGTTGTTTGGAACCCGGTCTCACGTGCTTCATTCCGGACGGAACAAAGTTCAAGCTGATGTCTGTCCTGCTTGCCCCTTCAGTGAGACACAAAACCTGGTTTTCATCAAAGTCACCTCGAATAATCTGAATATTTGGGAGTTTTTATTGGGTAGAATCCAACTTGCCTATTTCCCATAATGAATCAATGTGAACTTTTACTCTGTAATGATATGTCCACTATAAAGGCCACCATAATAAACACTTTCCTGCTAACATTTAAGTTTAAAATTAGTGTTTTATCATCATAATTCATATCATCTTGCCTCCTAATTGCACATCACTGGAACATCTGTTTCTTGAAGTATTGTGAGATTGGGCAGTGTGCCCCAGCATGATAACCTTTCAATTCTTTCAATTCTGACAATAATTCTGACTTTTTGGACAGATAGGTTCAGACACCTGGCATAAGAACAGCATCCTAAAAAAGGATGGAAACCATTTGAAGTTTTTTAAGAATCCCATCCTTGATATAGTTCCATTTGAGGACAGTGGTTTTCATTCCATGTATGGATGTGAATGCATTGCCTTTATCCTGGGTGAAGAGTAGGTACTGTAGGGTACTATAATAAAAGCAGGGTACTATAATAAAAATAATAATTGATTTAACAATGATTTATTTGTGCCATACCTCTTTAAATGTATTATAGCCTCAGGATTCTTCCTTATGTGTCTTAAGAAAAAAAATCCCTGCAAGGTTTTTTCCAGATAACTACATGTGAGCCCATTATATACATGAAGGTGAGCATTCTGAGATGGGATGTGATAATTTAGAAAAAGATTTTCATTTCATTTTCATTTCATTTCAAGGCACAGCAAATGGACCTAAACCTGCTGGGTTCCAGCTCTCATCTTTTATGAGACCTGGTTCTTGAAGGAAATGCAGTATTGCTTTGATTTAATGGACCAGTTGTCTAGAGTCCATTAAATCAGAGAATATGTCATCCATAGTGATGTTATTGGGTAAATGGTGCAAATTGTATTATTTAAAAATAAATGGGAATTTTGTCTGTTGCATCTGATATCTGTTACACTGAACATTTATCAAGCCATAAGCTTTTTATTGCTCAATTAAAATAAAATAACATTTTAATGGAGAATTTAAGGGAGTATCTTGCATTCAGCGATTACAGGGATATCTTCAAAGCAGCATGAGCCTTATGCTGCGACCACCTTAAGTTGACCATTGGTCACTGCAACTTCAATTTTTTGGACTGAGAGAAAAAGACAGATACTTTTCATTCTATGATATCCATGATAATATTTCAGTAGACAGTGGTATTTTGGTATTCAGCATGAAATCATTCTGGCAGGTATGATGGGTAATAAAATACACAAGTCCCAAATAAACCATGTGACTTACATGTAACCCTTTGTTTCATCTGGGAAGAATTTTCTGTCCCTTTTCTTATGTCAGTGACCTTCCCAGCATGACTGACTTCTTGTCCAGCCTTTGTGGCTGTCCCCTTTCTTTTGCAGTGACCTTCCCAGCATGACCAACTTCCTGCTCATTGCCCACAGCTATCCCCCTTTTCCTAAAGCTGCATGTCAAGTACTAAACAAAGGCTGAATACTGGGACATTTCCACATCAAAATCCACCATGAATCAAATTTGTAAGTTTTGAAGTAGTCGAGGTATCACCCAGGGGTGGGATTCAAAATTTTTAACAACTGGTTCTGTGGGTATGGCTTAGGTGGTGGACACGGCTTGGTGTCACTTGGTGTCAAGTGACTGGGTGGACATAGCTTGGTGGTTATTGGCTGGGTGTGGCCAACTCAATATCACTTACACTGAGGCACACATCTCCTTGCCTGGCCTCTCATGACTGTGTGGATGCTGCAACAGTTGTAAGTGTGAAAAATGGTCATAAGTCACTTTTTTCAGTGCCATTGTAACTTTAAATGGTCACTCAGCACAAGCAAAGAACCAGCAAAGGAGGGGAAAAAAACTCCAGAGTCATTCCTGAGACAGGAAGTCTAGTTCTGCCAAGAATATAATAAGGGTTAATGGAGAGGCAGTTTCTGTAAGCAACACCAGAATGTTTCCTTCCTGCCTTCCTTATAGGATTAGGCCAGTAATTTCTTCTAACAACCAGTTCTCCAAATTGCTTAGAATGTTAACAATCAGTTCTAGCGAATAGTTGCGAACTGGTAGAATCCCACCCCTGGTATCACCGTATCACTTTAATACTTGCTCTGGAGGCATAACATATGTTGTTGATTAAAGTAAGCAGATGTTATTACTTTAAGTCAGTAGTGGCTAACCTTTTTGGGCTCCTGTACCAAAAATTGTGCATGCTCTTGCATGCCAGCACCCAGAAGGTAATGCGCCCCCCACATTCCCTATGCATACACACACAATGGCCAAAATCTAGCTCCATTTTGTCACTTCCTGTTTTTCCGAATATACTGGAAGTGATGAAACAGGACTACATTTCAGGCTACAAAGCTTGTAGAAGCCTGCAGAAGCCTTCCTCAAGCCTTTGGGAGGCCGAAAAAGGCCTCAAACTGGCCCAAAATCAGCTGTGAGGTGTGCACATGCACAGTGAGGTAAGTTTGCCTGCAGCTTGCATACTGGCACAAATGGCTTTGCATACCACCTGTGGCATGCGTGCCATAGGTTCACCATCATGGATTTAAGTCATCTAATCGGTACTGCTCAAAATTTCTCAGAACAAGAGACTGGGAAATAATAATTTTATTTTTTAAAAAGAATATTATCCCAAGAGATGTATCTTTTGCCCAAACAAAGAAACAAGATTAGCAGTGAATGACTAGTTTTGATTTCTTATTTCTTGTTGGCTTGTGTATCAACCAGTTCCTGTTAAATATTTAGGGATGAGATTAAAGACTATAAAACTTTGCAGTTGGCACCCCCCCAACACACATTCTTAAGGATAGCACACTGAGTTTTCTTTCAATTGGATAACGATGTGACCAAACTTACACATCTTGGAACAACATGCTGACATTAAAATATATAATGCCATTCCACAAAATAAATAGGGAAAATAGCCTTTTGCATTTTATCTTTTTTCCCCTTTATTTTTGTGGCTATTATACATCCAGGTTGACTACTTCACCTTCTTGTATCTCTGCTCTCATTCCCTTTCTATTTTATTTAATACTGCATGCTGTAAGAATTAGCTATTTTTGTGCATTCGGATCTCTTGTATAATTCTCTCCTTCTATTTCATCCACATCATGAGAAAACCTGAAATCAAGAATTGACTCCAAGCCAAAATACAATCCTGTATTGCTTTTCAGTGGGATGGGAGTTATGATCCCTTACACATATGGACAGGTAGCAATGATGGGAACAGTCTCAAATGAAGCACATATTCTCACATGCAGGCTGATATTTTGTATAATGTAGCCATTATTTCAGTGCATTTCTACCAAAAGAAGAGCACAGCCTCATTTGAAACTATTCAAATCCCCTAAATGCTAAAATTGTTCATCTAATTAATCAACCCTCTGATGTACTTCTACAAGTTACTTTTGAATAGAACAAAACTGTTAAAATCACATAAAGACTGACCTGAAAGAAACTTTTCTTTTAAGTTAAAAACAGACTTTTCCCACAGATGGTTAGCTTCAGATGAACCAGATCAATCAGAATTTCCAAAGACAATGAACAGCTGTATGCTCATAAGTCTCTTTCTGCCGAGCCTTGAACAAATGGATGCTGGAAGAATGGATAGTGAAAGAGAATCAAAAGCTATTTGTGTCCAGGGAAAAAAGATTTTCCTCTATGAGTGTGCAAAAATGACATTTCTTTGGCAGAAAAATCATATGGACAATTTCACCAGCAATTTCTCAAGGGCAGGATTCCAAATCCATTTAGAGCACTTCCCACCCACCTACCCCATCATGCTCAATTAGAGCAATTAGGACATTTTATCTGCCCAGCACTATTGTCCACAAACCTCCTATGATCTTCTTCATGAATTAAATTTGTGTAAATAAAAAATAAGTATATCGTAGTTTTAGAATGGGAACCTCTGCTGGTTAATCAAGTATATCATCCAGTTTCTGCAACATTGCTTGCTGTGATTACCTGGTGAAAGACATAGAGCTTATTTCTTAATTTATGAAGAACTAATTGAAAATAGATTGGATACAGGGGCATTATATGATGCACCCCCCAAAAAAACTCTGATGTAGGCTGAAAATGAAAGGGCATATTGGTGTATTTACACACAATCAGCTTAACCTTCCTTACAGAGCAAAGCTGCAAGTGAACCTCTTTCAAAACATAGAAAACACCATGAGTCTGTCAGGATTCATCTTTATTCTTTCAAGTGATTGATGGAGAGTCCAATATACATCATCTAATCAGTGCATCATTCCATGATGAGCCACAAGTCAGAGTCCCATTCCCAGTTGTTGAAATCCAACAGATATGTAGTGTTCTATTCAAATATACTTCCAAATACTGTATTTATTTGCTTTGGGTTTGTGGTTAAAATTTTTTTCCTGGTAGGAAAAAATCTTCAAAAGAATAAGAGGAAAAATTGATTATAATCTATGTCTGCCTGCTTGCCTGCCTGCCTGCCTGCCTGCCTGCCTATCTATCTATCTATCTATCTATCTATCTATCTATCTATCTATCTA
>BLBF01000032.1:12711788-12728321 GCA_015471245.1 Laticauda colubrina | reverse complement strand
CTATCTATCTATCTATCTATCTATCTATCTATCTATCTATCTATCTATCTATCTATCTATCTATCATCTACAGTATCTTAATCTATTTTTATCATGTTTATATCTACATCTATCTATCTATCATCTATCTACAGTATCCTCTATCTTTAATCTATCTTTATCATGCATTTTTATCTATATCTAAATTTATATATATTATCTAATTTATATATTTATATCTGTCTGTCTATCTGTCTATCTATCTATTATCATCTACAATATCATCTATCTTTAATCTATTTATCCTCTCTCCCCCACTCCCTCCCACCCTCCAAAATATCCTCAGCCATTTCTCTTTTGCTTTCAAACTCCCCTGTGAACTGTGATGATGACATGATATAATAGTAATCATTTTGAGTAATTTTTTTCTAATAGTTGCAGTGGTGGCCTTCTGCTATGGCAGGTTGATTGTAGGATGGAAAATAAGTTCCAGCCCGCACGTAGAGAATCAGACAATCTCCAGGAACAAATGTGCAACAAGGCAAGGCTTCCTATTTATAGGAAAATGGATTCACACAAGATCTCTAGAGCCACAGCTGTTCAAATGAAAACATCAGCTTCACTGTGGTTTCAGATAAACCACATGCCTCAAATAAATTAATGCAGCTCCACAAAGCAAACATAGTAACGAGATCAATCCCAAAGTGACTCCGTGGAATATTTTTATTCACTTCATTAACAGCTTCTTGTCGCTGCCCTGGCACAAATTTTACTTTCTGCCAGCTTTACAAGCACCTTTCATTAGCGGTTGTGGCTCTGTAAATGACGACTCCAGCTTGAAATCCAGGGCAAATAAAAAACACAGAACCCCCTTCACGATTCTCTTATTATCCTTCTGAGCTTAGGTGTGCATGTGTATGCACTGTTAGTGTTTTCCTACTCTTTTTCTTGTAAGCTTGTCCATGTTGTCAGGTCTGACTTTATTGGAGGAGATATACTTCCTGATGAACTTCACCCAGCTTTTAGTTTCCCATGACTTGGTAGGATATTCAGTGGGCAAAACATTGTCGGGAAATGATCATCTTTCTTTTTCTGGCCCTCCTGACTTCTCTTGCCCTGAAATTTCAGGAATGAACATCTATTAAACTTTCAGATTGGGGCAAGATGGAGAGAGCAGAGAAAGACAGAAAACACAGGTCCTTTTCTTGGAAACTCCTGGCCTTAGGTTCATCCATTTTTTTTTTATAAATACAACTTTCTTTGTTCCATGCCTTGACCTTGGTCTCTCCGTATAATACGATACTTAATCTGACTCTGTTGCTAGTCAGTTTGATATCTTGCATCATCTTTTATCCCCCAGCTTAGCTTAAAGCTTTCCCACTTTGCAAAGGGCTTTAGTTCCACCTTCATTCAATGCTTATCAGTTTGCCCCTATGAAATACCACAAGCTTTAGACTTTGGGATTTCTGTTCGCCTCACTTTTTCTGATTCTCCTTGAGCTATTTTGCTTCTGAATGAGTCATTGGTGCATATTTTGTTTCTTTTCACTGGTGCTAGTTGGCAGCCCATTGATTAAACAAATGCAGGACACAGGCTTGGTTGACACTGCCCATACTTCTTGTGGTGAGAGTTTCTGCTTATGTATATTTTGTAAGAATATCAGTATTAGTTCTATTTCCCAGACTAGAGTTTAGGTCAAGACTACATCTGACAGAGTTAATGGGAATACTATTTAAAATATTAAATAGTATTTAATACTACAGTCTCTAGACATCTCACATAATGTTTGGAAAGAAGTCTGTTTTGCAATATGGTGCTTGAGATCTAGTATACAAAGGGTCTCCAGAATATATACTAAATAGGAGGGAACAGGATATTGAGAAACAGCATCCATTAGAAAACAATTGCCAGAGGCAAGAACTTTATCATCAGCTTGCCTCGAATGAAATATTTCACTGCCCAGATAGTCATTTAGTGTTCAAATTATAATGTGTGGATTTAATCATTTCTTATTTTACGTGTGTTTGTGAATCATGCCTGGAGAAGAATGGAACTGCTACCACTCGCCACTTATAAGAGGAAAGTTCTGTTCCTATTACTTTTTATTTTTATTTTATTTTTGCCTTATTAAGTGTGTTGGAACCAAACCTTTGCAATGAAGCATAGCCATTTACCACAAAGGTCATAAAGGAGAATGTGAACAACAACAACAAAAATGAAATTGAATCCTGGTGCAGAGCCTCTCTGACTGATAACTTTGCAAGCGCATTGAATATTTTCTAAAGGAAAGACCCTGAGGATTCACATAATGCATCAAGGAAAGAGAATGTTGACAAACCCAAAGGGATGGAGAAGCCTTGTCTTACAAGGGTGAGAAGAGGCTTGCTTATAAGAGGCTTGCTTGAATCTAGATGTACTCTGTATCACCTGGAGCACCTTGAAGCTTTAGCACAGGGGTGTCAAACTCAAGGCCTGGGGGCTGGATCCGGCCTGTGGGGTGCTTAGATCTGGCTCCTGGGCCCACTCTGAAAACAGCAAAGGACCAGCCTGCAGTGCCTCTGCCAGCAAAAATAGAGCTTGGGAAGGCCACAAGCAGCTCTCACAAGCTCCATTTTCACTGGTAGAGGGTTGCAGGAAGCCGTTGCAGCTGAAAACGGACCTAAGGAGCCCATTTTCACTGGCAGAGTGTTTGGGACATCACAGGCATCTCCGACATGAGCTGGTCACACACACCCTGACCATGTCCATCATGCCCACCCTGAGGTCAAACACAATCTTGATGTGACCCTCAAAGAAATCCAGTTTGACACCCCTGCTCTAGCAATAAAGAGTGGGATGAAATCTGCCCCCTTTATTTATCAGGCCATGAAAACAACCTTTGAGGAATCATGCAATAGGGAAGGCCAAGCCCAGGGATGGGCAACTGTTGTCCCTTTATGACCTATGGACTTCAACTCCCAGAATTTCTGAGCTACCACGTGCCCTACAACCAACCTTTCTGTTTGTTGACCCTACATCTATGACCATGTATCATTAGGTTTTATTTACTCTAATTAATTGATCTAATAGATTAAGCAGACAGGATGCCAAATGTATGTATCACTAAAATGCTTGGCATGGAAAAGTCTACTTTATCTGTAAAACACAGATCATGTAAATAGAAAATTTAGTGCTTGTTCATTTTACAATCCAACATTTTCAGCAGAATAAAGCAGGCAAGAAACATTTGAAAGGCACTTAGCTGATTTGAAAACAAAGCGGAAAAGGACATCATATTAATCCAAGTATATAAAACTTTTGAAAATCTGAAATGCATCAAAAACTTACAAGAAACAATATTTAAAAAGTTTCTTTTTCACAGTCCAAAGGAATAATACTTTTGGATTATATATCACAGAAACAAAGTAAGATAAACAGTGGCCTACTGTTTCAGACCCTTGATCCATCCTCTAACCTCCGTTCTAACCCCCATCTAACCTCTAACTCCCACTCCTTTAACATTAAACTATCCACTATTGACCTCACCCCATTCCTAAGAGGTCTGTAAGGGGCGCGCATAAGTGCACAATTGTGCCTACCATCCCTGTCCTATTGTCCCCATTTATTCAGACCTATTTCCTGTATTCTTATTCATGTTTATACTTATACCTATTATTTTGTAAGCAATTGACAAATCAAATCAAATCAATAAAATAAATAGTTCAGCAGGCTTGTCTCACAGTGGCCAGCCAATTGCACAAGGAAGTCCACTTGTCACCTAGCAGGTGACCTTCAAAGACAGTCACACCACCACCAAGGCTAACTATTTCCTATAGCATCCATGAATTGGCCCAACCTTTTTCTTTTTTTCTTTTTGAAGCCAGCCATGATAGCCAGCAATACATCTGGTTAGGAGACGCACATTAATTAACAATTGTTGGAACTCTGTGGTCCCATTTAAATCTAACTTGAGCTCTGTTCCAAATTATTATCAGTTATTATCAAATTGTACTAGATGAAACAGAATAGCTGCAAAATCAAAGCATCTATATTTATCCCAATGATAGGCCTATAACTAAAAATCAAGGAAAAGTTCTTGATCTGGCTTGGTAATAACTGTGTAATATTTGTAAAATTTGCATGGTATGAATTTAGTTGAAAAAGTTTCACCACGTACTTCCAGCAAAATAGAAGATGAAATTCCACCATGTTTTTGCATAAATTAACTGAAACTCTTATCAGGACCAGACAATTTTCCCAGTTTCATAAATTAAACTGTGGTGTCCATTTCTTAAAATAAAACATAAAACTGGATTTGTTGCCTGGCCCTGCAATAAATGTGTTCTAATAATCTTACATTCTATAAACAAAAACATATCCCATGATACATTGATAAAGAATTGGAACTATACATTTCAAAAACAAAAATTAAAAACTGTGACAAAGTTATGTTAAATATGTATTTTTCACGTCATCTTGAATTTGTTGGATAACTTCTAGGGACTTCTTCCAGTTTAATTGGTACACAGCACATTCCCACTCAATCCATAGATTCAGGTCAGGGCAAGCACATTCACACACATACACAGACAAACATACATAGAAAATGAAGACATACACACCACTCAGTTTAGCTTCCAGGAATATAGGTTGCCATTTATTAAAGGTAAAAAAAACTTCAAAATACAGTACATTAATTGCAAAAAGAGTACTGTTAACTGCAAAAAAGCAAGGAAGAGCAGGGAAAGAGACAAACTAAAAATAACCTGAGACTTAATAACAATAATTTACATTATATCTCTATGTTTACCTTCAATAAAAGACACAGGACTTTTAGAATCACTGAAAACAATATTGTGGATTAACATGGATGATATCAAGGAAAGTGACCTTTGGTTATTCCAGCTTTAACCTTTTTATGTACGTAACAGTAGCAGGGTGGTGATGGAAAGTAGGTCACCTGGTGATCCTCCTCTATTGTGCACCATAAAAAAATTTTTTTTCTTGATGGGGATGATGTTGTAGAAAGGGAATGTAGTCTCCCTACAAGAAATCATCTGAGCTTCCCCCCTTCCCCCCTCCCACAACGCCCAAGCAGCTGAGCTTACAGTTTTAACTAAACCTTGCAAAGCTGTAAGGAACCGATCTACTAACATCTATACAGATTCCAAATATGCTTTTGGAGTCTGCCATGCAACAGGAGTTCTATGGAAACAACGGGGTTTTTTAACTTCAGCTGGACAACAGATAGTACATGCACCATTAGTAGCCAAACTATTAGAAGCCATCCAATTACCATAAATGCTAGAAGTCATCCATTGTAAAGCCCACCAAAAAGATGACTCTACAGTAACAAAAGGAAACCAATATGCAGATGCAACAGCCAAATGGGTGGCAACCAAGCCTCTGCTTCACATCATCATGACACCAGCCTTAACAACTAAACCAGAACTACCATACAAACAATTTCTAGACAAAGGGGAATCTGAACAATGGAAAAATTTTCAGCAGTTTTTGAGCAAGGTTTTTGGATAGTCCCAGATGGCAGACTCATAGCCCCACAATGTCTTCTTAGGTTAATTTGCCAAAGACTACATACAAAGGGACATTGTGGCACACAAGCTATGGTAGATGCCATCAGGAGGGTATGGTATGCACCTGGAGCCTATAGTGAGGCTACAAGAATAGCCACTACATGCCAAACCTGCCAAGGAAATAATACCACCTCCAGAAAAGCAGTTCACGAAGGAGGAAGACCCTGGGCACAGAAACCATTTGAAAAGATCCAAATGGATTATATACAGCTATCTAAGGCAAATGGGTATCAATATGCTCTTGTATGCAAGGACCAACTAACCCACTAGGTAGAGGCCTTCCCATGCCGCCATGCTACTATCCTAGAAACAGCCAGACATCTCAAAGACATTGTGCCTAGGTTCAGGGTCCCCACCATTCTGGACATGGATAGGGGAAAACACTTCATAGCACAAGTCCTCACACGTATATTCCAGGCCCTGGGCATTACCCAAAACCTCCATGTGCCCTTTATCTCCGACATCATCAGGAGCCATGGAGAGAGCAAACAAAGAGGTGAAGACCCTACTGGGCAAACTCTGTCAGGAGACACACCTCTCCTGGCCACAAGTGCTCCCAATTACCTTCTTTTATATCAGAACTAGACCAAGACAAGATATAGGTATTTCCCTCTTTGAGATCCTTTTTGGTCGCCCTCCCGATATCCTACAAGGCCTAGATCCTCATTCCCTTTGCTTAGATAAGGGGGATATGGTTCTCTCTTCTTATCTTACAGCCCTGCAAAAGAGACTACAGACCCTCTGGACCCAGAGTGCGCTGATGCAGACCTTACCCCTGGAAGAAGCCCTGCATCCATATGAGCCAGGACATTGGGTGTGGATCAAGTTCTTCACCAGAACCTCACCTTTACAACCCAGGTGGAAAGGACCCTATCAAGTCTTACTAATTACACACACCACCATAAAGGTTGCAGAACAAGACTCTTGGATACACTGGACACATGCAAAGCTAGCAGTCATAGACCATAGCCAAACTCCACCACAATCAATCCCACCCATCAAACTCAAGAAAAATCTGGACACAGATAAATGGACGCTTGCAGCATTCTTCAACACCATTGAACCACACAACTCTGAGGAACCAAGTGCAAATGTTGAATTACACAAAACTGGACTCCCAGGTGCTGAGTTATAAAACTCTATTTTTTTCTCTCTCACCTCTCCATTTTTTTCTTTTTCCCTTTTTTCAAGGAAGAGACTTGAGCCATACCTTTTAGTAATTTTTGAGACTTGACCTATACCTTTTTTTTACATTTTATTGTTACCTTTTTTTTACATTGTACAAAAAAAGGGGGGGAGGGAAGAAAAGGAATCTAGCAATGGGAAACATGAAATACAATATATACTATGTATTATTATCTGTAACAATTGTAACATTTGTAACACAAGCAACTGCGTTCCTGAAACCAAAGCTTATCCCAGAAAAAGGAAACATATGGGAATATTTAGCAAGGGAAATACTCAACACCACTAACTTTTGCTTAGCAGGAGGGGAATCAGTCAAGGACATCTTAACCACATGCTTAATGGGAGTGGCAACTCGACCACAGAACATCATTGACTACACCACATTTTGAAATCTTCCTGACTCCTACGAAAGTATTTTTAGCTGGGGCCATTCTACAAAAAACCAAAGACCACACCATGTACACCCTACACATTGCTGCAGTAACCACCTTTGAGAGGTGTAATGTCACTGGGTGCAGCACACCTAGGGTCACAGAATGCACCAGCCTTAGCAACACAGAACTAAAATGCAACTACACAGAGACCATATCATTCTCATATAGTTACCTGAAGCTCCCACCAGGGTGGTTTTTCCTTTGTGGCTTAAAAGCCTACTCATACCTTCCTGCAAATGTCACCAATGGCCCTTGCACCTTGAGAAGGTTAACCATGCTTATGCTATCCTTACAGAGATGGCACAGGAGACCCTTCCAAACCCTAGATTCAGATTGTGACTCCAAAGTCTCCCTTCTCACCAAAGCAGGATATGTCTCATTGGCAATATCCCTAGTGGGGGTACCTGGATTGGCAGTGCAAAATTCTAGAAATTTAAATAGCCTAGCATGTACTCTAGCAAAAGGCTTGAATTCGACCTCCCATGCCCTGGATGCCCTTAACAGAGAACTGAGGGAGGTCAGAGAAGCCACCCTGGAGAATAGGGCAGCAATAGACTTCCTCCTCTTGAAGCATAATTGTGGCTGTGAAACATTCCATGTGATGTGTTGCTTCAACCTAGACAAAACCTCAGGACTTGTAGAGAGGGACATCCACCACCTGAAAGAGCTAGCTCAAAATATCAGTCATGAGCAATCATTCCAAGACTTTTCATGGCTCTTCTCGTGGATACCAGATCTCCATTGGCTCAAAATCCTTATAACAACCATAGTCACTATTTGTGTCTTTGGAGCCCTCATGTGTTGCCTCTGTCAATGCATACTACCCTGCCTTAGCTGCCTAAAGGCCTATATCCCCTCTCAGAAGAGAAAATCAAAGGAGAGACAGGTGGCCATGATGATGATCCAGATTGATCATGGATACCAAATATACCCAGACACTCAATCAGAGAATGCTCTCTAGGAGAAAAAAAAAAGGGATTGTGGAAAGGGAATTTCATGAAGGCAGTAATATAACAAAAAACAGGAAAAGCCCAAGGGGAACATCAGGTCAGCCAGAAAACAAACTTTCATTGGAAAAGGAATCAAATAAAAAGTATTAAAGAATCCCTATAGATAAAAGCCTAAGTAATTAAGAAAACTAGACAAATAGGAAAAGGAAACAAAAGATAATTAAGAAAACCCTTACAAATGCGGTATCTGCTATCCCGCATTAGATGGGCGTCTCATGATAGGGAGCGAAAGGAGAAAGAAACGACAGGAGACGAAGTTTCTCGGGATGAGTGCGCCCAGAATGTCTGGGTACACGCTCTTTTATTATGCTCCTTCAAAAGGAAACTTTCAGAACCTAGGTCAAGCCCAGGTCAGACAGGATATACAGGATTTACAATAGCTCAGATAAGGCAAGATACCAGGTCAGACAGGATGGCAAGATTTATAATTTGATCAGGATATTCCTTCTTCACAAAGCTGCATGCCAGATAATGTAATCACAATGTGAATAAGCTATTTCTGCAGATGTTTAACTCCTTGTCTCTGTACGTGCCCTGCAAAAGGTCACTGAGGAGACAGAAGCTCAATGATTACACATGAATGATACAATGTTGCAAATGCCTGAACGATACATAGTTGCAATGATACACAGTTGCAAACACATAAATGATACATAGTTACAACATACAAACACAGGACATACCAAATAAGCAAAACAAACAGACAAAAGACACAAAATATAAATTACAAAAGGGACAGACAGGAGATTGCCATAGAATAAATATGAAAAACTATCTTATAGCTAAAAGAGATTACAGAAAACCAATAATACAATCTGGCCACCCCGCGGAGTTTGCCTTCCGCACCCCATGGAGTTTGCCCTCCGATGGAAATAAAGACAAACTCAAACAGATTTTGAAACATTAGGCACAAATACAAACATTCACACAAAATCAACTTACAAAGGGAGAAAAGGGTATAAAAAACCAGGAGCTTAACATAAGAAGCTAGCTAGCCCAGGAATGCAGACTTCTCACTGTTCTCCGCCTTCCTGAAAAATAAAAAGATCCAGCTTTCAAGCAGTTGTCTGTATCCTTGCACCAGAGCTCTCCCAGCGGGAAAGCTTTCCCAGCGGGAAAATTGAATCCTCGAAAGAAAGGCATTTTGACACCTTTCAACAATGTATTCAACACAATAGGTGGTACAAAACTACACTGCTTATT
Organism: Laticauda colubrina; assembly: GCA_015471245.1. NCBI lineage: Eukaryota > Metazoa > Chordata > Lepidosauria > Squamata > Elapidae > Laticauda > Laticauda colubrina. The sequence continues at coordinate 12,718,934 of BLBF01000032.1, read as the reverse complement.
TTATTATGTCTAAAAGAGAAAAGTTTAATTCCTTGATAGTTCTCTCCATATCCAGTCTTGTTTCTTTATGAGTTGTAATAAGAAAAAATTGGTTTTGGAGACATGAAGCTTGTTTACTCATAATTAAAAGAAACAGGATCTCTATTGATTAGGAAATGAATGGAATGCATAAAGAGTTTATAAAATTGAATGTGTCCTTTAGAGATTTAACTAATTGCTTTTCCTTTTCGTCAGATGCATAAGCTATAATTTGACCTTGAATAAATGTTTTAGTGATGTCTCAGTAAGGAGAATGTTGCCACTGAGTCTCTCTTCGTATGAAAAAAACCTCTACCTTCTCTTCTATTAACCATCTGGTTTATAAAATATTTATTTTTCAGGAAAGATACATTCAGTGTCCACTTAAAAAGTTTGTGAAATGAGATTTAAAAGTTCACCAAAGCATGATCTGATGTCACAGGTCTTGATGTCACAGGTCTAACCTGCAATCAAGAAATTTATTTATTATTATAGCATATAGTAGACTGCAATGCTAATGCAGAGTAGTTTGGTTCATGTTTGCACGATTCCCAAGGTGTGCCACAGGAGGGTGAACTAACTCCACACCAGAAAGAAAAATGAGCAGTGTTTCTGCATCATCATTTGAGGCCCTCTCTCTCCACCTAAACTGCTTCACAAAGGGCATTATAACCAGGAAGGTTCAGTGCTGGCAGGATTACAACTGCCCTCATGAAGCACCGGCTCATTTCCCCACTGAAGTGGTACCTATTTATATACTTGTATGTATATGTGTGTTGAGTTTCAGCATAGTAAATGAATGTTGCTTCCTTAAGTCAGGAGCCAGAACCACATTGGTAATAAGCTACATGAGCAGGAGTGAGATTCTACCAGTTTGCACCTATTCACTAGAACTGGTTGTAAAACATTCTAAGCAGTTCGGAGAACCAGTTGTTAGAAGAAATTACTGGCTTAATCCTGTAAGGAAGGCAGGAAGGAAACATTCTGGTGTTGCTTACAAAAACTGCCTCACCATTAACCCTTATTACATTCTTGGCAGGACTAGACTTCCTGTCTTAGGAACCTCTCTGGAGTTTTTTTCTCTCCTTTGCTGGTCCTTTGCTTGTGTGGAGTGACCATTCAAAGTTATAATGGCACTGAAAAAAGTGACTTATGACCATTTTTCACACTTACAACTGTTGCAGCATCCCCACAGTCACGAGAGGCCAGGCGAGGAGATGCGTTCCTCAATGTGAGTGATGTTGAATTGGTCACACCCAGCCAATAACATGGCCACCAAGCTATGCCCACCAACTAAGCCACGCCCACAGAACCGGTTGTTAAAAATTTGAATCCCACCCCTGTACATGAGGCCCTGTTTTTTGCAATTTGCACAGTCCACAATCCAGCTGTACCCTCACAATCACACCATGGAAATAAGGCAGAAAAATGGCTGTGCATTGTTTTGTTTTGTTTAATTAAATAGGCAATGAAGTAGGCTAAATTGACCCATCGAAAGGCAAATACAGGTAAGAGTCCAGCCTTCAGCCTCTCATTTCCTCTTGAACTGCTTGAAGTCCCACTGCATTGAAAATTTCTGGCTTTTAGAACCAGGTTAGAGAGTGATACTTAGCCATCTTGCAAGAAGCAATTGGTTTTCAAAATCTGTATGGTACTTCATCTATTAGTCATGTTTTAACTTAGAAGTCTCCAAACTTGGCAATTTTAAGACTTGTGGACTTCAACTCCCAGAATTCCTCAGCTAGCTGGCTGAGGAATTCTGGGAGTTGAAGTTCACATGTCTTAAAGTTGCCAAGTTTGGAGAACTGATTATGTGGCAAGGACAGTGTTTATTTTTTAAGGATTTTTTAAATCATGCCTTCCTTTATTACTTTAAGTATCCCAAGGTAGCAGACATACCCAATACTCCTTCCTCCTCCTATATTCTCTGAAATAGCAACCCTATGAGGTGACTTGGTTGAGAGAGAGTGACTGGCCCAAAGTCATTCAACTGGTTGTCATGCCTAAGATGGGACTAGAACTCATTGATTCTTGCTTTCTAGACCAGCACCTTAACCACTAAGAGAATGGGAGGGCAGCAATGCATTTTGACATGCTATCCATTCCTGAAAAAGGTTATATTTTTTGCATGTGATGAGGGAAAAGCAGGAACACAACAGCAACTTGTAAACTGAGGTGGAAAAATGACTTAAATTAATTGGAAATGAGACAAAGATTAAAAAAAGCTTTGATGTCCTTCACATGAATTGAATTCATTGATGGAAGGGAGAACAGTAAATTACACCATTAAAGAATGAATCAAGCATTCTTTGAAGTTTAAAATACTTGGCATTTTATGATCAAGTAGAAATAATTTGAAATTGTGCATTTTGATTCAATGGCTATATTTGGTTAGTCTCTTCTATTAAGATAGTGTTTTTTTCCCCTCCCAAGGGTGTAACTCCAAATGTATACGTACCATGACATTTAATTAAGTGGAACTGCAATACAGTTGGCAGAATCTTTGTTCCTTGCTTAAACTAAATGTCCATCAAAGAGACATTGCCACCACACAGGGCAAAAAAATGTTGGTCTGAGTTTTCATGAGAAAGGATCAACAAGCATAAATTTTTCGGTTTAAGTATCACAAAAGTTGCCTGGAACTCTTGCCTGTGCAGTCATAAAATATAAAGATGATAAAAAATTAACCAAGAACGGAATTCCATTGATGAAAAACTCTTTCTGGCACCCTTTCTGGAGGTGATTTTCTGCTAGTTTGTTGTGGCCTGTCAGCCATTGGCCCCCCAAACAGCCGAATCAGAAGAGGAGATGTGGGAGTCAGGATCAGCATCAAGGCAACCTGAGAGCTTGGAGGGGGGAGAGGGAGTGGAGCTGGCAGAGAGAGAGAGAGGGAGAGAGAGGGAGGGAGGGAGGGAGAGAGAGAGAGAGAGAGAGAGAGAGAGAGAGAGATATGGAGCCTGGCCATTTGTCAGCCCTCAGATGGAGAGTTAACAGCCCCCAGGTCTGGAGGTGTCTGATGGAGAAGAGGAAGAACAGCTGGGTCCAGTGCCTGATGCGCAGTTGCACAGAAGACAGAGGAGTGGAGAGCAGTGGAAATCCATAGGTTGATCCTTGGGAAGAAGAGCTGTAGGCCGATCCTTGGGAAGGAATAGCTGCTAATGAAGCCCCATCCTAGCTATGGAGATAAAATGCAGGGGACAGAGATGAATTGATGTGGCAGACAACTATTCATTCTCTGGCTGGATGGCCTTGTTAGCCTGTGTTGAGAAATGTTTTGCCGGGGCTGACACCACTCCTAATTAAAGAAACCTTTGAGTTCACTTCAGAGGGTTTGTTGTGTATGGGGAGCTGGGTCAGAACAGTTTCTCTTTCTTAGAAACAGAACAAAAACCACATTAGGAAAATTCTCTTTGAATTACAATTGCCAGGATCAGATGAATCCCATCTTAAGATCTTAAAGGAACTAGCTGATGATCTGATTAATCCTCGCATGAAGTAGACCAGATCAGGGCATCCAGCCCACAGGAAGACTAGAGCTAGGCATTCTATAGAATTTCACAACCCTGATTTTTCTTATTGGGTAGCTTTACAGAGTATGGAAATGCTGTAGATATGAAATAGCTTGTCTTCAACAAAACACTTGGCAAAATAACCCTTGGCATGGTGACCGATAAACTAATTAATTGTCAGAGGGATTGACATGACAATTAAATGGATATCATATTCTGGGAATGCTCTTCAGTGGCATTTCATTAGATCAAAGAGATGTCAATGGAATGCCACCAAAATCAATCCTGGATTATCTATTATTCTAATATACTAATGATGATGATGATGACGATGATGTTATCCATGCAGTTGTGTCTGACTCTTGACAATTCTATGAGTCACCTCTCTCTCTATATACAGTATTTTCCAATCTTGCACTACTTTTAGTCATTTTGTGATCTGTCTGGTGTCAACTTTGATGGTGTCCAGCCACTGTGTTCTTTGGCGGTCTGGTTTCCTTTTACCGCTAACTCTTCCAAACATAATTGCTTTGTACACTGAACTCCATTGCATGACATGGCCAAAATAAGTATATTTCCATTAATTATTTCCAGATATATTTCCATTAATTATTTGGATAAAGAAGTGGGAAAATACTTATCACATTTGAAATGGGATCGGTCATTCCTTAGAAGACAGATTGGTCATGTGCTAGCAAGACAGTGTCAACATTTACAAACACTCAGTCTTTCTCATGATAATTTCTCCCTAACCTGTTCCTTTACACGTTCCAGTGGTGCACTTTTTTTTTTAACAAATTGTATTCAGTTTTTCACATAAAAACAAAAATCTCTTTTTAGTGGAAAACATATTTCCGGGTCATCATCTTTACATACAAATATGACAGCAATTATACATTCATATATGCATACTTAATTCTATTATTACCTTTTCCATTCCAAATTTTCAGTAAGGAGAGAAACAAACACATCAATTCTAGCCTCTTTCATTAATCTCAATCAAAACATCTTTCTGTTTCATTTCAATTATTTCAAATATAATCCTTTAATATTTATTTTAAAAATAAAGATAAACAATAAATCTCAATTTTTTAACCTTTCTTCTTTTCCCACTTCTTTGTAGTGTTCTTTGTGTTAATTGTCTTTTGAAGATGTCTTTTCCTTGAGTCAACTCCTCTTCCTCTGAAGCTCTTTCTTCTTGTTCTTCAATCACCATTTCCAGTTTTTCTAACATAGAGCAAAGTGATTCGCCTCTTTTCTATAGTAATTCTCTCATATTTTTAAGTTCCATTTTTAATTCCTGAAGAGATATCATCATTACACACTCTTGTATTTTATGATCGTAAAAGTCCACAAAAAAACCTTTTACTTTCCTTCTTTCTTCTTTCAATTTTCTAAAGTTCTCAATTATTCCAGCTCAGGGTCTATACCAAAAACATCAATCAATCCCACAGTCAGTCTTTCCTTGCTTTTTTCTTTATTCTGGTTCTGCTTTCACTTTCTAAGATTCTTACTTTGTTTCAATATTTCTTCAATGTTAAGCCCCTGTCACACAGCACCAACGGATGGAAAGAGGATGTAAAACGGAGAGAAACACTTGCCATCCATTGGTTAACGCGATGCTTCTGTTCTGTACTCACTGCATCCATTTTTCCTCCTATCTATCTGTCCAGCATCCGTCTACTGACATTTCATCCGCTCAAAAGGTTTTGAGCTGCACAAAAATTTTTGAGCGGAAAATGTATCCAACGTGTCCGTTCTGCATCTGCAACGCATACGGGGAACATCCGTTCTACATCCGTTGTCATCCATTACGCATCCGCTATATCCGCTAGGCATCCGCTGTGCATCCACACAACTCAAATCCGCTCCAGCGGAAAATGGACACAGGGAGGAAGTGAAACAGATGGGGAATGGACATGCAGCATTTCTAGCATGGATGGAGAAAGGATGAAAGTGGATGCAACTCGCATACAAAGCATTAAACAGAAAAAACACTCGCATAGAGGACGTATCTCAGATATTTAGGATATCTGCAGGATGCCTAGAGGATGCAAAAGGACACCGAGCGGAAAACCTATATTTCTTATAAAAAGGGGGAGGAACTCACCTGGATCTCACTTTCAGTCCAGCAGCCCTGCTGTGCAGACCTCTTCAGCCTTGCTCTTGCTCTTGCTCTTGCTCTTGCTCTTGCTCTTGCTCTTGCTCTTGCTCTTGCTCTTGCTCTTGCTCTTCCACAGCATGCAGTCATCTCCACCATGGATTGTCACACACTCCTTTTGGTAGCCACCATCGTTCTACTAGAGTGCGAAGCCATCTACAAGCTCTTTCACCTGTTCTACGGAAAGAAAAGGAGGCAGCTAAGAAGTGTCTGGGTCCGAAGATGGATCGCCAGAAGAGCAGAGTACGGACTGTATAACAAGCTGATAGTGGAGCTGAGGAACGAAGACATTTGTGCATTCCAGAACTTCATGAGGATGCCGCCAGCCATGTTTGACGAAGTTGTGGAGCGGCTGAGACCCAGGTTGGTCAAGCAGAGCACCAATTTTTGGCCCAGCCTGGACCCTGGACTCAAGGTGGCACTGACTCTGTGCCACCTGGCCTCTGGGACCACGTACAGGAGCATGCAGTACGGCTGGAGGGTGCCACACAACACCATCAGCATTGTGGTCAGAGAAGTGGTGCAGGCCATCATCGAAGAATACCTGGAGGAGCTCCTCCAGTGCCCCTCCACTAAAGAAGGCTGGAAGAAAGTTGCAGAGCAGTGGTATCAGAAGTGGAACTTCCCCCACATCGTTGGAACCATAGATGGCAAGCACGTGGCCTGCAAAGCTCCAGCCAAGTCAGGGTCCACTTATCACAACTACAAGGGCTTCTTCAGCATCATCCTCTTCACCATGGTTGATGCTGACTACAAGTTCATCGATGCTTCAGGCAACGGCTCATCTTCAGATGCCCAGGTATACAACGCCAGTCACCTCAAGGAGGGGCTGGAACGCAACCTCATCATGGGCTTCCCAGATCCAGACCCCCTGCCCAACGACACACAAGATGTGCCCTACTTCATTGTGGGGGATGACGCCTTCTCCCTCAGAACCTACCTCATGAAGCCATACACTTCCAGATGCCTCACCCGTGAAGAGAGGATCTTCAACTACAGGCTATCCAGGGCAAGGTGGGTGGTGGAGAACGCCTTTGGCATCCTGGCCAACAGGTTCCAGGTACTTCTCATCACCATGCAGCATCGCCCACAGACCGTGAGGAACATCGTGGAAGCTTGCTGCATCCTGCACAATCTCATGTGCACCTGCTACCCAGTGTTGCAGAACAGGCTCGTGGACCTCCAAAAAGACAATGGGGACATGGAGCCTGGTGAATGGAGGCAAGGGTGAAACCTGATAGACACTGTGGATGTGCAAGGCCCCAACAGAGCTTCATGTGAAGGGAAGAAGCAGTGCAACCTCCTAAAACACTGGTGCAACTCCCCAGCTGGAGCAGTGGAGTGGCAAGACAGGATGATAGATGCTTAATGGATGCTTCCTTCAGCCTGTCTCATCACACGGATGAGATTGGGCCATGTATGTTGGGTGGCCCTACAATGAACAGGGCATTTAATAAA
>BLBF01000032.1:12677346-12697965 GCA_015471245.1 Laticauda colubrina | reverse complement strand
CACACACACACACACACACACACACACACACACACACACACACACACACTATATATATATATAATGTATTGATAGGCTGAAGAAATAAGTTTAAAGTAGCTGAAATAAGTGCAAGATTCTTCACTTAGGAGAGAAGACATACACATACAGGTATAAGATGGAAAATGACGGGCTTGGTAAGAGTAATTCCAGAAAATGTCTTGAAATAATAGTTTGATGGCATCCTAAATGTGGAGCCAGCAATGTCATATTGCTGCAAAAAAAAAAAAAAAAAAAAAGACAATGCAATTTTAGGCTACATCAACAGGAATATAATTTCCAAACTGTGGAAAGTAATTGTTCTACTCTTTGCTGTTGTTGTCAGACCTGACTTCCAATGCAGTGCATAACACTTCAAGAGGAATTCAGAAGAACTAGATCTGATTCAGAGAAGGGTAATGTATTTCCACCATATCTGAATGTTTAGCTTGGTACCACAATTTTATTGAACATATTACTTACATTAAATCTTCTTGGCATTCAAGTGGCTTTTATATCAATCCACAGAAGAGAGGCTGTCATAATAATGTGCTCCACAGATGATCTTTGCTTTGTCCATCTTTCTGTCTCTCTGCCTGTCTCTTTCTTTGCATAAGATAATTTTGTGTGGTAGTGATGTATGTCAGGCATGGGATGCAAATATTTTTACTACCGGTTCTGTGTGAATGGCTAGGTGGGCATGGCTAGATGGTGTGGCAATGTGACTGGGTGGGAGTGACTTTTTTGCAGTACTCCCCCCCTGCGCTCCATTTTTTTGCCTCCTGGGCCTCAGGGAAGCCTCCTTGGTGAAGCAGTAAGACAATGAGGGGGATCCTGGCACAGCTGATTGTCAGAACAGCTGATTGTTGGGAGGAAAAAAAGAAAAGAAATACTGGTTTGGCTGAACCGGTAGCTGGTTTTTTACTACCGGTTCAGCCGAACAGTAGCATTTTTTAACTACTGGTTTGCCAAACTGGTAGAATAGCACCACTGGTGTGTGTGTGTGTGTGTGTGTAAACAAATTTGGGATATTTCTCCACAGCAAAGAGTCTAAGAAGTTTCATGACAAGATGTAAAAGGAATATGAATTAACCAATTGTTCACCCTGTTGCTCTGAAACAGATGGATACTTTTGTTCACAAGCAAGATGATTTTTGGGAAATTCTGGAGTGATGTTCTTAGGTTTGTTAGATATCTCTTTCCATAATTCCAGCCAAAATCCGGGCTATGGCTTATAGGAGTTGAAGTTCAACATCCCTGCAATATACTGTGCTGATAAAGACTCTCTTGAATAGATGGCAGCCTTAACATTTTGAGAAAAATAATGCAAATGAAAGAGACAAAGTTTTGCTATAGTGTCAGTGTAGATATGTATCTGCATCAACAACTCTTTTATTTCATTTGAATGCAGTTATATATAATCCAAACCCTGAAAGATTTAGAATTGATATCACTTCCCAAACTGCTATTATTTCAACCATTCTCAGGAAAAACAGAGGAACATATTTAAAAAATAACTTCAAACTGAGGCACAAGGTGGCAGTACAGTTTTCCTTTGGGACTAATGAAACTTTTATAATTGAAGTAAAATATGTAGGTCCAAGAGATTACGGAATCAAATGTTTACTATTTACTGGATATCAGATGTTCAGCTTGTTTATCTGAATACTCACAGTGGAAGCGTGATCAGAGCCTGCAGGTATGCAAAATAAGACATTTTACAAAGTACAACTTAGATCTCCAAGGAGACCTCATTCTTTCAATGTTGAAAGTCCATGATCCGAAATTTGAGATGTGGTTTGAATCAATAGGAGCAAATGTGAAGTTATCAAGAAGCAAACAAGGCAAACTGAAGCTCTGAATCAGAACTGAAATAAGAAATCAAGCCAAAAGAACAGTTAAAAAAATGATGGTCCAGGACAATAATAAGTCTGGACAGTCTTACTCTTATATATGGTTTGCTATATAATATAAGCATTATTTTGAATGATATTCATGCATTAAAACTGACTGGGACTACTTGCTTGGGTAGTCCCAGTCAGTCACACAGGGTATTTTTTAATCAGCCATGATCATTGATTTATCCAACCTTGGCATTTTCCTGAACAGGCTAACAACATTCAAAATAGTATCTTGCCATATATTTAATTTCCTGAACAGATACATGAATTTCCAGTGGTTGAGGGTAAATCAAATCCAGGGAAGACTCTCTTTTATGTGCAACTGGGCCAGGACTCACTGATTTGGGGAAAACATGATTTAAGTGGCTGAGAAGGTAGAGTTTCCTAAGTTCAGGTTGGACCCTATATTTCTCTTCTGATCTAAAGGCTTTTTTAATGGAGGTGTTCTTCCCTTTCATTATTTCTTCTGATTTGTTTACATTTCCTGGTTCTTAATAATGCTATGAAACTATCCCCTAGCCTGCTTTGTTTTCTTTGTTTCTGTCATATCGCAGGCATACACTCCTAATTAGAATAAATGCTCCACAAGCATAGTAAATATATCAAGATTGCAGCACCTGATGGGCAATTAAAAAATGGGTTGTCAATATATATTTTTCCATCCCTCCCCTCAGTCAGCTGTACTGAATGTCTTCTGAATGGTAATTATGAGGATTGATAATATGTATAACATTGTGAACTAATATAATTTGCAGTTCACATTCTTAGGAGATTGATTTTAGTTTAATGCAAGTGTTGACGTTCTGTGTATTAGTGTCATATTTAAATGTTGCACAGTGCTTTGGATTGTGATGTGCCAAGGTGTTTAAGAGCATTTGGGGGCAATGCCCTTAAAGATGCTGCTGCTTTTTGGAGTGGCCAAAAGGTGTTATGTTCCATTCCTGCCCCTTCAAAGCACTTTTAACCTTTGAATCTTAAGTACTGCACCATCTTAATATAGATTTTCAAGTCTACATGTTTTATTAATAGGTCATTCTAAGCCTGGGTAATTTAATGTACTCATTTAAGACTACTTAGATGAATGCTGAATACAAGCATTGAAGTTGATCACAAGAGTGTTCAAAAAGAGTCAAGGAATAAATAATAGTAAAAGCTAGAACAAAAAAGAAAAATGCTTAGTTATATTTTTCAGGAAATATAACTCTATAGTTTATAGTTATATTTCCTGAAAAATTCTAAAATGTTGAACATTGCGCTTACACCTGGAGATAACAGAATAGATATAGGTTTTTATTAAAAATGTATTGTCATAATTATTAACACACATATCTAATTCCTTCAAGCAGTTATTCAATTATCTTGATTACCCCTGGGATCTTCTGACACATTAGAATCTATGCAAAGACATTCCTTAACATTATAGGGCAAGAGAAAGCCGCTACCCTTAAACTGAATCAATGGGCATTGTATCAATACAATTTTTTTTAATCCATGCTTGTAAATAAAAGACAATGAAAGAACCTCATGAATTATTCTCCTTACTACCACTTATCAATCTCAATTTCATAGGTGGTACTAAGCCATCATTTGTTTGGCCATAACTTGCTAAATAAATTGCAATTATTTGGGTTCTCCTAACACATAAAGGGATTGGACATCTCTAGATCCCCCCAAAAAACTTCTATAATAAGACAAAAGTTAAATATCGTCATATAACTTGATTTCCTTTCATGTTTTTCTTTATCCCTTTTCACAAAATTCTTCAAAGCTTTAACAAGCCTCTTTTGCAAATTCAGTGTAGGAAGATTACTCTCTCAGTTTGTTATGTTATATATCCATTTTAATTGTTAAGACATTGGCTGGTTTCTTTTCTGATGTCCAGTGCAGCATTTTTTTCTATAATGTGTTATGGTTATAGCCTATCATTTTAAAATCTACTTCCAGATCACTCTTAGTCATGCCTGGTAAAATGTGTTTCATTTCCATAACATCTTTTAGGCATTTCTATAGAGGCAGATATTCCTAAAATCAACTTCTGAGTTCATGTTCAAAAATATCCTTCGATATGTCCAACATTGAAATATTTTGCTCCATTATGAATTAGTGTATTAAGTCAAATTCTCTTTTAATATTAATCTTGAGTTCTTTCTAGTTCCCTGTAGTGCCTTCAAAGTAACCTTGTCCTCGTGCACAAGAAGATTCTTGTGCACAAGAAGATTCAAAATAGAAGAGCCCTATTTTGCAGGCCTGCTTTAGATTTTCATCTGGGGAAGAGCCATTTAATTCCAAAAAAATCCTGAAGCTAACTCCATTTCCCGATTTATTGGGCTTAGCAGGTTTTGTTTGTATTGGAATGTGAGAATGACCTTGAAAGGTCATTGAAAGATGGAGGGAGATGGAGGGAGGGGAAGAGATGCTGTCTAGGGACTGATTAGGTAAAAGGAGGTAAAGCTCACAATTTAAAAACAGGCAGAGAAAGACATTTAGAAATGATTGCCCCTAACTTATCAGACAGAAAAAAGAGACAGCAGGAGATTTGTACTTTCAGACTTGCAAGAGTCTGTTAATGTAACCTTACAGTGGAGTTGAATTACCATGCTTCTCCAAAAATAAGACCCTGACTTATATTTTTTTACCATCAAAAAAGGCACCAGGTCTTATTTTGGGGGGAAGTCATCCACTGACTAACCTCACTTGTGCATGTAGCCCATGGCCTTCTTTTCTCTGTCAGAGGTCTTCAGGAACTTCTTCTGTGGCCGGCAAGTCTTTCCTGAAGGCCTCTGCAGCTTATAATGGAGCTCCAGATAATCCGGAGCTTTGTTATCAGCGACAGAGGCCATAAGGAAAGCCTTGCCAGCTGCAGAAGAAATGGGTCAGCGAGGCAGGTGTCAGGGTGTGTAAGGCCTGGCTACAACTGTCCAAAGATAAGTAGCAGGCAGCTCCACCTCCCATTCTCACCCTGGTTTAATTTTTACCTGTGCAGTCTGGAGTGGGTGGGATCTTAATTAGGTCTTACTTTGGAGGATGGGCTTATATTGGGTGCACATTTAAAAATCAAGCTAGGACTTACTTTTAGGGTAGATCGCATTTTAGGGGAAACAGGGTAGTTCATCTGATGAGCTTTTCATGAGCCAGCATTGTAATGCTCTTGCATTGGAATTTGCTGCCTCTAGGATTGAACTTGCTTCTGCCTCCATTTCTTCTCCTCAGAGGCACTACTTGATTTCCTTCCAAGGTAACAGATGATAAGAAGACCTAACAAATTTTAGCTACCTTGAGGCTGTTCTTGCTTGATAACAAAATAAAGGATCATTGGTGCATCTTTTAAGTCACCAAAACAACTCCAGGCAGCAAATTGCTCCATAGGGAACTACAGTTCCTCTCCAGGATTGGGTTGTAAGGTTATATCATAAGGTTATGCAGCATGATGGACTGTTAGCCCGTAATGTACTGTTGGAGAAAGAAATGGCTGCTAAGATGAATTAAGCTGATCATCCTAGATATAAGCAATAAAACATTCAAATAACATCTTTTGGATAAGAAAACTAGATATGGGCTAAGAAGGATTTCTCAGAGCTTTACAGTGCAATTGGCAGCTGAATATTTCCTTTTTGAAAAAAATCACTTTGCCAGCATTAGGGAGGGGAAATAAAATAACTTAGTGCTTGCCTGGCCTAGACAAGAGACAAGCAGCATGTCTTTCCTTATAAGAAGATGTTGATAATGCTCCAAAGGAAAATACATTTTAAGAGAGTCCTTGAACATCATGGAGTCAAATGTAACCCAATAGCAATGAAGCTCTGTTGGCAGTTTTTAAGCTTCATGCCATCTGATAAAGTCAATAAAGCAAGGTGATTTGAGCCCATCTAAAAGAAACTACAGTAAATGATTGTGCTGAAAGGTAAGAAGGCTTTACAGAGAGAGGAAAATGGTATTATAGATCTGCTTTAGTTGTACAAATAATAAGTAAACACAGTAGTCAGGTAAAGCTATTCACCTATTTAGTAGATTTCTTACTCCTAGCATCTGAAATTACTTACAGTTTTTTGCTGTGGGGAAAGAATAGTACAGAAATTCTATTCCGTGCAAAATGGACCTACAAGAAAAAACAACCAGGCTTAATCTATCCCTGATTCAATACTCTCCCAATTGCTAAACTTCTAAGTACTCTGCTGACAAATATTTTGCATTTTTTTAAAAAAGGGGTTTTTATCTAAATAAACTTTGAACATTGATCATCTCTCCTGTCAGCCAATATCCAGCTGATTTAAACTACCCATGGAAAGGATAACTTTGATCTTGTATTTGACCAGGGACTTCATGGCTGTTGGATTGTAAATATAATTGATGGCATTGTGACACTTATTAAATGCAATGTCAAAGAAACTGGAAGTCTGTGTGTACCCAAGAATCACCTAGTTGCTACGATCTAAATAAGAAGAATATAATCTTAGCATGAGAAAATATACTTATATCAGGTCTTTCTTAATGTTGCTCAGAGATTTATTTGCAAAGACTATCCTGAAAGTGGTGAATATGGACACTCCCCATGCACTAGGCTTTGCCTATCCCCAACTGGTATTTCCTGTAAATAAATCTCCTTGGTGCTGTAGTTACTAAAACTGCTTCACTAATCATTGTTTCAGTCATGTTCTTTTCTTGGGAATATTCACATTCTTTAACTTTCAGGAGGAGGAGCAGGAGGGCAAGGAAGGAGAAGGAAAGAGGAAGGTTCTGTTCAGAAATAAGATGCGTGAGACCGGGTTCTAACAAACAGCTCTTTATTTAAACACTAAAGTAACTGGTAATAGAACATTGGCTCAAGCCGCGGCATCCCTTCTTATAGCGGCTTGCTTATGGCTTGTGGCCAATGACAGTTGTTTGAGTGCTCCCGCCATTCAGCGGGCCAATCAGAATGGCTCTTAAGTAACCAATCCAAGAATGGCCTTTTTGGCCAATCAGATCGAGGTATTTGGAGTCTACTAAGTTCTATACACAACACCCCTCCCCCCTTGGTTTTGTCCAACATGCGTAACGTAGTCACACAGGTAGGTGGGGCTTTTGCAAGTCCTGGTTGACCTGCGCAGCTCAATTTCAGCATGGTCCTCAAGCGGTTCGGACGGGATCGCTTTTTCTCTGTGTCTTCTCCATGGAACCTCCTGGAAGGGTGAGTCAGCCTTGCCATTCCCACGTGGGTTTCTCGGGCGGGTTGAGGTGGCTCCGCTGCTCCCTCCTAGTTCATCTGGGATGGTCGAGCTGGCCTGGATATCTCCTTCCAGGAAGGCATTGCCTCATTCTTCTGCTCCCGGACTTCTTCTCTGGAGGTCGTCCAACTGTGAGTGCTCTTTTTGTTTTATTTGAGTTTCTTGTAGTGATTGTTGTCGTGTTATTGGAGGTTTGTCTCTCCCTTTTTTATTATTTTATGTCCCCCCCTCCTCGGTTGTTTTTGGTTTTTTTATTTGCGGAGATGGTGTGGTGTTGCGTTTTAGTGTTCGAGAGCGAAGCTGGTCGATGTGCCACTTCCATGTTCTACCATCATCCAAAACAAGTCGGTAAGACCGGGGGCCTGTGATTTGGGTAATTGTGGCTGGAAGCCATAATGGGTCCCCAGTAAGGTTTTTTGCGTAGACTAAATCGCTGATTTCAAATGATCGGTATTTACTGGAGGAGTTGGGGGTTTGTCCCAGGTATAGGTGGAGTGCAGTCTATTGAGGTGGGAATGCAGTTTCCTACCCATGAGGAGTACAGCTCGGCTTTTGTTAGCGGTTGTGCTAGGGATGATATGTTGAATGGTTAATAATCTGTTAAATTTAACTTGCACGTCCCCCGGGTCCATTTTTTCTTGGGCCTCCTTAGTGTAACGAACCATGCGTTCAACCCATCCATTTGAAGCCGGATAAGCTGGTGCTGTCAGGGCATGTCGGATGCCCTGTGTAGCCAAGTACTACTCGAATGCTAGAGTGGTAAACTGGGGCCCATTATCTGCAATTATTACATCTGGCAGTCCATGCGTGGCGAAAAGTTTGTTTAACTGTTTCATGATTGCCTCGGTGGTAGTGGATGCCATAATAATGACTTCTAACCAGTTTGAGTAGGCATCCATGATTATAAAATAGGTGTTCCCTTTTGTAGGCCCAGCAAAGTCAATATGCAGTCTCGACCATGGGCCTCTGGGAGTTTCCCATTCCATGACTGGTGCCAGTGGGGTGTAGGCCGTGCGATTTTTGGCAGTCATGACATGTTTTCACCCATTGTTCAATGTCCTTGTCCAGCCCTGGCCAACAGACGTAGCTCCTGGCCAGGGCTTTCATTTTGACTATGCCTGGGTGCCCCTCGTGCAACATGCACAACACCTCTTTCTGTATTTTTTCTGGGATTACCACCCTGTCCCCCCACAATATACAGCCTTTTTCAATAGACAGTTCAGTCTGTTGGGTGTGAAAAAATTTAAAAGTCTCACTTTTGTTTTAATCCAGCCAGCCCTTACCTACCTAATGCAGAATGCGAGCTGTCAACGGGTCTTTCCTGGTAGGTTTAGTGACGTCTGCTGCGGCTAGTGGCAGATTCAGCCAGGACTCGATTTGGAGAGTGGAGATGGTGGGAACTGGGTCGTCTTCTGTGTTGGGCAGTGGGGAACAGCTCAAGGCATCTGCATGGGTGATGGTCTTTCCTGGGCGATGGAGGAGCATGTAGTTGTAGGCAGCGAGGAATTCAGACCACCTCGTCATTCTTGGTGATAGAATGTTCAGGGTTGGTTTTGTTTCCTGCCAGTATCCCTAGCAGGGGTTTGTGGTCAGTGATAATTGAAAAAGTCCTACCATAAAGGTATTTGTGGAATCTTTTGATGCCAGCTATGATTGGCATAGTTGGCTTGGTTCATTGGTTGAGTTGGCTTATATCTTTTGATGCCAGCTATGATTGGCATAGTTGGCTTGGTTCATTGGTTGAGTTGGCTTATAGTTTCTTTCTGATTTTGACAGCGTTTTGGAGTAGAAGGCGATTGGTGCCTCTCTGCCATCTAGTAGCTGGTGGCTAAGTATGGCACCAATTCCAAAAGGTAATGCATCACAGGTGACCGTCAAAGGCAAGGTGTTGCTGTACTGGATCAAAACAGTGTTAGACATTAATAAGTCCTTGATACTTTGGAATGCTGCTTGTTCCCAGTGGCCAAATGGGTGGCCCCATTTCCAGATAGTTTTTTTGTCTAACAACTGATGTAAGGGTTCTGCCACGGTTGCTTTTTGGGGCAGGAATGCATTGTAGAAATTTATGAGACCTAAGAATGCTTGTTAGTCAGTTTTGTTCTTAGGTCTAGGTGCGTCTTTGATTGCTTTTATCTTTTTTTTGGTGGGGTATATCCCTTGCTCATCTATGAGATAGCCTAAAAATTCGACCTGATCAGTGACTAATTTACAGTTTTCTCTCTTGATTTTAAGCCCTGCGTCTCTGAATTGTCGCAAGACTTCTTTTAGTCTATTTTCTAGTTGGCTTATGTTCTTTGCTGACACCAGTACATCATCAAAATAGGGGACAACTCCCTTGATTCCATTTAGAAGGTGCTCCATGAGGCTTTGGAAAATGCCTGGGGCAACGCTAACACCAAATTGTAGTTGGTTGCATGTGAATGCCCCCCTGTGTGTGACGATAGTCTGTGCCTCTGCAGTTGTGGGGTCAACTGGTAGCTGTTGATACGCTTGTGCGAGATCAAGCTTTGCAAAAAATTTTCCTCCCCCTAGTGAGTGCAATAAGTGTTGCATTAATGGTACTGAGTATGTGCTTTGCTGGAGCGCATGATTTAGGGTTGCCTTATAGTCTCCACAGATGCGCACTAACCAATCTGGTTTGACAGGAGTCATGATGGGTGTTTCCCACCTGGCATGGTCAATTGGTTCTAACACTCCTTGTGCTATAAGTTTGTTTATTTGTTCATCTATTTTTGGTTTTAAAGCAAAGGGAACGCATCTGGCTTTGAGCCTGATGGGAGCTATCTTTGGGTCTAGGCTAAATGAGATTGGGGTCCCCTTGTACTTGCCTAGGGTCCTGTCGAATACATCCTGGAACTCTTTCAACAGGCTCTCTTCCCAGTAGACTGCAACGATGCTGTTGATCCCTGTCACTCCAATTCCCAGGAGAATGAACCATTCGATACCCAGCAGGCTAGGGTGATCATGGTCTATGATTGTTAGAGGCAGGATTTCAGCGTGATTTTTAAATTCAACGATGAAATGTCCAAGGCCCACTACCGGGATTCGGTTTCCCTGGTAGTCCTTTAATATCAGTTTTTGTTGTTCCAGTTCTCTTTGCTTGATGTCTGATATCAGGCGTCTAATAGTGTCCCAAGATACCATTGATAAATGTGATCCGGAGTCTACTACCATCTCACAGGGCTTCCCTTCGATGTTCACCTTTACTCGGATCTTTTTTACGTTAGCTGCCCTGGCATTTCCAATGGTTATTGTCTGGTGCATCTCTTCTCTGTTGCTCGTTCATAGGTTTCTGCTCTCATGGTTCCACCTGCTTCTGGCTTGTCTCTCTTTGTTTCTGGGGGGGATGCTGTCATGTCTTTTAGGACTATAGCTCTTTTTGTTCTGGCAGACCCTTGCAATGTGCCCCCGTTTTTCACAAGCTCTGCAGATGGCATCTAGGAACCTACATTCTGAACACGGGTGGTTGCCTCCGCATCCAGCACACTGGAATTCCCGCCTGCCTTTTCTTTTTTCCCACCATTTTTTGTCCGACTGAAGCCTATGTACATCTTCATTGTCGTCATCAGTGTCGCTCGGGGAGACGAGATCTTCATAGTGGGCTGTCGTTGTGGGCTGTTTCTTGCTTCCTTCTGCCCTCTTTTCTCTGGGTTGATTCGGCGGATCTGGAGTTGCGTTCATCTGGTGCATAGTGGCTGCGGATTTCTTGACTGCTTCAGCGGCGGTGGCTTCTGCAATGGCCTCGGGCACTGTAATATTCGGTCTGTTAAGCAGCTTGCTTTGGAGAGTAGCATCCTTCAATCCGAGGACCACGCGATCCCTCATGGCCTCATCCATGTTCTGGAACTCTCAAGCTCCTCCGATGTTTCTCAGGGCTGCTACGAAATCTCAGAAGCTCTCGTCTTCCTTTTGGTCTCTTTTGTAAAACTCATGCCTTTTGATCAGGTTGGAGACCACAGGCGCATAATGAGCTCGGAGCATTCTGTCCAGCTCAGGCCATGCCATCTGCTTAACGTCTCTTGGTTTAGCTAGCATCTTTGCCATTTTAAAAATGGCTGGTCCACAGTGCATGAGGAATTCAGCCCTCTTCCTCAGGTCAGATATCTCCTGCAGCTCGTTGCTTTCTAGAAACATTAGGAAGCGATCAATGTATGACTCTCAATCTTCCTCGGCTGGGTTGAACGGTGTGGGTGGCGCATTGTTACCGGCCATCTCTGTTGCTCGGTTCTGGTTGCCGCGTGCTTCGGTCTCGCCTTCTATGACAATCCCACCCTCGTTGCCAGTGTTCTGTTTGGAAATAAGGTGTATGAGACCAGGTTCTAACAAACATCTCTTTATTTAAACACTAAAGTAACTAGTAATAGAACATTGGCTCAAGCCGCGGCAGCCCTTCTTATAGCGGCTTGCTCGCGGCTTGTGGCCAATGACAGTTATTTGAGTGCTCCTGCTGTTTGGCAGGCCAAGCGGAATGGCTCTTAAGTAACCAATCCGAGAACGGCCTTTTCGGCCAATCACATCAAGGTATTTGGAGTCTACTAAGTTCTATACACAACAGAAGGAGAAGAAGAAAAGGAGAAGAGGAAGAAGATGAGGAGAAGAAAAAGTGGTAATAGTAGTGGTATGCTTTCACCACAGCCAATGTGTTCCTTTCATTCATTCTTGGCAATAGCCCACACATTTCCCACTGTTTTTCTTCCAGCATGTGCACAACTGAGATTTTTTTTCCTTTTATTTTCTTAACTTAGGGAAATATTTTTACTCCATCAGATCAAACCACTTCCATTCAATTATAAGTTTTACTTCTATTCAATTACAATAAGTTACAGTGTTTTCTTTCTTTTGATTTTATGTACAGTACATCTAGTTCTTCATCTTTTCCTTTTAATTGTTAATCTTTACTATAGCTGTAAATGCATCTGGTGATAATGCCAGGTGCAAAAATGCTGAGGACTTTACAGGAAATACATTTCTCAAACTGTTAAGCTAGTTTCTCACATAATCTGTTGTGGACATGCTCAGCATGATGGTTGTAAAACTTTACAAACTAGCCTTTTGGCACAGACGTGCCATGACAGAACACAGCATACATCTCTGTAATTTGATGAATTTGTGGTCCATCAGGTGTTTACTCCTGTATGGATTTACGTTTAATAAAGCTTGTACTGATCACACTGGCTTTCAGTTCTTCTTTGGGGGAAATCATTTGATATAGCATATCTGATATAGCATATTTGTTTTACTCAGAAGCAAAGCATTGGCAGAAAACATGCTATTCGCAGTAATGATAACTGTAGAATAGAATTAGAATAGAATAGAATAGAATAGAATCCCTTTTAACTGTATCCAGGGGTGGGATTCAAATTTCTTAACAACCAGTTCTATGGCCGTGACCTAATTTGTGGGTGTGGCTTGATGGTCATGTGATTGGATGGGCATGGCTTGCTGACTGGACATGGCTTGGTGGTCCCATGACTGTCTGGGCATGGCTTGTATGTAAATATTGTAAATATTTATGGAAATATTGATTTTTTTTATATAAAAAAGCAACTTTTACCCAAAATCAGGTAGGCAGATTGAGTTACTTGCAGAATCACAGCTTCACTCCCAGATCTACCTTTCTGCAGTCTGCTGCCTGAGTCTGCACTGAAAAATAGAAGCTTCAGTCCTAAGGAAGGTTCAGCTCTACTCTCAGGATATTTCTCCCCGCCCCCTGCCAACCCCCTGAATACACCCCTGACTGGGCCTCAGGCAAGCATCCTAGGCAAAGGCAAAGCAGTACAACAGTGATTTAGATTAGCTAGAAAGCAAGAAATCCGGTGCAGCACAACTAATATTCGGAACAGCTGATCATCTGGAGAAAAAAAAAAGGAAAAATAGCAATTTACCAAAAATTAGGCAAAGCACAATGCAGGCAAGTTGGATGGCATGCATGAGGGATAAGGAGTGACTGGGTGGGGTAGGAAGGGGTGGGGTGGGGCCGGCCAGTGGCATGATTTGCTGGTTTCTGAACTGCACAGATGTGTAACAACTGGTTCGATAGAACCGATCCATACCAGTAGAATCCCACCTCAACTGTATCTCTTCTTAAAAACTTCCAGTGTTGGAGCATTCACAACTTCTGGAGGCAAGTTGTTCCATTGATTAATTGTTCTAACTATCAGGAAAATTCTTTTTAGTTGTAGGTTACATCTCTCCTTGATTAGTTTTCATCCATTGCTTTTTGTCCTTTTCTCAGGTGCTTTGGAGAATAGTTTGACTCTCTCTTCTTTGTGGCAGCCCCTGAAATAGTGGAACACTGCTAGTCTTCTGACCAAGGCTTCCTGAGACACCAACAAACACATGTTAAATCCAAAACCCTTTTGTTTTAGTTCAAGGGCTGTGAATTACCATCATTCACAGCCCATAATGAGTCTCAACCAGTTATAAATAGTCCCATGGAAATCTGCCAAAGTTCTTTGGGAGAAGTCTGATAAGAACTCACCTTTATCTTATTTGAAGTGCTGCCAACAACTAAAGTACCAATTAGTCTTTCAAAACCAAATGGAGCACAAATTCACCACAGAGCTTTCAGGTTCCAAACTGACCAGAGCAAACAACATTGCTTTCTGCAAAGGTTCCTGTCCTTTTGCACTTCGTTTAATATCTTATGGGATGGGTAATCACCTCCAAACCTTACTCCCGAATCACCCCTTTTGTCTTAACTGCTCTTGCCTTCTGGTAGCTCTGTGCAAGTGCGCACTGGGAACAGGGTCTTCCAGTTCCTCTTCCTTGCTGCTGTCAGATTCTGGAGGGTCAGGAGTCAGCATATAACTCCTAGATGGCCCTGGTCTCTTCTCTGTATCTGATGCAGGATCATTGTCCATGTCTTCTCCAGATTCCTGGACTTGCCCATGTTTTTCCCCACTGTCCAATTCTGCTGCTCCACAGGCTACCAGCAGACCACAACAGCTAGGATGTCACCCCCAGAAAAGACAGTCCCAACCAGTCAGAAACATTTTGGCCAGTCGATAACCAAAGCCCACTTTTATTCCAAACATACTCAATCTATCACATGTAAGCCATGATCCTTGATTTACTCACTGCTTTGCAATCCAACATTCAGCTGCCTGCATTCCACTAATTAGGGTTAGCATAGAGTGTTTGCTCAGCATGTTTATCTAAATATATATATTTAAAATAAAAATGTAGATATGTCTCTCTAAATCATGGTTTGATTTAGGCTTGCCTGGGCCTCATTGAGTAAAGAGGAACCGTCTTGGGCTCCATAGAAAAAATACATTAATAAAGATAATCACATAATAAAGCCCCTGTCACACTGCACCAACGGATGCAAAGAGGATGTAAAATGGACAAAAAAGCTTGCCATCCATTGGTTAACGCAATGTATCCGTTCTGTACTCACTGCCTCCGTTTTGCTTCCTCTCTATCCGTCCAGCATCCGTTTATGGATGTTTCATCCGCTCAGAAAGTTTTGAGCTGCTCAAAACTTTTGCGCGGAAAATGTATCCAATTCGTCCATTCTGCATCCGCTACGCATCCGCTAGGCATCCATTCTGCATCCGTTATGCATCCGCTATATCTGCTAGGCATCCGTTCCACATCCGCGCAACTCGCATCCGCTCGGACGCAGGGAGGAAGCGGAACGGATGCAGAACGGATGCAGAACGGATGCCTAGCGGAGGCAGCACGGAAACAAAGCATTTAAAATGGAATAAACCTTCACAGAGGGGACCGATCTCGGATATTAAGGATGCCTAGAGGATGCCTAGAGGATGCAAAGGGACACCTATACTGCCTATAAAAAGGGGGAGCAACTCACCTGCATCTCGCTTTCAGCCCAGCAGCCCAGCTGTGCAGACCTCTGCAGCCTTCATCTGACTCTTCCTCTTCCACAGCATCCAGTCATGTCCACCGTGGATCATAACAAAGTCCTTTTGGCAGCCACCATCCTTCTGCAACAGTGCGAAGCCATCTGCAGGCTCTGTGAACTCTACTACGGGAAGAAAAAGAGGCAGCCAAGAAGTGTCTGGGTACGAAGATGGTTCACCAGAAGAGTAGAGGACGGACTGCACAACAAGCTGATGGTGGAGCTCAGGAACAAAGACACTCGGGCATTCCAGAACTTCATGAGGATGCCTCCAGCCATGTTTGATGAAGTTGTGCAGCGGCTGACACCCAGGTTGACCAAGGCAAACACCAACTTCCGGCCCAGCCTGGACCCTGGGCTCAAGGTGGCACTGAGTCTGCGCTACCTGGCTTCAGGGACCACCTACAGGAGCATGCAGTACGGCTGGAGGGTTCCACCCAACACCATCAGCATTGTGGTCAGAGAAGTGGTGCAGGCCATAATCGAAGAATACAAGGAGGAGCTCCTCCAGTACCCCTCCACTGAAGAAGGATGGAAGAAAGTTGCAGAGCAGTGGTATCAGAAGTGGAACTTCCCCCACACCGTTGGAGCCATAGATGGCAAGCACGTGGCCTGCAAAGCGCCAGCCAACTCAGGGTCCTCTTATCACAACTACAAGGGCTTCTTCAGCATCATCCTCTTCGCCATGGTCGATGCTGACTACAAGTTCATGTACATCGATGCTTCAGGCAACGGCTCATCTTCAGATGCCCAGGTATACAACGCAAGTGACCTCAAGGGTGGGCTGGAACGCAACCTCATTGTGGGCTTCCCAGATTCAGACCCGCTGCCCAATGACACGTAAGATGTGCCCTACTTCATCATGGGGGATGACGCTTTCTCCCTCACAACCTACCTCATGAAGCCCTACACCTCCAAATACCTCACCCGTGAAGAGAGGATCTTCAACTACAGGCTGTCCAGGGCAAGGCGGGTGGTGGAGAACGCCTTTGGCATCCTGGCCAACAGGTTCCAGGTACTTCTCAACACCATGCAGCATCGCCCAGAGACCATGAGGAGGATCATGGGAGCTTGCTGCATCCTGCACAATTTCATGCACACCCGCTACCCAGTCTTGCAGAACAGGCTCATGGACCTCCAACAAGGCAATGGGGACATGGAGCCTGGGGAATGGAGGCAAGGGTGAAACCTGATAGACACTGAGGATGTGCAAGGCCCTAACAGAGCCTCACGTGAAGGGAAGAAGCAGCGCAACCTCCTGAAACACTGGTGCAACTCCCCAGCTGGAGCAGTGGAGTGGCAACTCAGGATGATAGCTGATTAATGGATGCTTCCTTCAGCCTGTCTCATCACACGGATGAGATTGGGCCATGTATGTTGGGTGGGCCTACAGTGAATGGGGCATTTAATAAAGAGTTGTGTTTATATTCAAATGTGTGGATCAATACTTACATTGTTATTGATAATAAAGGGCCATAGGTGTGGCACCTGGGAGGGTGGACCATCCAGTCCCACTATGCTTGCACTGGAGGTTTATCTATCCCACAGCTATTACCCATCCCAAAGGTATCCCTGCCCATCCCACTGCTACCTTAACACATCCCACAAGCATGCAAAGGATGAAACCATTTCTAAAAGTTTCCACCAAGACTTTATTAAAAAAAAGAAATGAAGCAAGTGTGTGAATCAAAATTAGACTTTATTAACAAGAAGCTATAAAACAAAAATGAGTCTCTGGCACTCCTCTTGGTCGCTCAGTCTCAGGGGTGAAGGGTCCAGGTGCTGTGGAGGTGGCTGGTGCTGGAGTGCTTGTCATCAGCTCCTCCAGAAGCAGAAGCAGCAGAAGCCCCAGCCCTAGAAGAGCGAGCCCATGCTGCAGAAGCCCCAGGAGAACCAGAGTGAGGGCCAGGGGACGGGATGGTAGCCCTGTCCCTCTTGCAAGGGCTGGCAGCAGATGGCTGAGGCTTGCTGTGCTTCCACATGGTTTTGGGGTTGCTGTCTGGCAGGGAGGCTGGCAGGAACCAAGGCTGGCAGGAAGGCTGGCAGGGAGGCATGCAGGAAGGCTGGCAGGAAGGCTGGCAGGCAGGCAGGCACCAAGGCTTGCAGGCAGACATGAACCAAGGCTAGCAGGAAGGCAGGCAGCAAAGCTGGCAGGCAGACTGGCTGGCAGCAAGGCTGGCAGGCAGGCAGACAGCAAGGCTGGCAGGGAGGCTGGCAGCAAGGCTTGCAGGCATGCATGCAGGCAGGGCAGGCAAGGCTGTCAATCCGTCCGGCAGCAGGTCTTTCCTCTGAATGGTGACCTGCTTCCGAGCTGCTTCCCTTATATCTGCGGGGCTTACGCAATGCATCCTCCCCGCATGCGCAATTAACACTCGGCATCCGTTAGGCTTCCGCTGTGCATCCGCTGTGCATCCGCTTCATCCACTGTGCATCTGCTCTGCATCCGCTGTATCCGTTCCACGTCCGCTTTGCTGAGGTCCCCTGGGAGCCTAGCGGATGTACCATCCGCTCCCATCTGCTCCCATCCACAAGGCTTCCGTTCCGCATCCGCTTTCCATCCACCCTGCATCCTCCCTGCGTCCGTTGCTTTCTGTGTTATCCGCTCCAGTTATGCAAATTTTTGCTCCTTTTGAGAGCGGATAACAATGGATGGAACATTTTTCTCATCTGTTGTGTCCTTTTTACTGACGTTTTGCATCCATTGGGCAGTGTGGCAGGGCCTTAAGCCCATGTCACACTGAACCAACGGATGCAAAGAGGATGTAAAATGGACAAAAAATCTTGCCATCCGTTCGAAAATGCGATGTACTCACTGCCTCCGTTTGACTTCCTCTCTATCCGTCCAGCAACAGTTTATGGACGTTTCATCCGCTCCAAAAGTTTTTGGGCTGCCCAAAACTTTTGCGTGGAAATGTATCCAGTTCGTCCGTTCTGCATCTGCGACGCATCTGCTAGGCATCCACTATGCATCCGTTATGCATCTGCTATATCCACTAGGCATCCGCTATGCATCCACGCAACTCCATCTGCCCGGACGTGGGGAGGAAGCGGAACGGACGCAGAACGGATGCAGAACGGATGCAGAATGGATGCAGAATGAAAACAAAGCGTTTAAAACGGAAAAAACTTTCGCAGAGGGGACCTATCTCAGATATTAAGGATGTCTAGAGGTTGTCTAGAGGATGCCTAGAGGATGCCTAGCGGAAAACCTATACTGCCTATAAAAAGGGGGAGCAACTCGCCTGCATCTCACTTTCAGAACAGCAGTCCAGCGGTACAGACCTCTGCAGCCTTCATCTGGCTCTTCTTCTTCCACAGCATCCACTCATGTCCACCGTGGATTGTAACAAAGTCCTTTCGGCAGCCACCATCATTCTGCAACAGTGCGAAGCCATCTACAGGCTCTGTGAACTCTACTGCGAGAAGAAAAGGAGCCACTCAAAAAGAGTGTGGATCCGAAGATGGTTTGCCAGAAGAGCAGAGGACGGACTGTACAACAAGCTGATGGTGGAGCTCAGGAGCGAAGACACTCGGGTGTTCCAGAATTTCATGAGGATGGCTCCAGCCATGTTTGACGAAGTTGTGCAGCGGCTGACACCCTGCTTGACCAAGGCAAATACCAGCTTCCGGCCCAGCCTGGAACCTGGGCTCAAGGTGGCACTCACTCTGCACCACCTGGCCTCAGGGACCTCCTACAGGAGCATGCAGTATGGCTGGAGGGTGCCATCCAACACCATCAGCATTGTGGTCAGAGAAGTGGTGCAGGCCATCATCGAAGAATACAAGGAGGAGCTCCTCCAGTACCCCTCCACTGAAGAAGGATGGAAGAAAGTTGCAGAGCAGTGGTATCAGAAGTGGAACTTACCCCACACCATTGGAGCCATCGATGGCAAGCACGTGGCCTGCAAATCTCCAGCCAAGTCGGGGTCCACTTATTTCAACTCCAAGGGCTCCTTCAGCATCATCCTCTTTGCCATGGTCGATGCTGACTACAAGTTCATGTCCATCGATGCTTCAGGCAATGGCTCATCTTCACATGCCCAGGTATACAACGCCAGTCACCTCAAGGAGGAGCTGGAAGGCAACCTCATCGTAGGCTTCCCAGATCCAGAATCCCTGCCCAGCTACACACAAGATGTGCCCTACTTCATCGTGGGGAATGACGCCTTCTCCCTCACAACCTACCACATGAAGGCCTACACTTCCAGACTCCTCACCCGTGAAGAGAGGATCTTCAACTACAGGCTGTCCAGGGCAAGGCGGGTGGTGGAGAACGCCTTTGGCATCCTGGCCAACAGGTTCCAGGTACTTCTCACCACCATGCAGCATTGCCCAGAGACCATGAGGAGGATCATGGAAGCTCGCAAGGGTGAAACCTGATCGACACTGAGGATGTGCAAGGCCCCAACAGAGCCTCACATGAAGCGAAGAAGCAGTGCAACCTCCTGAGACAATGGTGCAACTCCCCAGCTGGAGCAGTGGAGTGGCAAGACAGGATGGTAGATGCTTAATGGATGCTTCCTTCAGCCTGTCTCATCACACGGATGAGATTGGGCCATGTATGTTTGATTGGCCTACAATGAACAGGGCGTTTAATAAAGAGTTGTGTTTGTGTTGACATGTGTGGATAATTATTACATTATTATTGATAATAAAGGGCCGTAGGTGTGGCACCTGGGAGGGTGGACCATACAGTCCCACTATGCTTGCACTGGAGGTTTATCTATCCCATAGCTATTACCCATCCCACAGCTATCCCTGCCCATCCCACAGCTATCCCTGCCCATCCCACAGCTATCTCAACCCATCCCACAAGCATGCAAAGGCTTAAACCATTTCTAAAAGTTTCCAGCAAGACTTTATTAAAAAAAAGAAATGAAGCAAGTGTGTGAATCAAAATTAGACTTTATTAACAACAAGCTATAAGACAAAAATGAGTCTCCGGCACTCCTCTTGGTCGCTCAGTCTCAGGGGTGAAGGGTGCAGGTGCTGTCGAAGTGGCTGGTGCTGGAGTGCTTGTCATCAGCTCCTCCAGAAGCAGAAGCAGCATAAGCGCCAGCCCCAGAAGAACGAGCCCGTGCTGCAGAAGCCCCAGGAGAACCAGAGTGA
Source organism: Laticauda colubrina (assembly GCA_015471245.1). Lineage (NCBI taxonomy): Eukaryota > Metazoa > Chordata > Lepidosauria > Squamata > Elapidae > Laticauda > Laticauda colubrina. The sequence continues at coordinate 12,677,866 of BLBF01000032.1, read as the reverse complement.
GGGTCAGGGGATGGGATGGTAGCCCTGTCCCTCTTGCCAGGGCTTGCAGCAGATGGCTGAGGCTTGCTGTGCTTCCGCATGGTTGTGGGGTTGCTGGCTGGCAGGGAGGCTGGCAGGAACCAAGGCTGACAAGAAGGCTGGCAGGGAGGCTGGCACCAAGGCATGCAGGAAGGCTGGCAAGTAGGCAGGCACCAAGGCTTGCAGGAAGGCTTGCAGGGAGGCAGGCACCAAGGCTTGCAGGCAGGCTGGCAGGCCGGCAGGCAGGCCGGCAGGCACCAAGGCAGGCACCAAGGCAGGCACCAAGGCTGGCAGGGAGGCAGGCACCAAGGCTGGCAGGAAGGCTGGCAGGCAGGCAGGCAGCAAGGCTGGCAGGCAGGCATGAACCAAGGCTGGCAGGAAGGCAGACAGCAAGGCTGGCAGACAGACTGGCTGGCAGCAAGGCTGGCAGGCAGGCTGGCAGCAAGGCTGGCAGGGAGGCTGGCAGCAAGGCTGGCAGCGAGGCTGGCAGCAAGGCTGGCAG
>BLBF01000032.1:12661892-12677336 GCA_015471245.1 Laticauda colubrina | reverse complement strand
GAGGCTGGCAGCAAGGCTGGCAGCGAGGCTGGCAGCAAGGCTGGCAGCAAGGCTGGTAGCAAGGCTGGCAGGCAGACATGCAGGCAGGGCAGGCAAGGCCGTCGATGTGTCTGGAAGCAGGCGCAATGCATCCTCCCCGCATGCGCAATTAACGCCAGGCATCCATTAGGCTTCTGCTGTGCATCTGGTGTGCATCCGCTTCATCCGTTCGGCGTCCGTTCTGCATCTGCTGTATCCATTCCACGTCTGCTTTGCTGAGGCCCCCCGGAAGCCTAGCGGATGCGCCATCCGCTCTCATCCGCTTCCATCCGCTGGGCTTCCGTTCCGCATCCGCTTTGGATCTGCCCTGCGTCCTCCCTGCGTCCGTGTTATCTGCTCCGGTTATGCAAATTTTTGCCCCTTTTGAGAGCAGATAACAATGCATGGAACATTTTGCTCATCCGCTGTGTCCTTTTTGCATCTGTTGGGCAGTGTGACATGGGCTTTAAGATCATAAATTCACTGTAAAGGCCCACAGGTAGCCTATGGGCCATGAATTGAATATGTCTGCTCTAAATTTAAGTCTCTTTCTAAAAGAAAGAGACCATGTGAATCCATGTCACTGATAAATATTGCAACTTGGTTTGTCCCTGGAATTTGGAACTATGCTTTGGATTAGGATAACTTTACCACTGTTAATATTGTTGGAATTTTTATTTTCACTAATTTACTTCCTTTAAGGAAACTTTTTTTTTCAGTTTTAAGGATTGATATTTTGCACCCATTTTCACAGCCATTTTCTATTGTCTTTCCACAATGTATCTGTGATTCATGGTCACACTAATTACAGCAAATGGTGACATGTGAGAAGGAAAGGCATGGCAGAAAATTGTACTCTGATTCAGATAGAATTGCCTCTCTTATTAGCAAGGATTTGGTTTTAGCTGGGCCAGCTAAAATACATAGAACATATTTATCAAACTCAGAGGTAAGCCAGTGGTGGGATTAATTTTTTTTTACTACCAGCTCTGTGGGCATGGCTTGGTGGGCATGGCATGGCTTGATGGGTATGGCTTGGTGGGTGAGGCAGGGGAAGGATACTGCAAAATCTCTATTCCCACCCCATTCCAGGGGAAGGATACTGTAAAATTCCAGCTCCGTTCTCCTGTGCAGGGCAACAAAAGAAGACCCAGCCAATCATCTGGGACTTGGGAGATAGAGAAGAGATGGGGGTGGCACCAGTCAGAGGTGGTATTCCGAAGTATTCAAAATTTCTGCTACTGGTTCTCCAGAACTGGCAAGAACCTGCTGAATACCACCTCTGAGGTAAGTAAGCACTGTACAGTCCCAACATCTGTTCTACAGTCTCCAGAACACAGCTAGATTATAAAATTGGCATTTGTCAGGGAAAACCCTGCTTTTTTGACAAATGTCCCCTTGCTTTGTTTTTTAAAAGGAACAAAATTGTGTGAGGTTAAATCCAGTCATCAACATTTCCCATGATGTCCTCTCGTCTCTCACAAAAAAACAAACAACTGAAATATTTTGCTCATGCTATCAGGTCTCTGGGTTTCTTTTCTGTGCTTCTTGAAGGCTGAAAAAATAAAAATGAAAAATGAAAATATGGAATCTGACCACAAGTTACCTTCTTTTGTCTTGGTTCTTTCATTAGAAACAGAAATTAATATACATCTATATGACAAAGCCACTGAGAAAAGGCAAGATTCTGTATTGTGTAGAGAGCAAGATCCAAGCAAATGCATGTTTTATAGGGGAGAAGCAAAGGACAGACACTCTTAATGTATAAAAATTACAATGTATCATGCTTCTTGTGAACTGTGGTCTGTGGTTGGTGCCCTAAGCCCTCCAATAAGCTAATCAATATTGCTTCTGTGAAATTTAGTAAGATTAGTTCAAAGTAAATGTCAAAGCTTAACCTTTAGAAATGTAAAATACTAATAAAGAACAGAGTGCTTCTTAGTTTGTATAAAATACCTTTTACTATCCAGTAATAACGGACAAATGGAGCCATGGAATAGGAAACATTTAAATCCCTCAGGGACATAGCACTTTCTCTGCTCACACAAGAAATTAGAAGACTGTAAATTTAATATTGGTGGGGAAGAGAGAATACATTTATAGCAATGAAGTATGTGGACATGTACTGGTTTGCAGTTTTCTAGAGATCTAGCTGATTAAGACCTGCATACATGAGGACAATTACAAGTCAAAACAGAGATGTTTCAGCATGTTCCAATGCAGCTTGGAACAATGCAAAAAAGAAAATAATAGCAGCAGTGAATATAAACATAAGTCAAGTGGGGGGTTGGGGGGGACATATGGATAATAGGGGAAATTTGCTTAGAAAAGTGCATACAAGTTTATACCCAGAAGAAATTCATGGGAACATGCCTATGAATTTTTATAGGGAGAAGTGGAAATGGGTGAAACCAGGCTTGCTCCAATTGTTTTTTTTTAAGCAGTTAAGCCCCTGTCCCACTGCACTAACGGATGCAAAGAGGATGTAAAACGTTAAAAAAAGCTTGCCATCTGTTGGAAAACAATATGCATCCGTTGTGTACTCATTGCATACGTGTTTCATACGCTCTATCCGTCAAGCATCCGTCCACTGTGATTTCATCCGCGCAAGAAGTTTTGAGCTGCACAAAACTTTGTGAACGGATGAACTTTTCGCCGTGTACAATGTAAATCCGCAACATCCAAGCAACAAACGTTCTATGTCTGTTTATCATCCATTAAACGTCCACTGTATCCTCTCTGCATCCTCTGGGCATCCTCGCAATTCACATCCGCTGCAGCTGAAAACGGAAAGAGGGAGGAAACAAAAGGTACACGGAATGTCTACAAAGCATTAGTAGCACAGAAATAGAAAGGATGCGCAGTGAACAGTTTGCATCCGATATACATCCTCTAGGCTTCCTATGAACATCTGTTTATCATCCCCGCTACATACTACCCACGTCCGTTCTTTTCCATTGTTTTCCATTCTGTTTATGCAAATTTTCACCACTTTTTGGAGTGGATGACAACGGATGGAGCCACCCCCGAAATTTTGCTCATCCTCTGTGTCCTTTATGCATACGTTTTGCATCCGTCGGCCAGTGGGACCTCGCCTTAAGTCTCCTTTAATAATTTGAACAATGCAGTTAAAAGATGAATGGCAATAAATGTAAGCATTTTTTACTGACTTGTCAGTATCAAACTTATAATAACATGGTTAAAAATCAACACGGAGCAGAAAGTCCAGCAAAAGCATTAAATTAGACATATAACCTGTGTGAACACCAACCTGTGATGAAACTTTAGGCCCACAGAAGGTGCAGATTTTTTTTTGAAAAAGTTTTTTATTTTTATAACAAAAACAAAAACAAACAAATAAAATCATCTTTCTGTTTAATAGTGTGTCAGTTGGGTACATATATCTTGTGCATATAAGTTATTATCATACATTTCTTACTCGTTTATATTTATAACCATTCTTGTCAGTATTTTACATCACATTTGTCAATTATTATATTATTATTAACACTGTAATTATTGTCTTTCAAAAATATATTTCATCCGTACCTAAATTATATTCATTCACTTACTCAGTTTAACTCAGTTATGATATATTATACAATTATTACTTGTTTCAATTTCTTACTCTTCTATCTAGCCATTCATACAATAAATTCCAAATGTTATAATAATCTTTTTCTTCCCGTTCTCTAATTGCCATTGTCAATCTATTCATTTCTGCACATTCCATTATTTTCTTAATTGTTTCCTCTTCCGTCGGAAGAAGGCGCAGATTGACTTACGGTTGTTTCTTCACACACAAGGGAGGCTTCACTTGACTGATGCCAACCGCTTCAGTGAACTGCAGAAAATGAGATTTCCTATGACAATTTTTTTTTAAAATCCTGAATTGTAGGACATAGAGAAAGTGATCATTATCCTGAAATTGACTTCTTGCTTTCTTTTATGATCTTCTATCCCCAACATTTTCTATAGCTTTAATGGTTGGTAACTTATATTTTCTCTGCCCCAAACCTTCTACAAATTTATGGCATAACCACTTCCCTCATAAAGGTGCCAAATAACCTAGGTCTCTTTATAGTCTTTATACCATTCCTGTCTTTTAAAAAATATACTTCTGCTATTTTTTGAAAAGAAAGCTTTAAAAAAATGCTATAAAGCTCCAAAGAGACCACCCCTCTCCACAGAGCAAGGCAAAACATTTCAGCCTTCAGTTCAGTTTAAACCAACATAACAGTGTGATCTGAAAAATCAGAGGCAGAAATCTTTCAAGTTATTTATTTATTTTTATCTTCCTGCCTTTATTATTTTTTATAAATAACTCAAAGTGGCAAATGTGCTAATATTCTCTTCTGCTATGGTCTCACAGAAGCAACCCTCTGAGGTGAGTTGGGCTGAGAGAGCATGGCCCAAAGTCACACAGTTGGCTTTCACACCTGAAGCAGGACTAGAATTCACCATCTCCTAGTTTCTAGCCTGGTGTCTTAACCACTAGATAAAACAGTCTCTGAATATAAGACATGTCTTTGAAGATATTATTCTTTCTGATTTTGTAGCTGAAGGAGTTCACCCGGAGATATATTCGGACAATGAAATGAGATTTCTGTTTTGGATTTGACTGTCTTCCAGGCTGGAATGTTGATGCTGGAACAAAAGTCTCCAGTTGAAATTTTGTTGTACAATATGAAATTGTATGAAACCCGCTCTCTTGGTTGTTTCCTATATTAGCTTGGGTCTCACAATGGTAGAGTTGCTCACAGGCTGATAAACCATTAGTTTCATAATAGAGGAAGCAATAATGCAAAATCAGAATCAATTATCTTGGAAGGAGGAGATGCACATCCTAGAGATATTTGGATTGGAGGACTCAGGAGATAATATGCTTCAAAATGAGCAACTTTCTACACTATTGTTCCTTATATAAAATGCCAGAGTGCCACACTGTGATAGGATTACCTCTGGCATTGAATAAGCAGCTGGAGATTACAATCTTAAATTTGTTTTATCCTCATTAAATTTTTGGCACTGGAGAAGATATGTGCTTTGCCTTTTCTATTATCATTAACATTTGAAACTTGTCCCTGGCCTGACTACCTTTACTTCAGTGACACTTTCATGTTAGTTTTCTTACTTTTTAAAAAAGGCTAATATCTGAATTACATCCCCCTTTTCATGTTTTTTCTTTTTGGAGACTAGATATTTTGTTCTCCAGTTTCTAAAATGCTATAAATGCAAATGGATGCATATAAATTTTCACAATCCATTTGTTGATGTTTCAGTTGTATTGACATTCTTTGAATATCAACATGAGAGAATGGGTAGGTGAAAAAATAGTTCCAAAACATTGTTCCAAAACAATTTTCCATTATTTTACTTGTTATTGGGAATTCCATCTTAACATTCCACTGGAGAGGAAAATCATTAGTCTGACACAAAGCCCAGGAGAACTGTAGTACCACGACAATTCAGTCAGTCTTAGTGGTTAAGGCATCAGCTAGAAACTAGAAGACAGTAATTTCTAGTCCCACCTTAGGCATGAAAGCCGGGTGGGAGACTTTGGCCCAGTCACTCTCTCTCAGCCCAATCCACCTCACAAGGCTGTAATGAAAACAATAGGAGGAGGAGGAAATATTAGGTATGTTCACAGTCTTGAATTGTTTATAAAATAATAGAGGGGGGATATAAATGAATAAAAATGAATAAATAAACTGGGTTTCCCGAAGGGATAGAAAACCCAAATAAATAAGACATAAAGATTTAAAAAGCTGATGGGTCATGGCTTAGTAACTTTAAATTTAATATTGTTACCCGCCCAGAGTTTGGCAAGATGGGTGGATAATAAATTTTACAAATAAATAAAATAATAAAATAAAATGAATAAATAAATATATTTTAATCTCAAGCGATAGCTGAAACATCTACTGTGAAAATAAGAACAGAAGGCATTTCTGCACAGAGAAGGGGAAAACGGAAGTTTAGTTGCCAGTTAAACAGCATAGATATATAAAAAAATAAAAGACAAAGAAAATATTAATCTGGATACAGAAAGGCTACATCCAAGTTAATCTCATCAGAGACTCCAGTTCCAGATAGAAGATACTCATGTGGAGGGAATAATCTTTTCCATCGATCCCTTAGCTGGAGATGTTTTTTTAATTGATTAGAAAAACTGTGGGGGCATTATAAAATGCCTGTAGATATTTTGGGTTATTGATTATTAAATCTCAACCTTTCATCTATACACCATTTCCCACTAATATGCATAAATGTGTATGTACATTTTAAATGGCTTCCATTTCATGTAGAATTTGAATGTTCTCTTGTACTCCCAGATCACAGTGGTGGTGGTTTTAATACTTCAATGGAAATGCATTGTTTTTTTTTTTTTAGTGATTAGGCTCCTCATCGGAAAAAGATTCCCTCAAGGAAAGATTGTCCATTACTAAACCATATGAATCTTAACACAAGGTGCAGATACAGCTGGTCCAGTGACTCACATAGTGATGGGTGCACCCATGTAACACCTGAATTTCTGCAGTGGCTGCTAGTAATAGCAATAGTACTTAGACTTATATACCACTTCACAGTGCTTTACAGCCCTCTCTAAGCAGTTTACAGAGTCAGCATATTGTCCCCAACAATCTGGGCTCTCATTTTACCCACCTTGGAAGCAGAAGTGGTATTCAGCAGGTTCTGACCAGTTCTGGAGAACCGGTAGTGGACATTTTGAGTAGTTTGGAGAACGAGCAAATACTGCCTCTGACTGCCCCTGCTCCTATTGAACCTGCAAATACCACCTCTGACTGGCCCCGCCCCACCTATTCTCTGCCTCCTGAGTCCCAGCTGATTGGCTGGGCTTTCTTTTGTTGTCCTGCACAGGAGAACAAAGCTGGAAAGCAGGTTAGTGGGGTGGGGAGGGAATAGGATTTTGCAGTATCCTTCCCCTGCCATGGCCACCAAGCCATGCCACATTCACTAAGCCATGCCCACAGAACCGGTAGTAAAAAAAAATGGAATCCCATCACTGCTTGGAAGGATGGAAGGCTGAGTCAACCTTGAGCCTGGTCAGATTCAAACTGCTGAACTGCTGGCAGTCAGCAGAAGTAGCCTGCAGTACTGCATTCTAACCACTATGCCACCAGTAAACTTCCAGATGCAATTCAAAGTGCTGGCTGACAATTTTAAAACCCTTCATAGTTCTAGGCTGAACAACTACAGTTAAAAGAAATAAGTTAAAGATTTCCTTGTCCAATCATGTCTGACTCGAGACGGTGGCTGTCATCTCTTTTTCCTAGCTGAGGGAGCTAGCATTGTTCAAAGAGACTTTTGTAGTCATGTGGCCAATATGGCTCTACAGCAAAGTGCTTAGAATGCTGTTACCTTCCAGCAGAAGTGATACCTAGTAATCTACTTGCCTTTGCATGCTTTTGAACTGCTAGGTTGGCAGGAGCTGGGGCAAGAACAGGGGGATACCTCATCACATGATGCTTGGATCTTGAACTGATGATCTTCTGGTCAACAGCCCAATGTCTTAACTGCGAGGCCACCACTTCTACCAATAACTTCTGCCTGTCTGAAAAGATCTAAGGAGATTCTGTCTGTATTCTTTGGTAAGAAATGCCCATCTTTAGGAGCCACATAGCCATGCCCTTTTGGTCCTGTGAAGTAGCTTTCTCCCAGATGTTTGAATGGCTTCCTCCCTCCTGGTTTTAAGAAAAAATGGTATAATTTTTTGATTAAGTCTCCAAGCTATGGGGTTGCTATCACTGTCTTTCCCAGTGAAGATTTGGTTGTACTGTTCTTCACATAACATCTAGTTTTATAGGTGATTACAATTAATTATCTGTTTTCCAACTTATGCATTTGAGGAGCTGTACATTGATCAGAATTAGTCATCTAGAGCAGCCAATCCATAAGTAAATGAATCAGGTAAATAATGACAAAGTTGGTAATGTCTGCATAGTGATGATCTACATGCAAAGTACTTTGGCAAATCTCAAGGTTCCTTCCGAGACAAATTTGCTGTAGAAAAAAATTCCTTTCCATTTGGGTAGTTTTGAAAGCTACTGACAGACTCCTGAATGTGTTTTTATCCTTTTTCTTAGACATGTCTTTCAATGAAATTTGTCATTCTAGTTGCATAATTAAAATCTTGTCAGCCTAGAAAGTTTGTACAGATAATCCTTGACCTATGATTGATCACTTAGAGAAGTTACAATAGACACTGTCCCCCCAAAGGCAGCTATGACCCAGATTCAGAATTCCAATGGCCAGGCTCTCCTCTGTGGTCATGTGATTGCATTTTGCACACCACACTGCACCAACTGCAATCATGTGACCGCAGGGTAGAGTTCAACAACCAGCCCAAATTTACGGCCATTTTGCAGCATCCCATGGTCACGTGACTGCAATATACAATTTTTTTTTTGTTGGAAACTGCCATTTTCTTCAGGTTTCTGCAAAAAAAAAAGCCCATTGTGGGCAGTAGGTTCATAAATGACTGTGATGATTTGACCACTACAAAAAATGTGAAAAAAATTGGGTTATTCATGTGATGACCTGCTTAACGCCTAGCACAACTTGCAATCATCGTTTTGGGCTCAATTATGGTTGTAAGTTGCGGACTACCTGTATGATTTTTGCTTTCTTCCTTCAAATGGGTCTCAAGAGCACGCTGGGTACCCTTTGATTGAAAATGCACCCTTCTCAGTTACAAAAAGGAAACATCATTGTATGAGAAAGTTTATCACTGCTATACTCCTATTTGTTATTGGTATAGAAGGAATCGCAATATATTTAATTTCATAAACAGCGTCATCAGTAAACTTAATAAACCTGTCCTGCAGTTAATCAAAGCAATTAACCCAAGGATACAGAGGTCAATATGGAGCAACAGAGTAGGATGGCAGGAACTGACTGGAAGTGAACATAATAGCACATGATAAATTAGATAATCCTTAAAAAGCATAATACTACATAAAAGCTGTAGCATCTGTATATCTTTTCTAATTATTTCATTTTAGATGAGCAATACATTTTCTTAAAGTCAAGACTACAATTTGATAATAATTGTGGGGCTGAGGCCTGCTTGAGAGATTTCTAAAAACTGAACAGATTGGATTAACCATTGGATGCAGTACATATTTTTTCCTCTCTCAGAATTCTAATTTGAAGCCAAATTCATGCATACATAAAAGTATAAATAGAAAACTGAAAAATTAAAAATAAATAACCCTTATTGATTATGCCATCAGGGTAAGTGGAGTAAAACAGCCCAGTGAATAATGCAAATTAAACAATAATAGTGTATATCTTCTCCCCCTGAAAACTGGTGTATCTTTTTGTATACAGCACTGGTTTACTGCAGAAAAGGGAATTGTTTTCAGCTCAGGCATATAATTCTATTTAGAATAATAAATATCCCTATTGTATGTTCTTCTCCCCATAGAATCTCAGAACAGTATTGCAAAAGAATCGTCAAGATCATGATCATGATGACTCTTGCAGACCCATCATCACCACCATTATATCATCATCATTGTCATCCTCCCCCTCCTCCCCGCTGCTCCTCCTCCTCCCCCTGCTCCTAACCATCTGAATAAACCAGCAATGCTTAAAACAATAGATTTGACAATGTAATGATATGTTATCACTGATTACAATGAAATGAATGATATTATGAACTAGGTTTTGTAAAAATTGAGATTTGCTCGAAAAGAATGATATCAATTTATAATTAAAGTCTAATAAGGAGTCAACAATAATATAGTAGTTGATTTATATAATATGAATTTTAATAATACATTTAGAAAGGAAAGTCTGTTGATATTGTGCACAAAATATATGAACCAACTGACACATTGTACAATGAAAAGATGGTTTTATTTGATATTTTATGTTTGTATTTGTTAATGTTTGTTGTTAAAATAAATAAAAACCTTTCAAAAAAAACAGTAGATTTAAACAAAGTTCAATTTTTTTTTAAAAAAGGCAAAATAATAGGTAAAATTTAAAGCAAACCTTTTCAAAGGTAGCAGTTGGCTCGTAAACATCTGGGGAAACTACCATACCTTAAAACATTTTCTAAAAAAAAACTGATCAGACATCTCCAGGGAGACACTTCTGTAATGAGGATCCTGTTAATGAGGAGTTGGTCCATTCCTAGTAAGAATCCACTGTCGGTTCTGTAGGGAGTTTTCCCCTGCTAATCTTACTGCATTATTGGACGGCAGAGGACGAGCTTAGAAACATAAGCCATTAAAGGCCCGGTCCCACTGCACTTATGGATGCAAAGAGAATGTAAAATGTTAAAAAAAGCTTGCCATCCATTGGAAAACGCTATGCATCCGTTGTGTACTCACTGCATACGTGTTTCATACGCTCTATCCGTTGAGCATCCGTCCACTGCAATTTCATCCACGCAAGAAGTTTTGAGCTGCACAAAACTTTGTGAACGGATGAACTTTCCGCTGCGTACGATGTACATCTGCAACATATAAGGGCAACAAACATTCTATGTCTGTTATCATCCATTAAACATCCACTGTATCCTCTCTGCATCCTCCAGCCATCCCCTCAACTCATATCTGCTGTAGCTGAAAATGGAAAGAGGGAGGAAAGAAAAGGTACATGGAACGTTTACACAGCGTTAGTAGCACGGAAATAGAAAGGATGTAAGCGTATGCATCTCATATATAAAGTATTCAAAATGGACAAAATGTTTGTATCTGGGATGTATCTCATATAGTTAGGATGTCTGGAGTATGTCTAGAGTATGTAGAAGGACACCTAGCGGACCACCGATATTTCCTATAAAAAGGGGGAGAAAATCATCTCGATCTCAGTATGAGTCCAGCAGCCGTGGTGTACAGTCCTCTTCACCTTGGTCTTGGTCTTCAACATCATCAATTGTTCTCCACCATGGATGATGACACAGTCCGTATGATAGCTATGCTCATTCATCACCAGAACCAAAACCTGTTCAGACTGTTTCAAGTTTTACACAGAAGGAGAAGAAGGAGACATCCAAGAGCTGTGTGGTTCTGAGGATGGATCATGAGAAGAATGGAGTTTGGACTGTATGACCAGTTGATGGTGGAGCTGAGGAATGAAAACCCTCGTGCATTCCATCACTTCATGAGGATGCCACCAGCCATGTTTGACTGAAGGTGGCACTGACTCTGTGCCACCTGGCCTTTGGAATCACATACAGAAACATGCAGTATGCATGGAGGGTGCCACACAACAGCATCAGCAAAGCGGTCAGAGAAGTAGGACAGGCCATCATTGAAGAATATGTGGAGGAGTTCCTCAGGTGCCCCACCACTGAACAAGGCTGGAGAAAACTTACAGAAGAGTGGTATCAGAGGTGGAACTTTCCCCACACCATTGGAGCCATAGATGGGAAGCACGTGGCCTGCAAAGCTCCAGCCAACTCAGGGTCCACTTACTACAACTTCTTCAGCATCATCCTCTTTGCCATGGTCGATGCTGACTACAAGTTCATGTACATTGATGCTTCAGGCAACGGGTCAGCTTCAGATAGCCAGATATACAATGCCAGTGACCTCAAGGATGGGCTGGAAGGCAACCTCATCATGGGTTTTCCAGATCCAGACCCCCTACCTGGTGACACACAAGATGTGACCTACTTCATCATGGGGGATGACGCCTTCTCCCTCAGAACCTACCTCACGAAGCCCTACAGTTCAAGATACCTCACCCGTGAAGAGAGGATCTTCAACTACAGGCTGTTCAGGGCAAGAGGGGTGGTGGAGAATGCCTTTGGCATCCTGGCCAACAGGTTCCAGATACTTCTCACCACCATACAGAATTGCCCACAGACTGTGAGGAGCATCGTGGAAGCTTGCTGCATCCTGCACAATCTCATGCGCACCCGCTACCCAGTGTTGCAGAACAGACTTGTCGACCATCAACAAGGGAATGGGGACATGGAGCCTGGTGAATGGAGGCAAGGACCTAACCTGATAGATACTGTGGATGTACAAGGCTCCAACAGAGCTTCACGTGAAGGGAAGAAGCAGCGCAACCAACTGAGACACTGGTGCAACTCCCCAGCTGGATGATAGATGATAGATGATTAATGGATGCTTCCTTGAGACTGTTGCATAACACTGGTGCCATGTATGTTGAGTGGTCCTACAATCAATAGGGCATTAATAAAGAGCTTTGTTAATTTTAAAATGTGTTGATCAATGAATAAATTGTTATTGATAATAAAGGTCCATATGTGTGGCAGCTGGGATGGTGGACTATGCTTGCACTGGAGGTTTATCTATCCCACAACTATCCTTATCTATCCCACAAGCATGCAAAGGCTTAACCATTTTTTCAAAGTTTTCACCAACACTTTATTAAGTAAAAAAAAATGAACCAAGTAAAGTAAGTGTCTCTAGCAAAGATAACCTTTATTAACTTTCTTAGGTAAACTTTATGACTTTATTAAATAAGCAAAATGAACCAAGTAAACTGTATTAAGTGTCTTAAGCAAAGATAAACTTTCTTAGGTAAACTTTATGACTGTATTAAATAAGCAAAATGAACCAAGTAAAGTGTCTTAGCAAAGATAAACTTAACAAGTAAACAACTCAGTCTCTGGCACTATTCTCAGTCATGTCCATGGTCTCAGCTGTTAAGCAGGCAGGGACTGTGGAGGTGGCTGTGGCTTGAGTACTGGTCTGAGGCACCATTGGGGTGCTTGGCCCTGAGGGTACAACAGGTGGTGGTGTGTTCAGGAAGCTATCCGAGAGCTGACTCAGTCCCGTGAGGTTGAGAGGCCCTTCATCAAGGACTTGAGATGTCAGGCCCAATACTGATGACAGATTGTCCGTTGACGGGCTTGGCTGTGGGGTGGAGGAAGGAGGAGTGTAGTGGGGCTGTCTGGTCTGCAGCTGGGTAAGGACTGGCGTTTGTGGCATCTGATGAACCTGGGCCTGGACTGGGAAGTTCTGCTTCTGCTGTGGGAAGTCCTGGTAGTTGTAGCCTTGGGAGGTGAGGGGCTGTTGAAAGCCGTGGAAGGGCTGTGACATCGCCTGGGGTGGAGGAGCAGACCTGGACTGGGTAGGAGCAGCTTCAGCTGGGCCTTGAGGGTTGTGCAGAAGTGCTGTGATCTTCTGCTTCATCACCTGGTACTGGGCCTCGGGAAGGTCCCTCAGGCTCTGGCTCACATACGTGATGAAGGTGTTCTGGCCCGAGGATGCTCTGTCCAAGTGGACCAGCTGAGAGAGAAGTTCTGTGCTGGTCTTCATTGTGTCCCTGATCTCCAACAGCACACTGTGGTCCTGGCCCTCCAGTCTGCCTCTCTGTCTGCATCCTCTGGAGGTGGGATGGGCCTCAGGTGGCTGCTGCTTCTTCCTCCATTTGTGACAGCAGGGCGTCATCCTCCAAGTCTGCCGGTATGGGGAGTGCAGCTGTCGGGGGGGGGGTCTCTGCTGTGGGGCCCTCTGAAGACACCTGCCTGGACAGGGTAGCTGGCTCCTAGCTGGAAGAGGACTGGCTGTCTGTGGGCTGTTTGAGGGAGAAGGGTCTCAGAGGGGCTGCTCCTCGATGGCGGATCTCACCCTCCAGGAAACTGCACTTGGCCATAACGTATATCTCCTGGTCAGTGAGCTTGACAGCGGCCTGCCCGGATTTCTTGAGGTGTAGCTTGCCATACTAGGTGTGCATGTGCTTCCACCATCCCAGGAGTACTTCTGCAGTGTTCCCCAAGCTCTCTGCCTTGTCTCTCCAAGCTGCCTGCTTCTTCTTGGTGTCCCAATACAGTCTGTGGCCCTTTCTCCAGAGGTACTCGTTCTCCCTCAGCCATTCCAGCACTTCATCCTCATGTTCCTCGGAAACGGTGTACTGTTTCCTCTGTACCTTCTCCTTCCCTTGCCTCTTCCTCCCTCTGGCAGGGCCTTCAGCAGGGCCTTCAGGGGCTTGAGCAGCAGGGCATTCAGGGGCTTGAGCAGCAGGACCTTCAGGGGCTTGAGCAGCAGGGCCTTCAGGGGCTTGAGCAGCAGGGCCTTCAGCAGCAGGGCTTTGAGGGCCTTGGGGCTGGTCCACCACAGCAGTAGCAGCAGCAGCAGCAGCAGCAGCAGCAGCAGCAGCAGCAGCAGCTTCAAAGTCAGTGCCAGGGGGTGGGATGCTATTTCTGGCCTTCTTCACCTTGCCAGGGCTTGAACAAGTAGGCACGGGCTTCCTCTTCTTGCCTGACTGATGAAACATGGTGTTCCTGCAAGATGTATGTGGCAGCACGTCTTTCTCCTGTATGCTGATTGTGTGCGTGCTGCATTCTTTTATATCCGTGGAGCTGATGCAATTCATACTCCCTGCATGTGCAGTGAACACTTTGCATCCGATATACATCCTTTGTTTCCTTTCGGCGTCCGTGATGCATCCGCTTTATCCACTATGCATCCGCCCCTTCTGCTATGCATCCGCTTCGAAATTCTCCCCCGGAACCCCTTCGGAAGTGTCATCCGCTTCCATCCGCTTTCATCCACTAGGCTTCCTATGAACATCCCTTTAACATCCCCACTACATACTACCCACGTCCGTTGTTTTCCGTTTTTCTCCGTTCTGTTTCTGCAAATTTTCGCCACTTTTTGGAGCGAATGACAACGGATGGAGTCACCCCTGAAATTTTGCTTGTCCGCTGTGTCCTTTATGCATACGTTTTGCATCCATTGGCTAGTGGGACTGGGCTTTAAGGTCTTGATGGGTTAATGTCAACACTTTAAGTTGTTCCCAGCAGCCCACAGCATTCTCCAGTGTGCCCTATGTAGCTTCCCCATTAACAATCAGGTAGCTATAACTTCCAAGCTATTTATATAGATAGCCCTATGCTGAGTTTATTGCAGCACAACTAACAGCCATAAATTGAGCCCAAAACCTTTGTTACTGAGCGAGGCAGTTGTTAAGTGAGTCATGCACTATTTTACACCTCTTTTTGACACAGTTGTTAAGTGAATCACTAGAGTTGTTAATTATGTGATCATTAAGCAAATCTGGTTTCCCCCATTGACTTTGCTCATCAGTTGTTCCCTAGGAAAATTGCAAATGAGAGCCCCAGGATCCTCAATCACACCAACCATCATAAATGCTGGTAGCTAAATACCCAAAATTTGATCATGTGATTGTGGGGATCCTGCAAAGGTCATAAGTGGGAGAACTGGTCCCATATCACTTTTTTCATGGTCATTGTAACTTTTAATGGTCATTAAGTGAATGGTTTCAAGTCAAAGAGTACCTGTAATGTACAGATGTTATTAGAGCACATATAGTTGAAAATAGTCTTCTTCTTCTTCTTCTTCTTCTTCTTCTTCTTCTTCTTCTTCTTCTTCTTCTTCTTCTTCTTCTTCTTCTTCTTCTTCTTCTTCTTCTTCTTCTTCTTCTTCTTCTTCTTCTTCTTCTTCTTCTTCT
>BLBF01000032.1:12575764-12651688 GCA_015471245.1 Laticauda colubrina | reverse complement strand
CTTCTCCTTCTCCTTCTCCTTCTCCTTCTCCTTCTCCTTCTCCTTCTTCTTCTTCCTCCTCCTCCTCCTCCAAGTAAACTGGCTATTCCATTGACTTTGCTTGTCAGAAGGCTATAAAAGGAAAGTCGTTGGAATTTTGATCAAGTGTCCACTTTTTTCCAGCACCAATGTCATTTTGAACAGTCACTAAATGAACAGTTGTAAATCGAGGACTGCCTGCATAACGATAAAAACCACGTCAAACAGTAAAATGGTTTTAAAGCCTGTTAAAAATGGCTTGGAAGAACAGTATGCAAATTTCTTCATTTGAAAACATAGTACCTCATCAGAGTTAAATCACTACTTCCTTTTTGCTAGATAAGTATAAGGACTATAGGAGACAAGCCAAGTATATTGGCAGAAGCTGTGTTTGTTTGCTGTCCATGCCTAGCCAGTCTCCCATCCTGTGAGTGGCAAAGGAACAGCTACCTATTAGAATTTCACAGCCCCAATCTGCTGGCAGCTGGAAGAAGTCACCCTCTGTTTTTCAAAGGTAGCCTTGCAAAGTGTGTGCTGTATTTACCTATCATGCTTCTAATTAGGATTTGCCAGCCTTGCTGCTGTTATAATAGGCTTCATTACTTGGGAATAAGGAGAAAGGACAAGAAGAGGGAAGGGAAATCAGGACACCTTCCTACTCACCAAATGCTCTACTTAGGGTCCCTTCATATACAGCAATGACACTGATGTGGGGTTGGTGCCAGACCTGTCTTCTCATGATGCTAATTTTCAGAAGCTTGCCTGTAACTTGGCTGATTAACCTGCAGTTCAGCTCAACTCAACCTCCAAAATTAATACTGTATATCTAATTTTGAGGCATAAATTCTGGAGCTGTGGGGCAGGCTTGCCTTGATTTGTCTCCTGCCTCCTATTTCTAACACTCTTCTTCTTGTTGTTGTGCCATATCCATCACTGGACTTTGGCAATCATGTTGGCAATCCTATTTTTATCAACAGCTACATGAAAAAGTACTGTTGAGTTTTGTCCAAACCAGTCCCTTAGATTTTGAAGCCATGATGTTCTTCTTCTGCCTGAACCTCGTTTGGCTTCAATCTTTCCTAGGAGGATTAAGTAAAGTATTTTTCTGGGTGTTGCATCACATGTCCAAAATATTCTAACTTTTCCTTTTTTTACAGTTTTGATTATTTCCCTTGGCTTTCCCAGGTGGCTTATCGTTTTTAATCCTGCTGTGGTCAAAACGACTGTTTCTTCAAGGAACAGAAGGAGAAGCAACTTATCATTTCTTGCCATGAACACAAACAAGGTCCAGGTTGAGGATAGAAGAGGAATGTTGGAAAGGGGCCTGCTGTTTTATGCTCCTTCTCCCATTTTGCTCAAGAATGCATTGGTCAGCTCATAGGAAGTGTTGAATACCATGAGGTCAACAAGAAAGTCCGAGGATAGTGCAGTAAATGTGTCTAATGATATTGGTCTTGGATGTAACTGGTATATATGCAGAAATGCCCTAAAGAAAATTTAAAGGATATTTCCCTGACTGCATATTTCCATTTTGCAAAAGAGAACTTCTGAGAACTGATGAAGGTCCAAATCCAACTAACTCTTTAGCACCCAATGAACTACTGACCACAAAGGAGGAGCAGGTGATTGATAGAAAGTTAAGGGTTTATTTTATGTTGTCCTCTTGACAACAAGAGTGGTGGGATTAAAACAAAGTTACTACTGGTTCTATGGGCGTGGCTTGGTGGGCATAGCGTGGGTTGGTGGGCATGGCTTGGTGGGTGTGGCAGAGGAAGGATATTGTAAAATTTCCATCCCCACCTCACTCCTGGGGGAAGGATACTGCAAAATCACATTCCCTCCACACCCCACTAACCTGCTTTCCAGCTCCTTTCTTCTGTGGAGGGCAACAAATAAGACCCAGCCAATCAGCTGGGACTTGGGAGGCAGAGAATAGATGGGGGCGGGGCCAGTCAGAGGTGGGATTCAGAACTACTCAAAATTTCTGCTACCGGTTCTCTGAACTGCTCAAAATTTCTCCTACCGGTTCTCTGCACTACTCAAAATTTCTGCTACCGGTTCTCCAGAACTGGTCAAAACCTGCTGAATAGCACCTCTGGTCCATTTGCAACATTTTTATTTGCGTGATTCCTAATCTGAAGTCACTGCTCTCTGTCTTTGTTCTCAGATTCATAGACACAGAGCCTGGATGCTCTTTCTGGTTGGATTTAGCTAGCTAGCAGCTAATTATCATGTGTTTTCGATAAATAAGTCTCCTTTCTCTTGGTTATATAACCAACTTCCCAAAATCCTTGCTCAGGATAAATTCCAGCTGTCACTCACAAAACACTTCAGTCCCCATCCAGAACAAGCGTACTGTAGCCATTTTAAGGAATCATGTTGACATGTAGTAAAAGAACAGAAGTGTGGGGAGAAAGAGCAGTCTAGAGACGAAATAGGAAATAACTCATGTTGAGAGTCTTTCTTGCCAATTAAGGGGAAAAGGAAGGAGCACTGATGTAAACAAAACCAAAAACATCTTCTCTAATGTTCACTGTTCCCAGCTTGTTTAGCATTATGTTGTCCATATGGAGCTACATTTCCACGGACTGAATTTGTACTTGATCAGGCATCAGAATAACATGCCTCTAATAATTGCTTCGATGTAAGATTGTATTTTACAATAGTAACATTGTAATAGTAACAAAAGTAACATTTCATGGCATCTGTTGAATATTCATATAGGATAACAAAATGAGTACATCTATGTAATATTTACCTGGGTTGCATTATAGAGTAATAAGATGATGCTACAAAAAAATGCTCTAGCTGCAAATGTTTAAAAAGACCATTATATGGGAAGCTTTCTTTGGTTATGATGACACCACCACTCTGTCTATCTATTTTTGATAGGCAAACATCTTTCTTGTGATCTGTTATTCTCATTTGAGATATCTTCATGTGTTCATTAGGTCAAGACTGGAGCTGAGAAAGTGAAAACTGATCCAACAGTAAGCTTCATCCCTTCAGGATAAGCCACGTGAGAAAACAAATACCTCAACGACTACTGGAACTCTATTATATTGGGATATAATTACAGATCCTTAAAACTCTTGTCAGGGTATCTTTCTCCCCCTTTTTATGTGAAAGAGGTAACCAAGATAACCATAATCTTGAGGTTCAGGGCTAAGTTGGTGTTTTATCTAACAACTGTTGAATTACTTCTTCAAAACCATATCTGTACTCTATTACACTCAACAAGAAATGTGGGAAACAATTGTCTAGATGTCCTAAAGGTGTTTTTCAACAGGCAAGGTGTTTTTCAAAAGGTGTTTTTCAAAAGGCAACTGGATTTGCTTGGTTTTTTTTTTTTAACCTTGAAAATGTTTCACTTCTCGTCCAAGAAGCTTTGTCAGTTCTGAAGAACTTAAGAAGCTCCTTGGATGAGAAGCAAAACAATTTCAAGGGGAAAAAAGACAAGAATGTCCAATTGCCTTTTGAAGATTGTCCCATCATTTGAAACAGTCATAACCTGGATGATTGAGAATCTCCACACACATAATTGCCTGGATATTATAACAATGCCTTCAAATGAAATAAAACATCAAGCTACAGTCACTGCAATGCCAACTTTCTTAAATTTTTCTTAGTACTCTTTGTTAGTTGTAGTTTATAAGCCACTTTGCTCAATAATCTGGGAACAGAGATAAGTTATTCATAGAGAAGAAAGAGCTGGATGTTTCAAAAGCTGTATCCTTGATTTGTGCACTGGCACCCTTGAAATTTATATACTATGTATAAGTGATCTACTCTCTCCCCCAAATAAGGAAGTGAGAGGTGCCAAATCTAAGGTTCAAAGATCTAGATGTGCACTGGAGGATAGTAAAGAATTACAGTTTTCTGTTTCTCCTTGCTACTGTCTAATGGTCACTATGATTTTTGGAAATGAGATCCAATAGACCTAAAATAAATAAAAGTGAACGTATAAACATTTGTTTTTGAAAATTAAGTTTGCCAGTACAAAATCTGGGGACTCGGTAAAACCAAATGAAGTAACATTAATCAGATGTAATTTGCATAAACTAGATGTGTTCTCAAAGTCGTTACCTTGAATTCTTTGTTAAAACTTTTTTGTTACTGCATGATTTTGACAAGATGATTACTTTGTTTATGAGCGCAGCAGTTTTAAAATCAATAATGCTTAAGTGCCACAATTTTCCGAGTCCAAAGAAATTTAGTATTGTTCCACTTCAGCAATAGTATTGTTGCTTTTCCCACATGCAACTTTTCAATTTGATAAGTATACTTGTAAAAAATTATTTTTGCATAAAAGATTTTGAGCTTTTCAAGAAATACACAGTATGATTGATAATGCTGATATTGCAGATGAATAAATTCAAAGCAGAACTATTCAATCTGGATTTTTTTCTTCCTTCAGAAGAATTAGACAATGGGTAACAAGCTTTAATTATTGCCTTTCATAAATGGAATGGAGTTCTGGATGAGAATTAAATAATGTAAGCGTTTGGAATGAAATAAACATACATGTAAGATATATGTACATTACAAGCAACTGCCCACCATATGAAATACAGCTTACATTTCTTTGGAATTATCTCTGACTCAAGAGCTAAGAATAATAGTTCTAGTTATTTCCCAAATATATATTTTCCATGGGAAAAAAACTACTTTCTGTTACAGCATTTAAATTCCATATCTCCAGATATGACATTTCTGGCTTCATGGAACCGGAACTAGTGGTAGAAATGATGTGAGAAAACTGTCTGATTCTCTTATGGTTCAGACAGTAGTCATGCTTGTCACACAAAATTTGAAGTTCACTTATGATTATATGAAATGGTTGTCATAGATGGAACTCTTCCCTGGAGAGATCTTCTTTATCAAAAAAAATGAATCACTTGTCAGGAAGGCTTATCAAAGAGGAACCTTCAAAGCTCCCTATCAATCATTTTTTCAGGAAGCCCTTATGATTGCTTAAATATGGTCCCTCAACACTGTCCAATTATTTACAAAATCTGTACTACTGTTACTATTAATCTTCTTATCACCCATCTCCTCCCACTTGTGACTGTATGACTGTAACTTTGTCACTTTTATCCTTACGGTTTATATTGATTGTTTTCTAGTGTTATTTGATTGCTTATTGTACCCTATGACTATTACTAAGTGTTGTACCTTATGATTCTTGACTCTTGATGAGTGTATCATTTCTTTTATGTACACTGAGAGCATTTGCACCAAGACAAATTCCTTGTGTATCCAATCACACTTCGCCAAGAAAGAATTCTATTCTATTCTATTCTATTCTGTTCTGTTCTGTTCTGTTCTGTTCTACTCTATTCTATATACTCTACTCTACTCTATATTGTGATATTTTTGTTGTAATTGTTTCTATTATTATTTTCTAATGTATTTTTATTTTTAATATTGGTTGCCACCTGGAGTCACATGTTGAGAATGGCAGCTATCTGAATTGGTTAAAAAATTAAATCAATGAAATTAAAGACATGAAATTCATACATATGAATATCCAATTGATACCACTACCATGCAGTACACCTTTTCCTTGCTTTCTTTACTTTCAAATCATCTTTGTTTCCATCATATTTATGCCTGTTTTCTTTAAAGCTCCCAACAGTCCTCTTAAGGATCTCATCACCTACCTCCAACCAAGACTTTTTTTTTTCTGGCTTTCAATTCCTTCCCTATTCTTTCATACAGTTACTTTGTGATTAAATAATCATTGATTATCTATAAAATCAAATCACTTCAGCATACTTTTTTCCCCACACTGGTACTTACTTTTGAAATCAATCTGCATTCCTTCAGAGCCCATTCATATTTGACAGACACACACACACAGCAATTTTTTTACTGCAAAGATTTCTTCAGCTTCCTTTTCCTACTGCATTCAAACTCTCTTTTTTGGGGGGGAGGGGTTGTTCCTTGACATACCTAATTCTCATTTTGATTTAACAAAGTGAGCAGAAATACTTTCTTATTCCCAGCCCTTTGCACTGCTTTTGACAAACATTCATTCCTCACCACAAACCACCATATTTTCTACTTCTTTTCTATGACTCTTAACTTTTCCTTATCCATTTTTCTAACTTTATGAAACATTTTACAAGCTTCACAAATTTATATACTTGCTCTGATTTTGTTTTGGGTTTTTTTGCCATTTATATATAACTTCAAGCATTCTCTCATGTTTCCTGTCAAACACAACTGCCTTGTTCTTTGATACATTAATTTTTCAAGTATGTATTTCCCATTGCATCATGCAATCTATCTTATCTACTTGCTGCAAATCATTGCAATTGTCAGACAACAGCAAGGCCCAGTCTGCATATAAAAATACACTCACAATTACATTGTCAGTCATGCCTCTTACACAACTATTCCTTATGCATTCATCCATAAATACATGAAAAATCAAGAAGGCAATGCATCTCTTGTCCCGCTTTCTGTTTGACATATCTTGTATTCTTGTGGATGCTTTAATTATATTAATCATCCAGTGTAACTGGGAATCAGGAAAGATATAAATTTAATTAATTAAACAAACTGTTCTTTTTGTACCTCATAACTAATCCTGGGCTCCATTTTGCATAATACAAGGCAGTTCACTTTATTATTATTATAATTTCTTCTTTGTACCCATGCAGTGATCTGCTGAAGAGCAAAACTGACCTCTGTGTATTTCCTACCTTGCAGATCAAAAAGCTACCCTGCATTTTCCAATTTTTTCCTCTATCATTCTTTTAATCAGGAGCCTACCAATTTACTAGGTAAGTTCAGCAAATACTTCTGGAGTTTTTGCAACTTTTCCAAATTTTCATCAAAAATAAGAGTCTTCCAATTTTCAGACATGTTATGTTGCACAATCATTCCAGAAGCATATCACATCTATACCTTAATATTTTTCCACATAATGCCATCTCAGTTTTACCTTTTTTTCAACATTCTCAGAGTATGTAAGACTTTTTTTCATCATTTTTGGGTACTAACATTTATAACATTCATTTCAACCCTACTCATGTCAAAGAGTAAGATGCCCATAATTCTTATACGAGTTTCCAGTATATTTCTTCCAACATTTCCTCATTTCCATTGTATCCCAAACACATGCCATATTATGACAGTCATAATTTTATTTTCAGTTCTGTTCTTTATTGAGCTCCTTTCATGATGAAACAAAATATTCTTTTCATCAAAATTTTCTCCACTTTTTAAAAATAATAACTGTTCCTTGCTTTTTTGAACTTCATTCATTACATCTACCTTTTTCTAGGTATACTTACTATATAATAACTTTTTCTTGTCTTCTTGTTTTCTAGCAATTTATTTTTTAAAACATATGTGTTCTCATCCACAACCATTGTCATCATAGCCCTGCACGAAGCATCTTTTGTCACATTTCCTATCAATCTAGCTCAACATATTTCTGATTTACTTTGTCATATATTTCTCTGTTTCATGCAACTTCCACATCTTCTTCCTTATGCTCCATTCTTTCTGTTTGGATATTAATCTATTCCTCAATATTTTTTAATCAAAACATTCACCTTCCCACAGTTGTTCTATTTTCACTCTCACTTCTTTCATTTGTTTTTTCCATGTCCATTTTTTCCCTCCAACATTCACTTTTGCAACTACTGAATTAGCTAAATGTCCAACATTCAGAACCTGTCATCACTACTATATATTTCACAAACTCTTTCAATCTTTTAGCATATACATTCAGTGAAATATGTTTTTGTCAAATAACTCATTTGGAAAGTACTTTGCAAGTTAATATACTGTACTGCTTCCTACAGTCTACAAACTAAGAGGTATAGAAACTGACACACATTCAACATTGGGCAACTGCACAGTTGTAAGTCAAATAAGAGCTGATAACTTGCATAAGCTGAAAATTAAGACATGAATATTCCTACTTTTGCATAAATGTCATAATGGTTGCATTATCTCAGAATTTCTCTGTGGTCATAAGAAACCTTCTCAAAATTTTGAGAAATAATAGCCTTATCATATCCTACCAATCTAAAAAAAAACCCCAAAGAAGGTAGGAGTTGATTACACTGTGCCATGGTGATGAAGTGGTTAGAATGCAGTATTTCACGCTACTTCTGCTGATCACCAGTTGCCAGCAGTTTGGCAGTTCAAATCTCACCAGGCTCAAGGTTGATTCAGCCTTCCATCTTTCCGAAGTCAGTAAAATGAGCACCCAGATTGTTTGGGGCAATATTCTGACTCTGTAAACCACTTAGAGGGGGCTGTAAAGCACTGTGAAGCAGTATATAAGTTTAAGTGCTATTGTGAAGTGATATTGCTACTAAAAGAGCATTAAAAAAAATCTTAGATCTATAGATGTCCAGAGTTATCCTGTGATAAGATGGGTGGCCAATATATTCGATAAACAAACAAATAAACATAGTTAGACGAACAAGTTAAAAAAAAATTAAAAGCAGTCAAAAAACTGTTTCCATACAGCTTCCAGGAAACCACATGGACATTTTTATGAAGCCACAGGAGCTCAGATTGACTTCTGAAAGCAGAGCAGGAACGAAAAGTTAACATAATTCATTTGTTCTTCCTGATCACTTTGGGAGAATGTATAACACAGCTATATGAAATCCAGAAGGTAAGTGAATAAACATGGCAGAACTGCAGTACTTATTCAGAATTACACAAATGTATGCACATTTTATTTTCTTCATAAGCTTATGAGGAACCCATAGCTTTGCAGGTCAGGATGAGATTTGAAAATCCCTGAAACAATGAATTTATGTCTAAATTCTAACAGGGCTTTAAATATTATGGAAACTTTCACCATATCATCATATTGTTCATTGAAACTGAAACATTAAAAATGGACATTACAATTATTTTTCATCATTATTTCAGTTCACATATTACCTCTTGTGAGATCCTTCACTTCGGTGTAAACAGCTTTAGAACTGTTCAACTATGTTAGGGCGTAAATATAAATAAAACAGAATTGTTGCTAATATGCTGTAGAAAGTAATCTACTGTTGTCAGAAACACAATTCTTTTTCTTCTTCTTTTCAGCTGTCTAGTTTAAGCTGGTTATCCAGCTGAGAGCTCTTACAACTGAAGGACAATCATTTTGGTCTTCAGTTATTTTGACTTGATACAAATCAAACAATTGCTCACAATTGCAGTTCTGGAAGGATGTTTTTTCCTCCAGAAATAGCTGTGGTATTGTTACAGAATAAGTTGTTATCTAGATATAATTATTGATTTTCTGAATGTATGCCACCCATAGGCTGCAGAGAATTGAGAAAAAGGAACCATTCAGAAGTACCTGTGCTCGGAGTGCTAGGTGGATCATTATTAACTGGCTGTCAAATTTGCCCATTATTGGAACATATACAGTACCTGATCTTCCATAGTATACATAATATTGATTTTATATTTCTTCAGAAGGATCCAATATATTATCTGAGCTTGGCTGTTTTCTTGTAGACATTTCCTTACCCAAACTAAAGGCCCGGTCCCACTGGCCGACGGACGCAAAACATATGCATAAAGGACACAGCGGACAAGAAAAATTTTGGGGGTGGCTCCATCCATTGTCATCCACTCCAAAAAGTGGCAAAAATTTGCATAAACAGAACAGAAAAGAATGGAAAAGAATGGATGTGGGTAGTATGTAGCGGGGATGTTTAATGGATGTTCATCAGAAGCCTAGCAGATGAAAGCAGATGGAAGGGGATAACACCTCCGAAGGGGTTACGGGGGATAATTGCGAAGCGGACGCATAGAAGAAGGGGCGGATGCATCACATACGCCTAAAGGAAAGAAAGGGGATGCCGTGCGGGTGTATATCGGATGCAAACCGTTCACTGTGCATCCTTTCTATTTCTGTGCTACTAACGCTGTGTAGACGTTCCGTGTACCTTTTCTTTCCTCCCTCTTTCCATTTTCAGCTGCAGCGGATGTGAGTTGCGAGGATGCCCAGAGGATGCAGAGAGGATACAGCGGATGTGTAACGGATGATAACAGACATAGAACGTTTGTTGTTCATATGTTGTGGATTTACATTGTACACAGCGGAAAGTTCATCCGTTCACAAAGTTTTGTGCAGCTCAAAACTTCTTGCGTGGATGAAATAGCAGTGGACGGATGCTCGACGGATAGAGCGTATGAAACACGTATGCAATGAGTACACAACGGATGCACAGCGTTTTCCAATGGATGGCAATTTTTTTTTAACGTTTTACATCCTCTTTGCATCTGTAAGTGCAGTGGGACCGGGCCTTTATAAGTAACATCATCAATGCTAGTAACTTACCTAGTTTTCATAAAGAAACATCTGCAAGAAAACAACCAAATTCAGAGAGCACTAAGGACCTCTCATTTCAACCCTGAGCTACAAATATTCTTTATTTTTATTTGTTCAGTTCAGGCTTTGTGAATCACTGGGATTCTATCTCGTGATACATTTCTCCATATGAAGGAAACAAGTAGTAACACATGTGTTTTAAACAAATATTAAAATGTATTCTAAGATGCTGTACAAAAATTCCATACTACATTGATGATTGGGAAATGTATGCAAAAATATGTACCAAGAAAATAGTACACAAAAATGTATATAGAATCATTTGTATGTGGGAGCAAGTGGAACAAGACAAGTTGCAAACTCAGAAGCAACAGATCGAAGTAATTGAGAAACATGGATTTAATTGATCAATTCCTTAAACAACCTTAACTGAAAAACGGTCTTAAACTTATTTATAAAATATCATCTTCATAAGAAGTGCCAAATTCAGTAATTTGCTCCTTAAGGACATGGAAATATTTTATTTAGAAGTGTGGATATAAAATTATTCTTACACCTCCTCTTACCATATAGCACTATGCTTCAGGCTATCAGTAGACAAGCACTATAAGAGATTGCTATAAATAGTTTTTAAGTTGGTTTTGCTACAGCATAGGTACATAATACAATATTTTCTCCTAAGTGAGCCATACTTCATTATTCTAACATTTACAGTTATCTCCACTTGAAACAATAGTTAAAATGGAGAAAGACTGTTATTTGCAATATACTTATTTGAGTAAGTCATTTTAGACTTCCAGGTGCAAGTACATTTTGTTTCTACTCACTTTTAATGTTTATTCATTTGAAATCAAATAATTGAAATTTATCACAAAGTGTGTGTGGATGTCCTGCTTTTTCTTATTCAATTAAATCCATAGGAAATTTTCAGGAATAATTTTTCTCAGTTTTCTCAGAAGAACTCAGCCAGTTAAGATTAGGATGTATATTGTGTATACTTAGAATATTACAGAATCAATAGAAGAGAATACTTGTAGCTTAGGGTTGAATGTGGGGTCCTTGATGCTCTCTGAGCTTACCGGTTTTCTTGCAAATGTATCATTAACCAACTAGGTAACATCATCAATGCATTGAAGACTGAAAGATAAAACATCTGCAAGAAAACCACCAAGCTAAGAGAGTACCAAGGAACCCATACTATAGAATGATGGAAAATGGACAATAGAACCTATAGCTCTTACAATAGCATTCTCAACTGTCACTGAAACACCACCAATATTAAAGTTGAAAAATCCAATCACCCCCCCCCCCCAAAAAAAAAAAGTAGAAAAGTAGATGCCACCTTCATGAGGAGGCAGGGAAAAAAAGACAACAAATGTTGGCATAGCTTTAGTAAATCGAATCTTTACATGTGCCTTAGTCATAATAGGAGAAAGGAGGATTTTGATTTTACCACACTGTATTCCTAATCTTAGGCAGTTCCATACTTAGCCCATTCCCGTAGGAGCCATCCACTACTTCCTTTCACTTACAAAAGCACCATGCATCTGATTTTCCAGCTTCTATTCAAAACAGAGAGGAAGGGTCAAGCTATTTTCCAAGGTACCTGGAGGCCAGACAAGGAATAATGGATGGAAACTGATCAAGGAGAAATTTAACCTAGAAATAAGGAGAAACTTTCTGACAGTAAGAACAATCAACCAATGGAACAGCTTGCCCTCGGAAGTTGTGGGAGCTTCATCATTGGAAGCTTTCAAGAAGAGATTGGACTGCCATTTGTCAGAAATGGTGTAGGGTCTCGTGCTCGAGCAGGGGTTGGATTAGAAGACCTACAAGATCCCTTCCAACTCTGCTAATATAATCTAATCTTATTCTTTTCTCATCCATGTTATTTTAAGACCTTCAGAATGAATGGACTCTAATGTTTCATTCCATTTTGATAGCAGTCACAGATCTGATTGGTTACAAGCCTGGCAAGCTGGTTCTCTTCAGAGGCTTGTAAGTGCCATGAACAGCCTTCCTATCGTGGTCTATTCGGCTCTTTTCTTCTGTCCTGGTTGGCAGTTGCCATTTTTAAAAAAATAATTTTGCAGTTGATCTAACAATAGTTAATTAAGCCAATGAGCTATCTTCATAGCTAGAAACTCATGCTTTATTTAGCCTCTATATACCTTCCAGTAATGCCCTCTGTGGATTTCTGTCAAATTTGTCCCAGGCCACAGTGCAGCAAAACTTTCCTTTCATTCCTTTTTTTAAATGGAGCAAATAATCTAATGTTTGCTACAAAACTTTTATGGGTGTAGATGGTAGATACAAAGAAAAAAACAACAACCATCTTTTCCTCTCCTCTCCCCTTGCTTTGATCATTGCACATAATAGGCTTTCTAATTCTGGCAAGCAGGTGCATAACAGAAATTCATAGTGTGTTACATTTTAAACTTTATTTCATTTTATTATGCTAAACTAATCAACAAAGACAAGTAGAAATAAATACAACAGTCTTAAGGGAGCAACACAACCTCAAACCTTTATTGATAAGCATAACAAGGGGAAAAAATAGAAAAAGAAAAAAAAGGGAGGGAATCTTCAGTGAAAACTGTTATTATTACCATCTTCTTCCAAAAGGCAATTGGACTTTCTTGGTTTCCCTGAAAACATTTTGCTTCTAGAATTGAAGAAGCTTCTTGGATGAAAAGCAAATCTTTTTCAAAGGGAAAAAACTGTTTGGGACATCCGTGACCTGGATGATTGAGAATCTCCATTTTTCCCCCTGTCTTTTTAGACATTTGTTTGATCTTCATCCCTGAAACACAGCTGTTGGGGTCTGTGAACAATTTTGCAGGGAAAAAGCAAATCTCCCTAAAAGGCTAAAACCTGGTCTAGCCCCTTTGGGTAGCAGACTTTGCATGCGATGAAGTTTTTGCTCTTTATTGGCATAGATAGAATCAATTTTCTTATTCATCTCACCACTCTAGATACTCATTAATCTCTTGTTTCTCAAAAGCCCTTTTTATACTGATTCTACAGTAAAGAACTGGATTCGCTCTTATCCCTCTTCCAGCTTGTTACCAGATCAAAACACTTTTCTTTCCCCTTTGGGATTTTGTTTTTGTATATTTTCCCTGATTGGAAGTGGCAACAAGAAGCTATTTAAACACAGCTCCATCTGTCAAAGTCAAGTCCTACAGGTAGAGTGTCATGTTTGATTTTTATGTTATCATTTGTAAGGCAGTCAGCAAGGGCTTTGCAAATGGTTTACATTCAAATAGTTTTCTTTCACATGCAGTTCCTTTGTAAAGAGGCCCATTCCTTTGTGGAGCCTTGGCTAACTTTTTTCTAATTCACACGTTTCCTCATTCAGGGCGATCAGTACATAGGATTGATAGGCCCTCGCCATTTGACCATGTGAAAGTGGATGCTCCAGTATCTGACCTGGCAGAAATTGCATTCTCCTTTTTGATGATCTCCATTTAGTCTCAATAATCAGGCCAGTGATTGATAAATCACAGTTTTAATGCATGACAAATAAAGGAAAATGATTGGTGGATTCCTCTGGCTTCATTTCCCCTCCCTTTGAGCAACACCTGTGGTGGGAAAAAGAACCACCATTCCCTGTTCCTAATCTGTGGTCAGATATTAAGGCCTGGATAAATGTAGCAGGTATTTAGAACATCAAGCTGCCCAATTAACAGGAAGCAGGTATTATTTCTCACCTGGGCTATTTCTGAACAAAAGTCGAATTGCTCTTCTGAAAAAGTACTAAATTTGTGTCCAAAAATAGCTTTGGTCCAGGGCAGGGTGGGTGAGGAAAGGAATCTAGTGAATCAGGAGAGGCTGATTGCTAACAAAGGCTGCAAGAAATACCCTGTCTCCCTGAAAATAAGACCCATCCAGAAAATAAGCCTTAGCATGAGTTTTCAGGATGCTTGTAATATAAGCCCTTACCCCAAACATAAGCCCCAATTAAGATTGGCAGCCAGACTAATGCATTTAGTACCACATTTTCTCCAAGATAGGACCTAACCTGAAAATAAGCCCTAATGTGGCTTTTGAAGCAAAAATTGATATAAGACCCGGTCTTATTTTTGGGGAAACACAGGTAGCAGTGCTGTCATAAATGTCTGTGACTGAGAAGTAGCCCATGAAGAGATTAAAAGGACAAGAATATGTAAGAAAACAATAAAACAATGGCCAAGATTTGACCTGAGCACGTCCCAACTATTGATCAGTTAAATGTCTATGGAGATTTTCAGTCATCCAGGTCATGGTTGTCCCAAAGGTGCTTTTTCAAGAGGCATCTGGACTTTCTGGTTTTTCTTTGAAGATGTTTTGCTTTTCATCCAAGAAGCATAAGAAAGATGAAAAAGCTTCTTAGATGAGAAGTGAAATGTCTTTAAAGAAAAACCAGAAAGTCTAGTTGCCTCTTGAAAAAGCACTTTTGGGACATAATGATCAGTTACATCATCAGTGGAGTGGTCAACATTCACCAATAGGTACCACAGATATAGTTGGGAAAGGACTGAAGGTATCCTTTCATGTAGTCTAAAACTGTCACTGAGAAACATTCATACCATCATTACAAGGAGTAGGAGCTGGGAACTCCTTCCATACAATAACTTACTTTATTATATATTGCTGCTTTAATGTATCCTTCAAGACTGCTTAAAATACCACAGGCATGATGGTCTAATGAATACAATAAAAATAAAAGAGAGAGAGGGAGAGGGAGAGAGAGAGGGAGACGGAGAAGGGGGGGAGACAGACAGACTGAAAGAGTAAAATATGAGCCAGAATAAAATTAAAATTATCCCACACTCAGATAATAGATAATCAGAGCTGGAAGGGACCTTGTAGGTCTTCTAGTCCAAACCCCTGCCCAAGCAAGAGATCCAACACCATTTCTGACAGATGGGAGTCCAATTTCTTCTTCAAATTCTCAAGTGATGGCACGATGGCACTCCCACAACTTCTGAGGGCAAGCTGTTCCATTGGTGGATTGTTCTCACTGTCACTCCACAAGATAAAAGCATCACTGCCTGGTGTCAGAAAGACCTTTGCAGGGGATCAGATAATTTTTTTGTGCCAAAAGTGTTCAGAAATCAAAGCCCACATCTTGATTTGCAAAGTGTAACTGCCTGGTAAACAGCCTTTGGCAACCGAATAGGCAGAAAATGTTTACATTAAACTGTCATTGAGCTACAGTTGGTTCTGAAAGGAGAATCTGCATAAACAAGAATCAGGAATTAGCTATTGTGTTTCGCTTAGGCTTTAATTATCCTTCCCAATAAAGCTATTAATGACAGTCATGGCCTCTTTCACATGCAAGTGATGTATGATTTGAAATCAATGTTGCCTTTCCATGTTCCCATAATGGCTTAGGACTTCCTTCTCTTGGAAAATCCAGCCAATTAATCACCTGTTAAAAATTAAGCCTTTCTCCAAAAGAAATGCTGCAATTACATTTTCACCCTTTTATTGTGCTTTATATGAAGAAGTGCCATGCTTCATCTCACCTTCCACCTTGAAAATATTAAGGCATTAGCTCTATACCCATGCTTCACTGTAAAACTATGTGATCAGGCTTACTTTTTGGGAGGAAAATGAGGAAAAAAAATGTGACTCTGCCTACCAGCATCCATTGGTACTCATCTGTTGTGTGAGAGAGTTGAGGGCTGTTTGGAAATTGAAGCAGTATTTGCTGTGTGAGCAAGAAGAAGACAGCAAGGAGCCTGGGCATGGCTTAGCTCAACTGTTCTATAGTAAAGCTGGTTGCTGCTGTGAAGCTAAAACTGAAACTGAAACTCCTCTCCTCTGCTTGTGTTTTCCATTTGGAACATATTTCTTTTCAGGTGGGGAGAGGGAGTGGAACTCCTTAGCATCAGAGTGTGTTAATAATAATATACAAAATACTAATTCTCTGATGGTCATTTCAAAAAATCCTTTCTTAGTGAGCATCTAGAAGCCAATATGTGCCAAATTTCAAGTTTATAGGCTTTCCTGTTCTGGAGATTTTGTGATGATGCATGAGTTGTATTTCGCTTTTATATAAATAGTTTGCAGATTCCAGAGGGCCTTGACTTTCTTTCTGCAGAAACTTTTCTATGTCTGCTGCTCTTCAGAGCTACTGGTTCTACAGAGGTGGACAGAACCGGTAGAAACCCACCCCTGGTAACTGGAAATACTGCTTTCTAGTGTCATTCTTTGCCTTAAACAGTGAGATTCTGGTTTTGAGTCTTCAGTTCACTCACTTAACACTTCATCAAGCACAGAATATGAAAGTTGTTCTGTATGGAACTTGGTAGGTTCCAAGTCCCTCGTTCTGATTGGCCGAAAAGGCCACTTACGGATTGGTTGATTAAGAATCAATCCGGGAAGTTGCCAAACGGCAGGAATAGTTAAATGAGTGTCATTGGCCACAAGCCGCAGGCAAGCCGCTATGTAAAGGGTTGCCGCGGCTTGGGCTATGTTCCGTATCTTTCGCCTTGCGAGTTTAAAAAAAATAGTTGTTGTTTGGAACCCGGTCTCACGCGCTTCTTTCCAGATGGAACAATGGCAACAAGGATTGGATTGTCGTAGAAAGTGAGACCAAAGCACGCGACGATCTGAACCGAGCAAGAGAGATGGCTGATAACAACGTGCCGCCCGCATCATTCAATGCTGATGAGGAGGATTGGGAATTATATATTGATCGCTTTCTTATGTTCTTAGAAAGCAATGAAATGGAAGAAATCTCAGACCAAAGGAAGAGGGCTGTCTTCCTTACACACTGTGGACCGGCCATTTTTAAAATGGCGAAGGCGCTGGTGAAACCCAGAGATGTCAAACAGATGACTTGGTGCAACCTGAACTGAATGCTCCGAGCACACTACGCACCGG
Organism: Laticauda colubrina; assembly: GCA_015471245.1. Taxonomy (NCBI): domain Eukaryota; kingdom Metazoa; phylum Chordata; class Lepidosauria; order Squamata; family Elapidae; genus Laticauda; species Laticauda colubrina. The sequence continues at coordinate 12,634,482 of BLBF01000032.1, read as the reverse complement.
TGGTCTCGAATTTAATAAAAAGGCACAAATTCTATAAGAGGGACCAGAAGGAGGATGAAACTATAGGAGATTTTGTAGCAGCCTTGAGACACATTGGAGGAGCCTGTGAGTTCCAGAACATGGATGAGGCAATGAGGGACCGCATGGTCCTTGGCCTGAAGGACACTACCCTTCAGAGCAAACTCCTGAATTGGGCAAACATAACCATGGCCGAGGCCATTGCAGAGGCAACCACCACCGAAGCAGCAAAGAAGTCAGCAACCACCATGCGGCAAATGAACACAATTCCAGACCTGCCAGCCCAAACCAGGAAGAAGAAGGCAGAGGGAGGAAAGAAACAGCCCACAGCGACAGCCCACTGCGAAGACATCGAATCCCAGAGTGATACCGAGGACGATGATGAAGACGTCCATAGACTCCATTCAGATAAAAAATGGCATGAAAAGAGGAAAACTCAGTGGGAGTTTCAATGTGCGGAGTGCGGAGGAAATCACCCGCGAGCTGAATGCAGGTTCCTCGATGCAATATGCCGGGCTTGTAATAGGAGGGGGCACATCGAAAGGGTCTGCCGCAACAAAAAAAGCTACAGTCCAAAAAGATGCAGCAGCAGCCCCCCCAGGCATGAAGAAGGACAAGCTGGCAGTAGATGGAACCGTAACAAGAGAACTGGTGACAGGGAAGAAATGCATCAGACAGTCACCATCGGCAATGCCAGGGCGGAGAATGGAAAGAAGGTTCAAATAGAGGTGACCATCAAGGGGAGACCCTGTGAGATGGAAGTCGACTCAGGGTCATTCTTATCTATGGTATCCTGGAATACCATCCGGCGCCTGATACCGAACATTTAACAGAGAGAACTACAGAAACAAAGACTAGTGCTAAAAGACTATCAGGGAAATCAAATTCCAGTCATAGGTCTTGGACATTTTCTAGTCAAATTTAAAAACCATACCGAAATCTTGCCTCTTACCATTGTCGACCATGACCGCCCTAGCCTATTTGGGATTGAATCCCTGGGAATCGGGATGACCGGGATCAACCGCATTGCTACAACCAACTGGGAGGAGAGCCTGCTCCAAGAATTCCAAGATGTTTTCGACGGGACTCTAGGCAAGTACAAGGGGACCCCAATTTCATTTAGCCTAGACCTGAAAATAGCCCCCATCCATTTAAAGGCCAGACGCGTCCCATTCACGTTAAAACTAAAAATTGACGAGAAACTGAATAAATTAATAGCTCAAGGGGTTTTAGAGCCAATCGACCATGCCAGGTGGGAAACCCCTATCGTCACACCGGTGAAGCCAGATGGGTCAGTACGCATCTGTGGAGACTATAAGGAAACCCTGAACCATGTGCTCCAACAAAGCGCATACCCAGTGGCGGTAGTGCAACATTTACTGCACTTGCTAGGAGGAGGAAAATTTTTGCGAAGCTCGACCTCGCACAGGCCTATCAACAACTACCTGTTGATCCCATTATGGCAGAAGTGTAGACTATCGTAACACATAGAGGGGCATTCAAGTAAAACCACCTCCAATTTGGTGTTAGCGTTGCTCCAGGCATGTTCTAAAGCCTCATGGAATGCCTGCTAAGTGGAATCAAAGGTGTCGTCCCATACTTTGACGATGTACTGGTCTCAGCAAAAAATGCCAACCAGCTAGAGACCAGATTAAGAGAAGTCTTAACAAGATTTAGGAAATCAGGCCTCAAAGTAAAAAGGGAAAAGTGTGAATTAGCCACTAACCGGGTCGAGTTTTTGGGCTACTTAATCGATGAACAAGGCATTCACCCCACTGAAAAAAAAGTGAAGGCTATCAAAGATGTTCCCAGGCCAAGGAACAAAACTGACCTTCAAGTGTTCCTAGGCCTCATAAATTTTTACAGCGTGTTCCTGCACCAAAGGCAACAAGAGCAGAACCCCTACATAGACTGCTAGATAAAAAAACCATTTGGACATGGGGCCACCGGGAACAGAAAGCCTTCCAAGGTATCAAGGACCTATTAACGTCAGACACCGCTCTCATCCAGTTTAGCAATACCCTGCCTTTGACGGTCACCTGTGATGCCTCACCTTTTGAAGTTGGCTCCATCCTGAGCCACCAGCTACCAGATGGCAGAGAGGCACCGGTCAACTTTTACTTCAAGACGCTCTCCAAGTCGGAACGCAATTACAGTCAACTCAATAGAGACGCCCTCGCTATCATCGCCGGAGTCAAAAGATTCCATGAGTACCTTTACGGTAGAACTTTTCGATTCCAAGCCCCTTCTTGGAATCTTGGCAGGAAACAAGCCAACCCCGAACATTATGTCTCCTAGAATGATGAGGTGGTCTGAATTCCTCACTGCCTATTCCTACATGCTGTTGCATCAACCCGGCAAAGCCATCACACATGCCAACACCCTGAGCCGTTCCCCACTGGCCTTCACAGAAGACGACTCTGCTCCAACCACCTCCACATTTCAGCTTGAGACCTGCCCGGAGCTACCACTGACTGCAGCCAATGTCACGAGAGCCACAGCCAAAGACCCTTTGACAGCGTGCATACTGAACTGGGTAGGTAAAGGCTGGCCGGAGGAGAACAAAACTGAGACTTTTAAACCATTCCGTACCAGAAAGACTGAACTGTCTATAGAAAAGGGATGTATTTTATGGGGTGACAGGGTGATAATTCCTAGCAGTCTCCAGGAAGACGTTCTGGGCGTGTTGCACGAGGGACACCTGGGCATGGTCAAAATGAAAGCCCCAGCCAGGAGTTACGTCTGGTGGTCAGGGCTGGACAAAGACATTGAACGCTGGGTTGCAACATGCCATGACTGTCAAAAATTGAGGCCTACCCCGCCCCCCCAGGCACCAATAAGAGACTGGGAAACTCCACGGGGTCCATGGTCTAGAGTACATATTGATTTCGCTGGGCCAACGAAGGGAAACACTTTTTTGATAATGGTTGATGCATACTCGAACTGGTTGGAAGTCATCCTCATGGCTTCCACAACCACCGAAGCTGTAATGAAACAGCTAGACAAACTATTTGCGACACATGGGCTACCTGATGTACTGGTTTCAGATAATGGTCCCCAATTTACAGCTTTGCAATTCAAACAATATCTGGCTGCCCAGGGTATCCGACATGCCTTAACTGCACCGGCCCATCCGGCTGCGAACGGCAGGGCTGAACGCATGGTTCGGTACACTAAAGAGGGCCTAGACAGAATGGACAAGGGGGATGTGCAGGACAAACTAAGCTGACTACTAACCTTGCAGCATATTACCCCTAGCCGCACAACCAATAAAAGCCCAGCAGAACTTCTAATGGGTAGGAAACTACGCTCCTACCTGGACAGATTGCACCCCACTTACACCTGGGGCAACCCCCCTGACTCCTCCAGCAAATACTGTACGTTTGAAATCAGTGACCTAATCTATGCCAAAAAAACTCACTGGGGACCCATTGTGGCTTCCAGCCACCATCACCCAAATCACAGCCCCCCGGTCCTACCGACTAATTTTAGACAGCGGTTGGGAATGGAAGCGGCACATAGACCAGCTTTGTTCCCACCACCTCGAATGAAAAACCACCACAGAATCAAAAATAAATACCGACTATAAAACAACCAAGGAGGGGAGGGGGAAGTACAAATAAATAAAAAGGGGAGAGATGAACCTCCCATAACAAGACAACAAACTATGCAAAAAGACAATCTAAACAAACAAAAAGAGCACTCATGGTTAGATGAACCCCAAGAAAGAAGTCCGGGAGCAGGAGAGCGAAGCAAGGCCTTCCTGGAAGGTGGCAGCCAGGCCAGCTCAACCAACCCAGTAAAACCAGGAGGGAGCGGCGGAGCCATCTCAACCGGCCTGAGAGACTCAGGTGGGAGCGGCAAGGCTGATTGACCCTTCCAGGAGGTTCCATGGAGAAGGACGAGAGAAGCAGCGATCCCATCCAAACCGCTAGAAGACCACGCCAAGACTGAGCTGCGCAGGTCAACTAGGACTAGAAAAAGCCCCACCTACCTGAGTGACTACGTCACCCACTTTGGACTAAACTAAAGGGGGAGGGGTGTTCTGTATGATACTTGGTAGGTTCCAAGTCCTTCGTTCTGATTGGCCGAAAAGGCCACTTATGGATTGGTTGATTAAGAACCAATCCGGAAAGTCGCCAAATGGCGGGAATAGTTATATTCATGTCATTGGCCACAAGCCGCAGGCAAGCCGCTATATAAAGGGCTGCTGCGGCTTGGGCTATGTTCCGTATCTTTTGCCTTGTGAGTTTAAATAAAATAGTTGTTGTTTGGAATCCGGTCTCTCTCGCTTCTTTCCGGAGGGAACAAAAGTTTTTTTTTTTTTATAGCTCAGTACTCTAGCTGGGCTGTCCATGGATCAGTGGTGGGATTCAGCCAGTTTGCACTAGTTTGGGAAAACTGGCTGTTAACTTTCTGAGCAGTTGGTGAACTGGTTGTTGGAAGAAATCATTAGGGCAGAGACCCGGTTGTTAAATTTGAATCCCATCACTGCCATGGATGTATAAGTTACAACCAAACAGCTGGAAAAAAAAGGTGTATTTTAATTTTGCCAATCTGTATGTGCTTAATTTCTTCAAGGAAATGTAAAATAGTCGAATTTGGTTGAATATTGTGGGATGTGAGACCTATCAGGTTGATGGATGGATCGATTAACCATTTTAGCACATATTTATTGCTTTTAATTTTCACATTTCAACTTAAATACATTTCACACCATGCAATTAAGCACAGCACAGTTTGCATGTTGTCGCCATGTCACTTTTTATGAAAACAAAATATGCAGGAAAAGATGCTCCTTCTCCAATGACATACTAAAGAGATGGGTGGGTGGAGAGAGAGAGAGAGAGAGAGAGAAAGAGAGAGGGGAAGGGAGAGAGAGAGAGAGAGAGAAAGAGAGAGGGGGAAGGGGAGAGAGAGAGAGAGAGAGAAGATAGGAATGAAGCTTGACACAGTTTCAGAAGAACCAGTTAACAGAAATCCATCTACAAAGTAATATATAATCTTTCTACCGCATCTTCATCTTGTCAGATGCTGACACACTACCATCACTCTGCTGCTTGTGTCTGCTCAGACATAACAGCTCGGTGTTATTAAGCTACTCTTTTTCTTTGGTGGGAAAATTACATTGATTCATTTTTGGTTCACATATTTCAGTTCTCAAATTGTTCAATAGTCAGACTAATGAAATAACTTTTCTTGGACAAAATACGAGACTTTAGGCTGTTTAAAATTGCCTAGAGATTTCCCATTACCTATGGCAGTGATGGCAAACCTTTTCAACACCAAGTACCCAACTAGAGCACAAGCCCACATGCAATGGAGCACCAGAAACCCAAAGACCACCTGGCCAGTGTGCAGGTGCACATACGCGCACTGGCCAGCTGGTCTTCAGGTTTTTGGTGTGGTCTTTTCATGTGCCAGAGCACCGGAAACCAGAAGACCAACTTGCCAGTGCCCATGCATACACTGGCCAGCTGGTCTTTAGGTTTCCGGCATGCACATGCACACTGGCCAGCTAGTCTATGTGGGCGGGCATCTGTGTGCTGGAAACCAGAAGACCGGCAGCATGCATGTCCATAGAGAGGGCATGCCATCAAATCTCCACTAGGATGGGGGAATCATAGGAATTGTCAGCGTCGATTAGATGCAGGCAAATGCCTTAGTACTATCCATTCCAACAGCCTTTCGGTGCCCTTTAGCACCATCGAAAACAAGAATGACATTCCAAACCTAAAAGGCCACTGGAAGCAACCAGCAGACTTTCACCTTTGCCACCAAGAGTACCTGTACACCCTAAAAGGCCGCCAGAGGTGACAAGCAGATTTGCACCAAGAGGCTGAACTTAAAGATTGAACCTCAAGCTTGGCATGCTTTGCTTTGTTTGATGCTTTATTCATGTTCACTGTTTTCTCTTAGTTCTATAGCTAACTGTTTATCTTAGTTATATTGTTATACGCTATTCAGTTACTATTACTGTCTACTGCTTATATTAGTTTATAGTTAATTTTTTTCTTTCTTCTTTTAATAGTGGAATTTACAATTCCAGGCAGGGAGTGTGCTGTCCCAGCCAGCCTATGGGAATTGGATAGTTACCTAGGAATTATGAGCTGTTACCTTAACGGAATGCATTTTGGTAAATGTAGTTAAAGGTATCCTGGGAAATGTAGTTCATGTCACATGGCCACTATGGGATTCCCCTCCATCCCATTTATTGGCAGAAAATGGTGCACTTATTCCTTCCCCTCCCTTCAGTTGATTTCATTTCTGTGATAACCTTGATAATATAGAAGAGCCAGATCCTGTTTTCTGAGCATGAGGGTATAGGATAGAAACTGCTATAATGGTCAGATGCCAAAGACTAGGTTCATACATTGAGGTTCAGTTAGGCTAATTTATTGCAAAGAGCCTCTGCACAGGAATCTTCTCAATTAACAGCCAGTACTTTGTTTGAGTTAGATAAGAGCCAGCAGCACTCAGAGTGGGTTGGATTTAGTTCACTTGTGGTTATGTAGGGATTCTAAGCTGATCCCCCTTTTCACTCCATCCTCAGGTTCTGCCATTCCTTTTTTCACAATAATGAAACAAAGTTTCCTCCACAGGAATGCACTGTGCAAGTTTGTTATAGAGCAGGAATGTCAAACTGGTGGCCCATGGGATGGATGCATCACATGCAGGCCATGTTCACCCAGCTCTGCAAAGAGGAAAACCATCGCAATACATCACATGACAGCAACATAACACCGCAAATTTGACACCCATGTTAAAGAGCAGGAGTGTCAAGCTTGATTTCACTGAGGGCCACATCAGGGTTGTGTTTGACCATGGGGGTGAGGGAGGGGGTTGCTGGGGTGGCTGTGGCCAGCTTGACATCATTTGTGCTGGAGGTGAGTGCCAGTTGTGCTCCAAATGCTCTGCCAGTGAAAACGGGCTTCTGAGCTCCATTTTTGGCTGCAACAGCCTCCTAAATCTCCCTGCCAGTGAAAATCAAACTCAGGAGGGCTGCCTGCTGCCCTTGCAAGCTTTGTTTTTGGTGCAATGGCCTCCTGAAACCCTCTACCAGTCCTTTGCTGTTTGCAGGGCAGTCCTGCAGGCCAGTTCTAAGCACCCCATGGTCCGGATCCAGCCTCTGGGCCTTGAGTTTGACACCTGTGTTATAGAGGAAACCAGTTTCCCCATGGTCCAGGCAAGCTGTGCCAATTAACCTAAGAGAAATTTGTTTAATTATACGATAGTATAGACCAGAACCATGCACCTAGACTCATCAATAGCCAGGTCTAAGAAATCTCTATGATCAGTAGAGAGGCTGCTTTTCTGGCTTGGCCTCATTTACTGACAGGGAATCATGGAACATTTTTTTGTCCTTCCCATAGGAGGAAGTGACTGGAAATTGAGCTATATTATTAAAGGCCCTGTCACACTGGCCGACGGATGCAAAACGTTTGTAAAAAGGACACAGCGGATGAGAAAAATGTTCCATCCATTGTTATCTGCTCTCAAAAGTGCCCCAAATTTGCATAACCAGAGCGGACAACACGGAAAGAAATGGACGGGGGGAGGATGTAGGGCGGATGGAAAGCGGATGCTCCACAGAAGCCTAGCGGATGGAAGCGGATGGGAGAGGATGGCACATCTGCAAGGCTTCCGGGGGAGTGCAGCAAAGCAGATGCAGAACGGAAAGAGCGGATGCAGAGCGGATGCCGAGTGGATGAAGCGGATGCACAGCGGAAGCCTAGTGGTTGCCGAGCATTCACTGTGCATGCGGGGAGGATGCATTGTGTCAGCCCCGTGGATATAAAGGGAAGCAGCTCCCAAGCAGGTCACCATTCAGAGGAAAGACCTGCTTCCAGACACATTGACTGCCTTGCCAGCCTGCCCTGCCTGCATGCTTGCCTGCATGCCTGCCTGCCAGCCTTGCTGCCTGCCTGTATGCCAGCCTGCCTGCCAATCTGCCTGCCAGCCTCCTTGCCTGCCTGCCTGCCAGCCTCCCTGCCAGCCTCCCAGCCTGCCTGCCTGCCAGCCTCCCTGCCAGCCTCCCTGCCAGCCTCCCTCCCTGCCTGCCTGCCAGCCTTGCTGCCAGCCTCCCTGCATGCCTGCCTGCCAGCCTTGCTGCCTGCCTGCCAGCCTGCCTGCCAGCCTCCCTGTCAGGCTGCCTGCCAGCCTTGCTGCCTGCCTGCCTGCCAGCCTGTCTGCCAGCCTTGCTGCCTGTCTGCCTGCCAGCCTACCTGCCTGCCTGCCTGCTGCCAGCCTTGCCACCAGCCTGCCTGCCAGCCAGCAACCCCAAAACCATGGGGAAGAAGAGAAAGCCTCAGCCATCTGCTGCCAGCCCTGGCAAGAGGGACAGGGCCACCCTCCCATCCCCTGGCCCTCACTCTGCTTTTGCTGGGGCTTCTGGCGGTGGTGCTTCTGTCTTGCTCGTGCACCTGGTCTTGCTCATCCTACTGGTCCTGCTCGTGCTCCTGGTCCTGCTCGTGCTCCTGGTCCTGCTTGTGCTCCTGGTCCTGCTCGTGCTCCTGGTCCTGCTGACGCTGCTGGTGCTTACTCTGCTGCTGCTGATCCTGGTGCTTCTGGTCCTGCTGCTGCTGATCCTGGTCCTGCTGGTGCTGCTGATGCTGCTGGCACTGCTGGAACTTACTTTGCTGATGATGATCCTGGTGCTGCTGGTGCTGCTGGTGCTGCTGGTGCTGCTGGTGCTTACTCTGCTGCTGTTGATCCTGGTGCTGCTGGTACTGCTGGTGCTGCTGCTACTGGCGGTGCAACCGCAAGCCCTTCCTCACCTATGTGAACGAGACCCTCGTGGACATGGCGGAACCCCAGTACCAGGTGTTGAAGGACAGGATCACCGATCTGCTTCACAACCATCCAGATCCACATGAACCTGCTCCCACCCAGTCCAAGTCTGCTCCTCCACCCCAGGTGATGTCCCTCCCATTCCAAGGCTTTCCACAGGCCCTCACCTACCAGGGCTACGGCTGCCAGGAGGTCCAGCAGCACAGGCAGCAGCCCTTCCCTGTCCAGGCACAGACTCATCGGAACCCACCGTTGCCACCGGTTCCACTGATGCCACCGATGCCACCCACGCCACTGCTGCCACCCATGCTACCAATGCCACCCACGCCACCGATGCGACCCATGCCAGTCCTCACCCAGCTGTAGACCAGACAGCCCCACTACACTGCTCCTTCCTCCACCCCACAGCCAAGCCCAGCCTCAGTACATCTGTAGTTGGTACTGGGGCTGACACCCCATGGCATGGAGGAAGGAGCTCTCAACATCACAGGGCTGAGCCAGCTGTCTGAGAGCTTCCTCAACACAACATCACCTGTTATCCTCTTGGGGCCAGGCACCCCAGTGGCGCTTCAGACCTGCACTCCAGCAGCAGCCACCTCTACAGCCCCTGGACCCTTCACCCCTGAGACTGGGCACACCTCTGAGTGACAGAGAAGAGTGCCAGAGACTGGGTGGCTACCTGTGGACTTTATTTGGACATTTGACTTGGGTCATTTTTCTTTTACAGCTTGTTATTAATAAAGATTATCTTTGCTTCACACACTTGCTTCATTTATTTTTGTAAATAAAGTCTTGGTGGAAACTTTTAGAAATGGTTTAAGCCTTTGCGTGCTTGTGGGATGGGTAAGGATAGCAGTGGGGTGGGCAGGGATACTGTGGGTGCAGGGATACCTTTGGGATGGGTAATAGCTGTGGGATAGATAAACCTTAAGTGCAAGCATAGTGGGACTGTATGGTCCACCCTCCAGGTGCCACAACTATGGCCCTTTATTATCAATAACAATGTAATAATAATCCACACATGTCAACACAAACAACTCTTTTTTAAATGCCCTGATCATTGTAGGGCCACTCAACATACATGGCCCAATCTCATCAGTGTGATGAGACAGGCTGAAGGAAGCATCCATTAATCATCTATCATCCTGTCTTGCCACTCCACCGCTCCAGCTGGGGAGTTGCAACAGTGTTTCAGGAGGTTGCGCTGCTTCTTCCCTTCACGTGAGGCTTTGTTGGGGCCTTGCACATCCTCAGTGTCTATCAGGTTTCGCCCTTGCCTCCATTCCCCAGGCTCCATGTCCCCATTGCCTTGTTGGAGGTCCACGGGCCTGTTCTGCAAGACTGGGTAGCGGGTGCACATGAGATTGTGCAGGATGCAGCAAGCTTTCATGATCCTCCACACGGTCTCTGGGCGATGCTGCATGGTGGTGAGAAGTACCTGGAACCTGTTGGCCAGGATGCCAAAGGCGTTCTCCACCACCCACCTTGCCCTGGACAGCCTGTAGTTGAAGATCCTCTCTTCATGGGTGAGGCATCTGGAGGTGTAGGGCTTCATGAGGTAGGTTCTGAGGGAGAAGGCATCATCCCCCGCGATGAAGTAGGGCACATCTTGCGTGTCATTGGGCAGGGTGTCTGGATCTGGGAAGCCCATGATGAGGTTGCGTTCCAGCACCTCCTTGAGGTCACTGGCGTTGTATACCTGGGCATCAGAAGCTGACCCGTTGCCTGAAGTATCGATGTACATGAACTTGTAGTCAGCATCGACCATGGCGAAGAGGATGATGCTGAAGAAGCCCTTGTAGTTGAAATAAGTGGACCCTGAGTTGGCTGGCGCTTTGCAGGCCACGTGCTTGCCATCTATGGCTCCAACGGTGTGGGGGAAGTTCCACTTCTGATACCACTGCTCTGCAACTTTCTTCCAGCCTTCTTCAGTGGAGGTGCACTGGAGGAGCTCATCCAGGTATTCTTCGATGATGACCTGCACCACTTCTCTAACCACAATGCTGATGGTGTTGTGTGGCACCCTCCAGCCATACTGCATGCTCCTGTAGGTGGTCCCTGAGGCCAGGTGGCGCAGAGTCAGTGCCACCTTGAGCCCAGGTCCCAGGCTGGGCCAGAAGTTGGTGCTCTGCTTGGTCAACCTGGGTTTCAGCCGCTGCACAACTTCGTCAAACATGGCTGCAGGCATCCTCATGAAGTTCTGGAATGCACGAGGGTCTTCGTTCCTCAGCGCCACCATCAGCTTGTTGTACAGTCCGTACTCTTCTCTTCTCCCGATCCATCTTCGGACCCAGACGCTTCTTGGCCGCCTCCTTTTTTTCCTGTAGTAGAGTTGAAAGAGCCTGTAGATGGCTTCACACTGTTGCAGAATGATGGTGGCTACCAAAAGGACTGTGTTACGATCCATGGTGGACATGACTGGATACTGTGGAAGAGCAAGAGCAAGATGAAGGCTCAAGAGGTCTGCACAGCAGGGCTGCTGGTCTGAAAGTGAGATCCAGGTGAGTTGCTCCCCCTTTTTATAGGCTATATAGGTTTTCCCCTATGTGTCCTTTTGAATCCTCTAGGCATCCTCTAGACATCCCTAATATCCGAGATAGGTCCCCTCTGCGAATGTTTTTTCCATTTTCAATGCTTTGTTTGTGAGCTTCATCCGCTTTCATCCTTTCTCCGTCCATGCTACTAATACTGCGTGTCCGTTCCGCGTCCATTCCGCTTCCTCCCTGTGTCCGTTTACCGCTGGAGCAGATTTGAGTTGTGCGGATGTGCAGTGGATGCCTAGCGGATGTAGCGGATGCGTAACAGATGACGATGGATGCAGAACGGATGTTCCCCGTATGCGTAGCGGATGCAGAAAGGATGCGTTGGATACATTTTCCGCTCAAAAAGTTTTGAGCAGCTCAAAACTTTTTGAGCGGATGGAACCTCAGTCGACGGATGCTGGACGGATAGAGAGGAAGAAAAACGGATGCAGTGAGTACAAAACGGAAGTATCACGTTAACCAATGGATGGCAAGTGTTTTTCTCCGTTTTACATCCTCTTTCCATCCCTTGGTGCAGTGTGACATGGGCTTAACTAACCCCTAGAATGATGAATGGTGGCTGCTGAAAATAGAGTCTATGATGCAGAGTAGAGATCTGTTCGATATTGCTGAAGTTCAGTTCCAAAGCATTGGCTCTTTTAGTCAGAGATGGTGGGAGTTCTGGTTATATCATCCTTGATACCATGGTCCCACCCAAGATCAGCCTTGTCATTGCAAGTCTTTTAGCTGCTTAATGGCTCAGTAGCTTCTTCCTCATTATCCTTCAAGGTGCAATAATTTGAATATGTGCAGCAGAAGATGCTAGTAGAGTCTAACAAACCACCTGCTGTTCTTCTTTTCATTGCAGACTCATTTAGGAATAAGATAGAGACCTGAGCAATAATTGTTCTACAAAGAGCCAGTCTGCAATTTTTACCACGTAGGTCAAGTTTTTTTAGCTCTATAACACACACTCTCTCTCCCTCTCTTTCTCCCTCCCTCCATCCCTCCCTACCTCCCTTTCTCTCCTTTAATGGAACACTGAGAGTAGCTGTTAGAGACAATTTTTTGAAACTTAGCCTGGTGACAAATATCTCAGCAGAAATAATGGGTTCAAAAAAGACAAAGCCTCATTGAAATTCCAACAATAAAGGCTATATTTGAGCTAGTGTGGTTGTTTTATGAAATGTAACACTAGCTGGAGTGTTCCAAAATTAAGCACATATATTTTCCTTTCATGGAGTGATGGCATCCTGAAATAAGGGATAATCTTTAAAATAAAGAGCTGCCTAGAAACACTTCCATAACACCCAACCAAATAAGGCTCTGGTATGAAAGCTTTGCAGCATAAAAGTCAACTACTTTCAGATCTCAAAAATCTATTAAATGGAGCTATACAGAAGCCCATTATATGGGATTTTAAATGACTGCACTTCTGTATATGTTTTCTTGGGAATTTTACTGCACTTAGTGGGACATGGTTTTTAATACAACATTTATAGAATTTTATTTAATGTATTGAAAAATGGGGAAGTACAAAATAAACCATAAAGGATGTGCACAAGAATTAAAAAAGGTGCACAAATAATTTTTTTCCATTTGAACTACCAATGAAAGGTCAACATCCAGTTAGAGAACAAAGGATTCTTCCTAAAGGATTGGTATTGCCAAGAGCTTGGTTATTTGCTTGCAGACATTTTATTACCCAACTAGGTAACAAATTACTTAGTTGGGTAATAGAATGTCTGCAAGAAAAGAGCCAAGCTCAGAGAGCACCAAGGACCACACAGTTCAACCCTGAGTTACAAATGCTGTGTTCTCTTCCATTAGCATTGTAAATGGATGTCAGAGACATGTACATTAGGACTATGGAGAGCTCAAATTTCAGGATTCACGTAAATATAGTTCATGACTTATAACCACAATTGAGGCCAAAATTTCTGTTCCTAAGTGAGAGAGTTGTTAAGTGAGTTTTGTCCCATTCTATGTCCTTTCTTGCCCCTGTTGTTAAGTGAATCACTGCAGTAGTTAAGTTAGTCACACAGTTGTTAAGTGAATCCAGCTTTTCCATTGACTTTACTTGTCAGAAGGTCACAAAAGCAGATCACATGACCCCGGGACTGCAACCATCACAAATATGAATCAGTTGTCCTGCATCTTAATTTTGATCATGTGACCATGGGGATGCTGCAATGGGCATAAGTGTGAAAAAATAGTCATAAATCACTTTTTTCCAGGTCATTGTAACTTTGAACAGTCACTAAATGAATGATTATAAGTCAAGGGCTACTTCTGATATGCTGAGCTAAAATCCTAGTGGCTAAACTGTGGGTTTCCAGGTGTTGCACAAACATAGCCTATATACTTAATTGAATAGAATAGAATTCCTTATTGGCCAAATGTGATTGGACACACAAGGAATTTGTCTTGGTGTAAATGCTCTCGATAAACATAAAAGAAAAGATACATTTGTCAAGAGTCAAGAATCATAAGGTACAACACTTAATCATAGTCATAGGGTACAATAGCAATTAAATCATGCTAGGAAACAGTCAATAAAAATCGTTAGGATGCAAGCAACGAGGTTACAGTCAAACATTCACAAGTGGGAGAGGATGGGTGGTAGGAGTGATGGGAGGATTAATAGTAATAGAAATGCAGACTTTGTAAATAGTTGAATAGTGTTGAGGGAATTATTTGTTTAGCAGAGTGATGGCATTCAGGAAAAAACAGTCCTTGTGTGTAGTTGTTCTGGTGTGCAGTGCTCTATAGCATTGTTTTGAGGGTAGAAGTTGAAACAATTTCTGTCCAGGATGTGAGGGGTCTGTAAATATTTTCACAGCCCTCTTTTTGAGTCATGCAGTATACAGGTCCTCAATGGAAGGCAGGTTGGTAGCAATTGTTTTTTCTGCTATTTGGCAAAGTTCCATCTCCTCCAGACAGGAATGGAAAGTAACACCTGTTTCCATAGCCCAAGGAAACACAACTACTTTGAAATGTTACAATCAGGTGTGTTCCTCCTTCCATCTTGCAAACCCCCTTTGGAGATGGAATCTGTGCAGCTACATAGCCCGAGTATTTATTGAATTTATTATTTGATGTGTGTCATATAGGCAATTGGGCTTATAAAATAAAGCATGATTCAGTTCCATGCAGGTAAATAAGACTTGTGGACAAGGCAGCATGTGTCCCAAGAAAAAAGCATGGGAAAAATACAGCCAATGCATCTTGAAAAAGAAAACTGCCAGTATTTCAAAGAAACGAGCAGAACTAGCTAGATCCTAGAAGGCAATAGAAACTTCAGAGTCAGTACCTTATACAACAATGGAGGAAATAATTTCTGGATCCGCACGCTGTCTCTGACATTCTTCTACAAGATAGATACTGAAAGCTAACCAGCTTGAATCCCTCAGCGAGCAATTTTTCTCCATCCAAAACAGGATGCAAGTAGAATAAATGACACATCTACGTCAAATTGGCATAAACATGAGATGTTGATTTTTGCTCAACCTGGTTAAGAGGGTTAGCATTGCCACGAAAAGGTCCTGGGGATCTTAATGACAGGATGCAACAATTCATAGCACTTGGCAAATTAATTTGGATTAAAATAAAGGGCAAAATACCAAATTTAATATGAGCTAAAGAGCTGGAGGGCAAAACAAAGCTGGCAATTTCTAATCCATGCTAATAGTTCAGTCTGGAAAGGCTAGGTTCCTGACTTTGATGTCCAGCACATTTCTGCTTTTTCCCTCAAAAGAAAACTTTTCCAATCAAATTCTTCACTTAACAGTGTGTTTTTTATTCCCCTCTCAGGAACTCTACTTGATTCGATAGTTGCTCCACTTGGCACATATTGTGAAATATTCAGAAATTTTCAAGTAATCTATAAATTAGAAATTCCTTGGGAAATCCACAAGCAATTGAAAAGATGGAGGAGGAGAAACAAAATTAGGTACATAAGGTAGCACATAGAGTTGTGTGTCCCCTAAGTGTCTACTTGAAAAGCTGAAAATTGAAATCTTGCCCACTTCAGAAATGATACAATATGTGGAAAACTTCAACCATTAAAAATATTCAATTGCTGAGAAATAAAAGCATTATGTTTGAATTGTTTAAGATGAAAATAATACATTCCCTCCTAATCTTGCCCTCTTCCCAATGCTGATTTAAAATATATGACTGCCATGCACATGTTCTTAGTGCTTTTCAAGATTTTATTAAAAAATGAAAACCAAAAATTAAAAACACGATGACGACGACGATGATACGGTATTAAAAAGTAAAACAAGATAAAACCATGAACAAATAAAAAAAAAACACAATCACTTGGAATATTTTTTATTTTATTTGTTTGTTTGTCAAAGATGTACAAGATAACAAGTATAAGTATGAACATGAACAAGAACGAAGGAAGTAAACACAGATAAATTGTAACAGTAAGACAGGGATGGTAGGCATGCTGGTGTGCTTATGCACGCCCTCTTTAAGGATCTCTTAGGAATGGGGTGAGGTCCATGGTAGACAGTTTGAGGTTGAAGCTGTGAGAGTGTTCCAGGCACTGACCACTCTGTTGCTGAAATCATATTTTCTACAGTCGAGTTTGGAGCAGTTTACCTTGAGTTTGTATCAGTTGTTTGCCTGTGTATTGTTGTGATTGAGGCTGAAGAAGTCATTGACAGGCAAGACATTGTAACAGACAATTTTGTGTACTATGCTTAGATTGGACCGTAGGCAGTGCAATTCCAGATTGTCCAGACCCAAAATTTTGAGTCTGGATGGATAGGGAATTCTAGGGTGAGTGGAGGAGTGGACAATGTTTGTAACTCTCTTCCAGCTTTCTCTGATCTATGTTGTTTTTCAAAATGGATTAGTCAACAAGAGGGACATCTGCTAGAGAAGCTCATTGGCTAACCAAGGGCCAGTTTCTCTCTTTCAGCAGAACCTGCCTACAGGTTTGCTGTGGGGGAAAAAATAGGAGGAAGGAACACTACATATGCTGCCTTCAATTCCTAAATGAGAGGAATGAATGAATAAAAATTCATTGAGATAATAGTGTAATGGAATGTGTGGATAGAAACAACCAGACGAGAAACACAGAAGCCCCAATGGATTCATGGTCAGAGGAAGAAACTTAGAAAGGTCTCACCCTAGTTAAAAGGGGCAGAACTCTGTACCTTAAGACTTGCAAGATTCTATTAATGTAGCCTTGAAATAAAGTAGAATTAGGTCATCTAGCTATGTTTTCTCTGGTTTACTGTTAGGAGCGCTGATAGATACTTTGCTAAATGAGCAATTTCAACAGGACTGATTGCTTTTGGGAACTATCTGATAAAATTTAGGAATGTGAAGCTACTTTTCTTCATGGTATCATCAGATCAGGTGATAACATGCATTATCTCCACCAAAATGTGAGATCGTGGCAAGGCTGTTGACTTGCATGCCAATATTAACTAAACTCAGGGCCTCAGGCTTAGGTAAAGGAAATACAAATTTGGAGACAGAAAATAATACAAATTGTCAAAAGAATAAGCAAATGCCTACAAACATTGGAACAACACATGTTCTATTGATCACTAAATTGAGGGAAGGAACCTAACAGTCTACCCCCTTAGTCAAATGTGACAGAAAAGGAGAAAAATTAGGACTTGTTGATAACATTGCTTTGCTATCAGCTGATGATGGATCACAACCAGAAATGGAATATAATTCTGGTAGTAGACATGATGTTGGAAACATGTAGAGTTAATGTTTAACAGAAAACAGATGTCAGAAAGAATAATTTAACTTATTTCACTTGTTTCATTTCTTTTTCATGGTTTTTCAGTATTTCCTTTCTCTCCTCCAAACTACTAATTGTCAAGGTTAGTTTTATTAAGGAATTTTTGGGATGGTGATGGTGGAAAGATAAATACATGGGAACTTTGTTCTTCAGCAGGAACATACATGGAAGCCTCACTAATATTGCATGGTTTCACTTATAGATACGCTCTACCAGATGAATCTATCTGATAGAATATATAGGAGGAAAGCAGATACATATATTTATTAGATAAAGGTATATCTGAACTTTTCCTCAGGAGTTCATAGTGCTACTTGCTTTTGCTTTTAAAATGCCTGCCCCAGAGTCATTCACTAAGTGTCTATGATTAGCATGATCTATCTGCTCCTAGTCCAGTAGTTTAATCAATAGCAATAGCAATAAGACTTATGTAATGCCCCGTAGTGCTTTATACCACTCTGTGAGTGGTTTACAATGCAAGCATTAATCACATATTGACCCTAACAACCTGGCTCCTCATTTTACTGACCTTGGAAGGATGGAAAGCTGAATCAACCTTGAGATGGTCAGGATTGAACTTCCAGACTGGGGGCAGAGTTTGCATGCAATACTGCTCTTTAACTACTGTACCACCATGGCTCCTTATCCATCATATGAACACAGAAGAATGGTGACCATCATCAGGCAGATGAGATTCTGCTGAAACGTTGCTACAACTTTAAAAGCACTACAATGACGTGGGATAATACCCGAAGGAAGCTGAACAGCACACATGTAAGTACCCGCAAAATTTAAAAAAAACATATATATGTATGTATGTATATATGTATGTATGTATGTATATATGTATATATGTATATGTATTTGACAAACATGTCACACAGTCCCAGCCATATAGTCCTTCACTGCCATGTGGCCATTATGTGTGTGAATATGTAAGACAAAAAGGTTGGCAGACCTCACGTAGTACCAGAGACCTGGCAACATACATAAAGAGTTAAAGGCAGATTTTTAAAGCTAAGCATTCGAAGTCTTCTCTGTGAATAGCGAAATCAGTCAGAGATGCTTTCACTTGCATTCACATTTTGTTTAAAATTTCTCTTGCCATTTTCACAGATGGAAATTTTTTTTAAAGAACAAAAAAAAATATTCATCTATTCACACAGACATTATAAGGGAATTGATGGGAAGGGAGGGAGTTTTAAGAAGAAAAGAGGAAAGGTATATTTCATGCATATCGTATACATCTTCAGGATAAGGATGTATGGGCAGAATAAGAGAAGAGTAACCATGTCTTATAAGTCTAGGATCTGGCTTATAGAGAAATGACTGCCAGTCTATATTTTATATACTGTAGTGTCCTGTCTACGGCCTGTATCCAAAGGGAACCGCTCCTTCAAATTGAATCCTCATGAATTAATGGAGAAAGCCATTCAGTTTTCTTCTCCTAATATGGAAGTGCTTGACTATTATCTTCTTGGGATTTCCCTTCAACTTCCCATGCCAGGAGAGAGAGAGAGGGAGGGAGGGAGATTGATCAATGGCATTTTTATTTAACAACAATAAAAACTTACATGACAATGTAAATTTTAGAGAAATAAAAAGAATACTTACCTCTCACAATGGGGATTTATTGTATATTCTTGCTCTTTGTGGCTAATTCACAAAGAGCAACTGTAAATAGTTGCTGCTAGTATGTTAAGGCCCAACGGATGCAAAACATTAGTAAAAAGGACACAACGGATGAGAAAAATGTTCCACCCGTTGTTATCCACTCTCAAAAGGGGCAAAAATTTGCATAACCAGAGCAGATAACACGGAAAGGAACAGACGCGGGGAAGACGCAGAGCAGATGGAAAGCGGATGCAGAACGGAAGCCCAGCAGATAGAAGCGGATGGGAGCGGATGGCATATCTGCAGGGCTTCCAGGGGGCATCAGCAAAGCGGATGCGGAATGGATACAGCAGATGAAGCGGATGCAGAGTGGAAGCCTAGTGGATGCACAGCGAATGAAGCGGATGCACAGCGGAAGCCTAGCGGATGCACAGCGGAAGCCAAACGGATGCCGAGCGTTAATTGCGCATGCGGGGGGGATGCATTGCATAAGCCCCGCATATATAAAGAGAAGCAGCTCCCAAGCAGGTCATCATTCTGAGGAAAGACCTGCTGCTGGATACATCGAGTCCTTGCCTGCCCTGCCTGCATGCCTGCATGCCTGCCTGCAAGCTTTGCTGCAAGCCTTGCTGCCAGCCTGCCTCCAAGCCTGCCTCCGAGCCTGCCTCCCAGCCTCCTGGCCAGCCTCCCTGCCAGCCTTGCTCTCTGCCTGCCTGCCAGCCTTGCTGCCAGCCTGCCTTCCAGCCTCCCTGCCAGCCAGTCTGCCTGCCAGCCTTGGTGCCTGCCTTCCAGCCTCCCTGCCAGCCAGTCTGCCTGCCAGCCTTGGTGCCTGCCTGCCTGCCAGCCTTCCTGCCAGCCTTGGTGCCTGCAAGCCTCCCTGCCAGCCTCCCTGCCAGCCTCCCTGCCAGCCAGCAACCCCACAACCATGGGGAAGAAGCGAAAGCCTCAGCAACCTGCCGCCATCCCTGGCAAGAGGGACAGGGCCACCCTCCCGCCCCCGTCCCTGACTTTGCTTCTGCTGGGGCTTCTGCTGCTCGGGCTTGCTCTTCTGGTGCTGGAGGTTCTGCTGGCGCTGCTCCTGGCAGTGGTGCTTCTGCTCGTGCTTACTCTGATGAAGCTGCTCCTGGCGGTGGTGCTTCTGCTGCTGCGTACTCTGCTGAAGCTGCTCGTCATCCTGCTAGTCCTGCTCGTGCTCCTGAACTTGCTTGTCCTGCTCGTGCTCCTGGTCTTGCTCGTCCTGCTCGTCCTGCTCGTGCTCCTGGTCCTGCTCGTGCTCCTGGTCCTGCTGGTCCTGCTGGTGCTCCTGGTGCTGCTGGTGCTGCTGGTGCTTACTCTGCTGCTGATGATCCTGGTCCTGCTGGTGCTGCTGCTGCTGCTGCTGATGATGATCCTGCTGCTGCTGCTGTTGCTGGTGCTGCTGCTGATGATTATGATCCTGCTGGTGATGATGATGATGATGATGATGATGATGATGATGATGATGATCCTGCTGGTGCTGCTGCTGCTGGTGGTGTGCAGGAACAGCCCCTACTACCTGGGAGCCCCTCTGATGAGGGCCCATCTGGTCCTGCCAAAGGGAGGAAGAGGCGTATGCGACAACGGGAGAGGAGGCAATACTCCATTGAGGAGGAACATGAGGATGAGGTGCTGGAGTGGCTGACAGAGAATAACTATCTGTGGCGGAAGGGACACCGGCTGTACAGGGACACCAAGCGGAAGCATACTGCTTGGAGAGAGAAGGTGGAGAGTATGGGCTACACTTTGGAGGTGCTCCTCAGCTGGTGGAAGGACATGCACACCTGGTATGGGAAGCTGCACCTGAAGAAATCTGGCCAGGCCACGGTTAAGCTGACAGACAGAGAGACCTACGTCATGGCCAGGTGCAGCTTCCTGGAGGGTGAGATCCGCCACCAAGGAGCAGCCCCTCTATCTACCCTCTCTCTCCGGCAGCCTGCTGAGAGCCAGTCCTCTTCCGTCCGAGAGTCAGTTCCTGTCTCCAGGCAGGTTTCTGTAGAGTGTGCCACGGCGGAGAACCCGCGAACAGGTGTTGTAACCATGGTGGAGCGCGTGGAGGACTCCCTGGTGCAGTGGGAGAAAGGAGACGGCACTTCCACCACAGCCGTACCCGCATCCACCCCCAGCTCCACCTCCACAGAAAGGCAGAGAGCCAGACAGCAGGAGGGGCAGAGCCACACTGTCCTGCTGAAGATCAGGGACACCATCCGGACCAGCATAGATCTCTTCTCTCAGCTGGTCCACACCGACTCCTCATCCTCCAATCACAAGCTCTTCCTCACCTATATCAACCAGACCCTCGTGGATATGGCAGAACCCCAGTACCAGGTGATGAAGGACAGGATCACCGAGCTGCTTCACAACCCTCCAGATCCAGAGGAACCTGCTCCCACCCAGTCCATGTCTGCTCCTCCACCCCAGGTGATGTCCCTCCTATTCCAAGGCTTCCCACAGGCCCTCACCTACCAGGGCTACGGCTACCAGGAGGTCCAGAAGCGCAGGCAGCAGCCCTTCCCAGTCCAGGCACAGAGTCATCAGATGACATCATTGCCACCGGTTCCACTGATGCCACCAATGTCACCCACGACACTGATGCCACCGAAGCCACTGATGCCACCTATGACACTGATGCCACCGACGCCACCGATGCCACCAATGCCAGTCTTCACCCAGCTGCAGACCAGACAGCCCCACTACACTGCTCCTTCCTCCACCCCACAGCCAAGCCCGGCCTCAGTACATCTGTCATTGGTACTGGGGCTGACACCCCATGGCATGGAGGAAGGAGCTCTCAATATCACGGGTCTGAGCCAGCTGTCCAAGAGCTTTCTCAACACACCGTCACCTGTTGTCCTCTTGGGGCCAGGCACCCCAGTGGGGCTTCAGACCAGCACTCCAGCACCAGCCACCTCCACAGCACCTGGACCCTTCACCCCTGAGACTGGGAACACCTCCGAGTGACCAAGAGGAGTGCCAGAGACTGGCTGGCTGGCTACCTGTGGACTTTATTTGGACACTTGACTTGGGTCATTTTTCTTTTACAGCTTGTTGTTCAACAAAGTTTATCTTTGATTCACACACTTGCATCATTTCTTTTTTTAAATAAAGTCTTGGTGGAAACTTTTAGAATTGGTTTAAGCTTTTTCATGCTTGTGGGATGGGTTAAGATAGCAGTGGGGTGGGCAGGGATACCTGTGGGGGCAGGGATACCTTTGGAATGGGTAATAGCTGTGGGATAGATAAACCTTCAGTGCAAGGATAGTGGGTCTGTATGGTCCACCCTCCCAGGTGCCACACCTATGGCCCTTTATTGTCAATAACAATGTAATAATCATCCACACATGTCAACACAAACACAACTCTTTTTTAAATGCCCTGATCATTGTAGGGCCACTCAACATACATGGCCCAATCTCATCCGTGTGATGAGACAGGCTGAAGGAAGCATCCATTAAGCATCTACCATCCTGTCTTGCCACTCCACTGCTCCAGCTGGGGAGTTGCACCAGCGTCTCAGGAGGTTGCGCTGCTTCTTCCCTTCACGTGAGGCTCTGTTGGGGACTTGCACATCCACAGTGTCTATCAGGTTTCGCCCTTGCCTCCATTCCCCAGGCTCCATGTCCCCATTGCCTTGTTGGAGGTCCACGAGCCTGTTCTGCAAGACTGGGTAGCGGGTGCGCATGAGATTGTGCAGGATGCAGCAAGCTTCCATGATCCTCCTCATGGTCTCTGGGCTATGCTGCATGGTGGTGAGAAGTACCTGGAACCTGTTGGCCAGGATGCCAAAGGCGTTGTCCACCACCCGCCTTACTTTGGACAGCCTGTAGTTGAAGATCCTCTCTTTACGGGTGAGGCGTTTGGAGGTGTAGGGCTTCATGAGGTAGGTTGTGAGGGAGAAGGCGTCATCCCCCACGATGAAGTAGGGCACATCTTGCATGTCGTTGGGCAGCGGGTCTGGATCTGGGAAGCCCATGATGAGGTTGCGTTCCAGCCCCTCCTTGAGGTCACTGGCGTTGTATACCTGGGCATCTGAAGATGAGCCGTTGCCTGAAGCATCAATGTACATGAACTTGTAGTCAGCATCGACCATGGCGAAGAGGATGATGCTGAAGAAGCCCTTGTAGTTGAAATAAGTGGACCGTGAGTTGGCTGGCACTTTGCAGGCCACGTGCTTGCCATCTATGGCTCCAACGGTGTGGGGGAAGTTCCACCTCTGATACCACTGCTCTGCAACTTTCTTCCAGCCTTCTTCAGTGGAGGGGTACTGGAGGAGCTCCTCCAGGTATTCTTCGATGATGGCCTGCACCACTTCTCTGACCACAATGCTGATGGTGTTGTGTGGCACCCTCCAGCCATACTGCATGCTCCTGTAGGTGGTCCCTGAGGCCAGGTGGCGCAGAGTCAGTGCCACCTTGAGCCCAGGTTCCAGGCTGGGCCAGAATTTGGTGTTTGCCTTGGTCAACCTGGGTGTCAGCCGCTGCACAACTTTGTCAAACATGGCTGGAGGCATCCTCATGAAGTTCTGGAATGCACGAGGGTCTTCGTTCTTGAACTCCACCATCAGCTTGTTGTACAGTCTGTACTCTGCTCTTCTCCCGATCCATCTTCGGACCCAGACGCTTCTTGGCCGCCTCCTTTTCTTCCCATAGTAGAGTTCACAGAGCCTGTAGATGGCTTCGCACTGTTCCAGAACGATGGTGGCTACCAAAAGGAATTTGTTACGATCCAAGGTGGACATGACTGGATGCTGTGGAAGAGCAAGAGGCAGATGAAGGCTGCAGAGGTCTGCACAGCTGGTCTGCTGGTCTGAAAGTGATCCAGATGAGTTGCTCCCCCTTTTTATAGGCAGTATAGGTTTTCCCCTAGGTGTCCCTTTGCATCCTCTAGGCATCCTCTAGACATCCTTAATATCCGAGATAGGTCCCCTCTGCGAAGGATTTTTCCATTTTAAATTCTTTGTTTCCGTGCTGCATCCACGAGGCCTCCGTTCTGCATCCGCTCTGCATCCGTTCCGCTTCCTCCCTGCGTCTGTTTACTGCTGGAGCGGATGGAGTTGCGCGGATGCACAGCGGATGCCTAGCGGATATAGCGGACGCGTAACGGATGCAGAACGGATGCCTTGTGGATGCCTAGCGGATGCAGAACGGACACATTGGATACATTTTCCGCTCAAAAGTTTTGAGCAGCTGAAAACTTTCTGAGCGGATGAAACATCAATAAATGGATGCTGGACGGATAGAGAGGAAGCAAATTGGAGGCAGTGAGTACAGAACGGATGCATCGCATTAATCAACGGATGACAAGTGTTTTTCTCCATTTTACATCCTCTTTCCATCCATTGGTGCAGTGTGACAGGGGCTTTAGAAATAACCACCTTATCACATTAGTATTATTTTTCTTCTGTTCATTCATGTCCTTTTCTGTGAGACTGACAAATCCCAGCAGTTTTCTTGCCAAGGTTTTTACCATTGCCTGCTTCCTAGGGCTAAGAGAGAGTGGCTGGCCCAAGGTCCCCCAACTAGCTTTGTACCTAATGTAGTACTAGAACTCACAGTCTCCTGGTTTCTAGCCTGTTGCTTTAACCACTACCAAACTGACTCCTTTTATAAGATGAGGACTTTTATTTATCCTCATATACATAATTCCAAATATATTCCTCCAAATATATAGTTTACTTCATAATATTTATGTGACTCTTGCACTTTGTTCCATTTAGAATATAGAATCCAAATCTTGTGGTATTACTATGCTATCCCCAGTGATATTTATTATGCTTTGCAGTGATAACAAAGTTATTCATAAATGTTATCAGCAAACTTTCATTCTATGTTCAGGATTGTTAATGAAAATGCTCAACAAAACTGGTCTCTAGTCTGATATCTGAGGAATATTCCATTGCATAGTTCTTTGCAATTTTAAAGAATGTTTGCTTCATTTTTCTCAAAAGATTCCTATCTACATGAGAAAGAAAAAAATATAGCATTATGTTAATTGCATATCTGAAGAACAGGCAGAGAAAATATTGAGGTTGTCTTTTGGGCACATTAAACACAGTCAGTCACACACATACACAAAGCTGTTTGAAATATAGATTTATTTATCCAAAGTGACACAGCATACACATAACATGCTTCTGGTACCCATTGCTTTATCCATGAATAAGCAGATCTGGAAATTCTACATTTCTGCTTGATCTATAGATTTACGGATGAAATATCCAGAAACTAATCCATATCACCAAATCAGGATTAGTCTTTGGGCAGAAAAGACTTACCTGAATCAATTTTCTTTTCTGTTAATTATAGGATAAAGTGATGGAAAAATTGGCTAAGATGATATAATGCCTTATTTATCTATTTACTCAATTTCTACAGTTGCCCAACTCAGTCAGGTGACTCCAGGTAGTTTATAATTCTAAAGTATCAATCTGTCACCCCTAAGCTTTCTCTTTGTTAGACTCGACCTTCCTAGTGCTTCTAACCTTTCATTCTACAATTTAGTCTCCAAAACCTCTTATCATTGATAGTACAAGGTTAGAAAACTGAATTAGAAAATCTGTAATCTTCCCACCATCCTCTGCAATGAAGACAAAGGGTTATTTATGCTAAGTGATGGAATCATTGCACTTTTTTTTCCCCAGAAAAGTTGTCATCAAGGAAATACAAAAACTGATTGGCTGGAAGTCAACCATAAGATCTAAGAGTTAACAACTATTTTCCAGCCCTGTGTTTTTTAATCATTCTGTATGTTAAGGACATAGCCATGGCTGTTTTCATGTCAAACTTCTTTTTCTTAAGAACAGGTTACTATTTTGACAGGACAACATAATGCCATTTCTTCTGATGGACACTTTTATTTTCAGAAGGCTATTCGGGAACAACACGTTTCAGTTAGTCCTAATAGAAAAACAGCATCTATCTCAAGCATTTCCTGATTACAAAAAATGTATCAATAAAAACACACCAAATTGCCCAATTTCATATAATATTCTGCCTTGTATATATAATATGAAGTATCAAAAGACACAATATCTCCTGATGGAGAAATTAGGCATCTCATTAGAAAGTGAAGGGGAAAAAAAGCCACCGCAAATATGTGTTTATGTGTTATTGAACTGACAGCATTTTCTCTTGTCATCTTGCAAGAGAAGCTTAAACCTTTTCCCCCCCCATTCCTGCCTGTTGATGAGACTTTAGCTGAGGGCAAAAGAATGCTTTATGGTGCTATTCCTATAGCAAGTATCACACTGATAATGTCCAGGCAGAGAAGAATTTCCACAAATCACTGTCATTATTTTTTTTCGGCAGCGGCTTCAAGCAGTTGATCAGAAAATGCCATGATCTACAATCTTCCTATTATTAAAATATTAGGATGTGATATTATCAAAGTATTCTCATATTTAAGTTGCCTTTAGAATAAGGGTGTCAAACTCAATTTCATTGAAGGCCACATCAGGGTTGTGTTTGACCTCCGGAGGGGCATGTCCAGCTCAACATCGCTCATTGAGGCTCTGTTTTTGGCCTTCTACAGCCCTCTGCCAATGAAAATGGAGCTCAGAGAGGCCACATGCGAGTTCCATTTTTTCTAGCAGAGGGCTACAGAAGGCTGTGTGCAGCCTCCCCAAGCTCTGTCGTTGCTGGAAGAGGCACCACGGGCCGGTCCTTCACTGCTTCCAGGGTGGTCCCATAGACCAGATCTAAGCACCCTGCAGGCTGGATCCAGCCCACGGATCCAGCCTGGATCCAGAGTTTGGCACCTCTGTTTTAGAAGCTTGCTTCCAGAGGGCTAACAGCAATTAATACCAATAACACCTGATTACTTCATTCATCAAGAGAGAGAATTCAGATGCTTCTTTGTTTACAATTTTGTTCTGGGTCCCCAAGCATATTCATATACAGTATTCCTATATGAATTTATTTAAATAATTTACATGCTGACCCATTTCACAGCAGTAATTCTGGATGGCATAGAAATATTACAAATCCAACAGTTAGAAATAATATTCCATGATACCCAAGACAAACAATACAATCCCACCCACAAAGGAAGTCCGGTGACTCAGTGGCTTAAGGGCCTGTCACATTGGCCGACTGATGCAAAACGTATGTAAAAAGGACACAGCGGACGAGAAAATGTTCCATCCATTGTTATCCGCTCTCAAAAGTAACCCAAATTTGCATAACCAGAGCGGACAACAACGGAAAGGAATGGACGGGGGGAGGACGTAGCCAGGATGGAAAGCGGATGGTCCACAGAAGCCTAGCGGATGGAAGCGGATGGAAGCGGATGGCACATCTGCAGGGCTTCCGGGGGAGCACAGCAAAGCGGATGCGCAGCGGAAAAAGCGGATGCAGAGAGGATGCAAAGTGGAAGCCTAGCGGATGCCTAGTGGATGCAAAGCGTTCACTGCACATGCGGGGAGGATGCATTGCATCAGCCCTGTGGATATAAAAGGATGCAGCTCGCAAGCAGGTCACCATTCAGAGGAAAGACCTGCTGCCAGACACAGCTCCAGCCAGCCAGCCAGCCAGCCAGCCAGCCAGCCAACAACCATGGGGAAGAAGAGAAAGCCTGTGGCATCTGTTGCCAGCCTTGGCAAGAGGGACAGGGCCACCATCCCACCCCCTGGCCCTGACTCTGCTTCTGCTGGGGCTTCTGCTGGTCAGGCTGACTCTTCTGGTGCTGGAGCTTCTGCTGGCGCTGCTCCTGGTGCTGGGGCTTCTGCTGAGGCTTACTCTGCTGGTGCTGCTCCTGGTGCTGGGACTTCTGCTGGGGCTTACTCTGCTGGTGCTGCTCCTGGTCCTCCTGGTCCTGCTGGTGCTCCTGGTCCTGCTGGTCCTGCTGGTGCTGCTGGTGCTTACTCTGCTGCTGCTGATCCTGGTGCTGCTGGTGCTGCTTTTGCTGCAACTGTTGTTGTTGCTGCTGGTGGTGGTGGTGGTGTGGTGGAGCAGCCCCTAAAACCTCAAAGCCCCTCTGATGAGGGCCCAGATGGCCCTGCCAGAGGGAGGAAGAGGCATACGCATGAATGAGAATGGGTGAGGAGGCAATACTCCATCGAAGAGGAACATGAGGATGAGGTGCTGGAATGGCTGAGGGAGAACGAGTATCTTTGGTGGAAGGGACACAGGCTCTATCGAGACACCAAAAGGAAGCAGGCTGCTTGGAGAGAGAAGGCGGAGAGCCTGGGCTACAATTCGGAGGTGCTCCTCGGCTGGTGGAAGCACATGCACAACTGGTATGGGAAGCAGCACCTCAAGAAATCTGGCAAGGCCACGGTCAAGCTGACGGACTGAGAGACCTACGTGATGGCCAAGTGCAGCTTCTTGGAGGGTGAGATCCATCACCGAGGAGCAGCCCCTCTGACAACCCTCTGTCTCAGGCAGCCCGCAGAGAGACAGTCCTCTTCTGGCCAAGAGTCAGCTCCTGTGTCCAGGCAGGTATCTGTGTCCTCTCGGGGCCAGGCACCCCAATGGCGCCTCAAACCAGCAATCCAGCAGCAGCCACCTCGACAGCACATGGACCCTTCACCCCTGAGACTATGGGCACGCCTCAGAGTGACTGAGAAGAGTGCCAGAGACTGGGTGGATACCTGTTGACTTTATCTTTGCTTGGGACACTTGGGTCATTTTTCTTTTACAGCTTGTTATTAATAAAGATTATCTTTGCTTCACACACTTGCTTCATTTATTTTATTAAATAAAGTCTTGGTGGAAACTTTTAGAAATGGTTTCAGCCTTTGCATGCTTGTGGGATGGGTAAGGATAGCAGTGGGATGGGCAGGGATACCTGTGGGATGGGTAATAGCTGTGCGATGGGCAGGGATACCTTTGGGATGGGTAATAGCTGTGGGATGGGCAGGGATACCTTTGGGATGGGTAAGGATAGCTGCGGGATAGATAAGCCTCCAGTGCAAGCATAGTGGACTGTATGGTCCACACTCCCAGGTGCCACACCTTTGGCCCTTTATTATCAATAACAATGTAATCATTCATCAACACATTTCAACATAAACACAACTCTTTATTAAATGCCCTGTTCATTGTAGGGCCACTCAACATACATGGCCCAATCTCATCAGTGTGATGAGACAGGCTGAAGGAAGCATCCATTAAGCATCTACCATCCTGTCTTACCACTCCATTGCTCCAGCTGGGGAGTTGCACCAGTGTTTCAGGAGGTTGCACTGCTTCTTCCCTTCACATGAGGCTCTGTTGTGGCCTTGCACATCTACAGTATCTATCAGGTTTCGCCCTTGCCTCCATTCCCCAGGCTCCATGTCCCCATTGCCTTGTTGGAGGTCCACGAGCCTGTTCTGCAAGACTGGGTAGCGGGTGCGCATGAGATTGTGCAGAATGCAGCAAGCTTCCACAATCGTCCTCACGGTCTGTGGGCGATGCTGCATGGTGGTGAGAAGTACCTGGAACCTGTTGGCCAGGATGCCAAAGGCATTCTCCACCACCCGGCTTGTTATGGACAGCCTGTAGTTGAAGATCCTCTCTTCATGGGTGAGGCGTTTGGAGGTGTAGGGCTTCATGAGGTAGGTTCTGAGGGAGAAGGCATCATCCCCCATGATGAAGTAGGGCACATCTTGTGTGTTGTTGGGCAGTGGGTCTGGATCTGGGAAGCCCACGATGAGGTTGCTTTCCAACCCCTCCTTGAGATCACTGGCGTTGTATACCTGGGCATCTGAAGCTGACCCATTGCCTGAAGCATCGATGTACATGAACTTGTAGTCAGCATCGACCATGGTGAAGAGGATGATGCTGAAGAAGCCCTTGTAGTTGTGATAAGTGGACCCTGAGTTGGCTGGAGCTTTGCAGGCCATGTGCTTGCCATCTATGGCTCCAATGGTGTGGGGGAAGTTCCACTTCTGATACCACTGCTTTGCAACTTTCTTCCAGCCTTCTTCAGTGGAGGGGCACTGGAGGAGCTCCTCCAGGTATTCTTCGATGATGGCCTGCACCACTTCTCTGACCACAATGCTGATGGTGTTGTGTGGCACCCTACAGCATACTGCATGCTCCTGTACGTGGTCCCGGAGGCCAGGTGGCGCAGAGTCAGTGCCACCTTCAGCCCACCTTCAGGCTGGGCCGGAAATTGGTGCTCTGCTTGGTCAACCTGGGTATCAGCCACTCCACAACTTCGTCAAACATGGCTGGCAGCATCCTCCTGAAGTTCTGGAATGCACGAGGGTCTTTGTTCCTCAGCTCCACCATCAGCTTGTTATACAGTCCGTACTCGGCTCTTCTCGCAATCCATCTTCGGACCCAGACACTTCTTGGCTGCCTCCATTTCTTCGTGTAGAACAGGTGAAAGAGCCTGTAGAGGGCTTCGCACTGTTGTAGAACAATGGTGGCTACCAAAAGGAGTGTGTGATGATCCATGGTGGAGATGACTGGAAGCTGTGGAAGAGCAAGAGCAAGATGAAGGCTGAAGAGGTCTGCACAGCAGGGCTGCTGGACTGAAAGTGAGATCCAGGTGAGTTCCTCCCCCTTTTCATAGGAAATATAGGTTTTCCGCTCGGTGTCCTTTTGCATCCTCTAGACATCCTGCAGACATCCTAAATATCTGAGATACGTCCCCTCTGTGAACATTTTTTCCATTTTAATACTTTGTATGCGAGCTGCATCAGCTTTCATCCTTTCTCCGTCCGTGCTACAAATGCTGCGTGTCCCTTCCGCGTCCATTTTGCTTCCTCCCTGTGTCCGTTTTCTGCTGGAGCAGATTTGAGTTGCGTGGATGCATAGCAGATGCCTAGCGGATATAGCAGATGCATAACGGATGATGACGGATGTAGAACGGATGTTCCCCGTATGAGTTGCGGATGCAGAAGGAACGCATTGTATACTTTTTGAGCGGATGAAATGTCAGTAGACGGATGCTGGATGGATAGAGAGGATGAAAAACAGACGAAGTGAATACAGAACGGAAGCATCGCGTTAACCAACGGATGGCAAGTGTTTCTCTCCATTTTACATCCTCTTTCCATCCGTTGGTGCTGTGTGACAGGGGCTTTTATATATGCTGGAGAAGATTTATACTCTGGTGGTTCAAGTCCTACTACCGCGTGCAGAGAGAGCTCCTTTCACTTGCTCCAGGTCCTGCTAACCTAGCAGTCCGAAAGCATGTAAAAATGCAAATAAATAACTTCCACTTTAGTGAAAAGGTGACAGCTTTCTGTGTTTTGCCATACTCTCTGTGCTGTTGGTCTGATGTCATGCTGGCCACATGATTGCAGAATCATCTTTGAATAGCTCTGACTCAATGGATTACAGAAATGGAGATGAGAACCACCCTTTAAAGTTGGCTACAACTAGTGAAGTAAAGCCTGCAAGGCTGCCTTTGCTTTTTTTAGATTTATATATTATACTGTGTCCCTAATTTGGCCAGAATGTTTTGGAAAACAGCCACATCTTTAGATCTTGTGAAAGGTTAATGGGGTTGGGGCCATCCCAAAAGGAGATGCTGTTCCACCAGGCAGGTAAAGCCACAGAGAAGGCACAACTGCTGGATCCAATATGATAACATTGTTTAATAGAGGGCCTTTGTTAGGTCTTTGTTAGATATTTATTTATTTTATTTTTATTTAGTAAATTCAGAGGCCACCCCTTTCATATACATGACTCTGTAAGGAAATAATGGCAGAAAGACAGTTCTTCTAGTAGCAATAGCACTTATATACCACTTCACAGTGCTTTATAGCCCTTTCTAAGTAGTTTACAGAGTCAGTACCCTATGACTATCATTAAGTGTCCTACCTTATGATTCTCGACTCCTGATGAATATATCTTTTCTTTTATGTATACTGAGAGTATTTACACCAAGACAAATTCCTTGTGTGTCCAATCACACTTGGCCAATAAAGTATTCTATTCTATTTTATATTGCCACCAATAATCTGGATCCAACCTTGGAAGGATGGAAGGTTGAGTCAACCTCGATCCAGTGGGAACTGACCTGCTGAACAGCTGGCAGTCAGCAGAAGTATCCTGCAATGCTGCATTCTAACCACTGTGCCACCATGGCTCTTGTAGCCTGACTCTATGCCATGCAGGACTTTGTAGGTGAAAACCTGCACCTTGAACCACCCCCAGAACCTACTGAGAACTAGCACAGTTCACAGAGCAGTGGTGTTATATGTGCATAGGGAGAGAGGCTAACATTTTGTTTATCTTCTCAATAGCACATTTGCTACTTTTTGCAGAAACTTACTGAAGAAAACTCAGAACAAATGGATTTCCAGCCCTTGTTCCCAACTTGTCTAAATTGGCTTAAAATCACCTGGGAGAGGAGGAGGAGACAAGGAGAAACATATTTTTTTCAATTACTTTTGCTTATTAGCATCTGACTGCAGTATGATAGCAACCTCTTTATTGTGCTGTGTTTCCTTAAGAGAGACAGACTGATCTCCTCTCAGAAGTTGTAGGTGCTTCATCACTGGAGATTTTAAAGAAAAAACTACGTCCAGTGGTGAAATGCTACTGATTCAGTCTAGATCAGCCAAACTGGTAGTAAAAAAAAGCTCCAACGATCAACTGAGAGGAAAAAGAAGAGAAAAGCACAGGATCGGTCTTCCCATCCGCCCCTGTGCTTTTCTCTTCTTTATCCTCTCAGCTGATTGGCGTGGCAGAGCCTCATATGGTGTTTAGAAAGCTGCACGTGCATGTGTGAAGTGTGAGATCACTGAACCGATAGAGAAACTGGTAGAATCCCACCACTGACTACCTCCTATCTGAAACATTATATGAACTACTGCTTGAGCAGGGGAGTTGGATTTGAAGACTCCTTCCAGCTCTATTCTGATTGATTGATTGATTGATCATTCCAGTGTTAAAGTAGGGATTTCCCACTCAGGCTGGGGGGGGAAACCCATCACAGTTTGAAAATGTGTGAAATCTAACTTATTTTACCAACTATTGATGGAGCGAGCAGGAAGAGGCTCATAAGAGCTGAGAATAGCTTAGTGCAGGGGTGTCAAACTGACATCATCACAGTGGAGTCATGTGATGTATCAGGACTTTTTTCCCCTTTGCTAAACCGGGTCTGGGTGTGACCAACGCATGATGCATCCAGCCCACAGGCCATGAGTTTGACACCAAAGGAGACTATTTGTAGCATATGATTGAAATGAGGGCTCTGTGGTGCTCTCTGAGCTTGGTTGTTTTCTTGCAACTATTTCATCAACCAAATTTGGTAGCATCATCTGTGCTACCACTGACTGGCTACCTCAAGATGCTTTTGGAATGTCCCATTCCTTGAGTCTCACTTTTTTCTATGGACATTCCTCCCACCGACCAATGGGAAAAGTTGAATTCATCTATCAGCTCTTGAACCCAGCAGTTCTCCACAACCCTTTAAAGAGTTGCTGAGTAGTCCATGCATTAAAATGAGAAAACAGAACATGTCAGCCAACTAAGCTGTAAGAGACAGCTGGTTCTCTCACTTTGCTCTACAGCTCCACTCAGCATGCCATTCAGCTGTTTGGCAGCTTGGTTTGAAAGAGCAATGATGTGAGCTAGGGAAGCAGCATGGAAAAATGGGAGAACCAGCTCCCTCGCTTAACCACCTGGTTTCTCTGGTCTGCTGAACAGCTGGTTGGAGGAATGCAAGAAGGTTGAGCTTTGGCTCTGGAGAAATTTCCTTCTTCTGCTTTAATTGCACAGCTTTCCCAGGTTTGGAAGGTGTTCTTTCACCTGCTTTGATGCAGGTGCTAAATCAAGAAATGTGGATCAGCAATGTTGCAGGAGCAGTCTTTGACTGCAACTGAATCATATTAATTTCTTATTGGAATGCCTACATTCCAACAAAAAAATCTCTGTTCACTCATCAGTATTTAAATTTAAATATATATGTAAAGATCCATCTAAGTATACCTTGTTATTCTTTCAGTGTTATATTTCCCATTACTCCCCAAGGCTCCATTGCCTTGCCCTTGATTGTAGATCTCTTTTCCAAATTCATCTCTCATCGGGATCATTAGAATTATGATTTACTGCTGTTTTTCATTATAAAATGAACAGTGAAATAAATTAAAAGAATGACTTCCTTCTTCAATATGAAACAGTTCCTTTTGAGGTGGATAGCTTTTTTACTACTGCAGAGTGGCTCCTCTCCTTTTTTCATATTTATGTGCAATTTTTCTTTCTTTTTTAAATAAATTCAGCCTCTTTACAAGTTTATAAATTTGGTTACAAGATTATGCTATTTCTTTTGATAAGGCCAAAGCTTTCTCAAAGCTGCACTGATATGGATTTCCATCTTGAATTATACTACTGTACAATTCCTCATCGATGTACATGAACTTGTAGTCAGCATCGACCATGGCGAAGAGGATGATGCTGAAGAAGCCCTTGTAGTTGTGATAAGTGGACCCTGACTTGGCTGGAGCTTTGCAGGCCACGTGCTTCCCATCTATGGCTCCAACGGTGTGGGGGAAGTTCCACTTCTGATACCACTGCTCTGCAACTTTCTTCCAGCCTTCTTCAGTGGAGGGGCACTGGAGGAGCTCCTCCTTGTATTCTTCGATGATGGCCTGCACCACTTCTCTGACCACAATGCTGATGGTGTTGGGTAGCACCCTCCAGCCGTACTGCATGCTCCTGTACGTGGTCCCGGAGGCCAGGTGGCACAGAGTCAGTGCCACCTTCAGCCCAGGGTCCAGGCTGGGCCGGAAGTTGGTGTTTGCCTTGGTCAACCTGGGTCTTAGCCGCTTCACAACTTCGTCAAACATGGCTGGCAGCATCCTCCTGAAGTTCTGGAATGCATGAGAGTCTTCGTTCCTCAGCTCCACCATCAGCTTGTTATACAGTCCGTACTCTGCTCTTCTCACAATCCATCTTTGAACACAGACACTTCTTGGCTGCCTCCTTTTCTTCGCGTAGAACAGGTGAAAGAGCCTGTAGAGGGCTTCGTACTGTTGTAGAACGATGGCGGCTACCAAAAGGAGTGTGTGACGATCCATGGTGGAGATGACTGGATGCTGTGGAAGAGCAAGAGCCAGATGAAGGCTGAAGGGGTCTGCACCGCAGGGCTGCTGGACTGAAAGTGAGATCCCGGTGATTTCTCCCCCTTTTTATAGGAAATATAGGTTTTCTGCTAGGTGTCCTTTTGCATCCTCTAGACATCCTGCAGACATCCTAAATATCCGAGATACGTCCCCTCTGCGAATGTTTTTTCCATTTTAATGCTTTGTATGTGAGCTGCATCCGCTTTCCTCCTTTCTCCGTCCGTGCTACTAATGTTGCGTGTCTGTTCCGCATCCGTTCCACTTCCTCTCTGTGTCCGCTTTCCGCTGGAGCGGATGCGAGTTGCGTGGATGCACAGCAGATGCCTAGCGGATATAGTGGACGCATAACGGATGACGCCGGACGTATAATGGATGTTCCCTGTATGCGTAGCGGATGTATAACGGACGCGTTGGATACATTTTCCGCTCAAAAAGTTTTGTGTAGCTCAAAACTTTTTGAGCGGATGAAATGTCAGTAGATGGATGCTGGATGGATAGAGAGTATGAAAAGCGGACTCAGTGAGTACCGAATGGATGCATCACGTTAACCAACGGATGGCAAGTGTTTCTCTCCATTTTACATCCTCTTTCCATCCATTGGTGCTGTGTGAAAGGGGCTTTACCAAGAAATAGGTTTGTCGAATGCCTTGCTGAAATCTAAGTATATTATGTCACTGTGTTGAAGAATGAAATAAGATTGGTTTGGCATAACTATGGATAGACTATTGAACGATGATAACCTCTTAAACATATCTTCTCTGAAATCAGTTAAATGGAGCAAGCTTACAAATAATCAAGTCTATTATTTCAAATAGAAATTTTATTCTCTACATTTAATAAAATAAAGAACATTTTGTCTGTTCTGAGGTCAATGCCAGTCAATGTTAATCGAACAATCTCTGAATGTTGATATGATTAAATCATGTGTCCACTTTATTCACATTATTTTGAAAAGTATAATCATGTTTCACCACTACAGCTATAATCTTTCCTTTATGCTTATAGTTTCTAGAATATATAAAATTGCTGAAGTATTCCTGAGAGTTTACATTAAAATACAACCAAGCTTCTTGCAATACAAAGGAAAGCACAACTGAGAAGGAAAGAGAAGAACAGGAAATTACAGAAATTTGGAGTTTGAGTTCCTACTTAAATATAGGTAATCCTTGAACTATGACCACATTTGAGACCAAAAAGTATGTTGCTAAATGAAAAATTTGTTGAGTGAGTTTTGATCCATTTTACAATTTTTTGGGCCACATTTGTTAAGTGAATCCCTGCAGTTGTTAAATTAGTAACATTGTTAAGTGAATCGTAACAACATTGATATTGGCATTGACCATTGACTTTGCTTGTCAGAAGGACATTTGCTTGTCAGAAGGACATGATCACATGACCCCAGGACACTGCAACCATTATAAATATGAACCAGTTGTCAAGCATCTGAGTGTAACTCACATGACTAGGATGCTACAATAGTCACAAGTGCAAAAAATGATCATAAGTCAATTTTTTGAGTGCCCTTGTAACTTTGAACAATTATTAAATGAATTGTTATGAGTTGAGGACTACCTGTACAGAAATGGGAATAGACTACTGAAAGGTTATGTAGAGGAAGGAATAATTAAGGACCAAATATGGCTTGACAGAGAATGGGGAAGAAGCCCTAAATTTCTTAAGCTGTACATTTGAGGAAAATCCTTGTCCATGTTCACATCTGCTGAGAATGCTTGTTTACTATTTTATACTCTTATGGTTGTTTTCAGGGGTAGGAGTCAAATTTCTTAAACACCGGTTCTGTGGGTGTGGCCTAATTTGTGGGTGTGGCTTGGTGATCATGTGACTGTCTGGATAAGGCTTGTTGACTGAGTGTGGCTTGGTGGTCATGTGACTGGCTGGGTGTGGCTTGTATGTGAATATTATAAATATTTATGTAAATATTGAATTTTTTTTATTAAAAAAGAGCAACTTTTACCCAAATCAGGCAAAGGAGGCAGGCAGATTGAGTTGCTTATAGAATCACAGATTCACTTAGAGATCTATCTTTCTACCATCTGCTACCTGAGTCTGTCACATAAAATTTGCTTTCAAGCAAACTCACAAAATTAACTCACAACACACCATGTATGTAAATATTGAATTTTTTTAGTAAAAAAGAGGAACTTTTACTCAAAATCAGGCAAAGCAGGCAGGCAGTATGAATTGCTCACAGAATCACAGATTCACTTGGAGAGATACTATTCTGCCATCTGCTACCTGTGTCTGCACTGAAAAATTAAAGCTTCAGTCCTAAGGAAGGTTCAAGTCTGCTTTTAGATTAGCTAGAAAACAAGAAATCCAATTATTTCCTGCTTTCTAGTTAATTGAATCAGCCGGCACAGCGGAACAGCTGATGGTCGGGGGAAAAAAGGGAAAAATAGCAACTTAGCAAGCAAATTTTGCCAGGTAAAGAGTGAGTGGGCGGGGAGGGGAGGGGCCAGCCATTGGTGGAATTTGCTGGTTCTCCAAACTGGACAGAATCATAACAACCGGTTCTATAGAACCGGTCCGACAGGTAGAATGGCCCTGGCTGTATTCCATCAGAAGATCCATAAATAGAGGAAATACTTGAGAATAGTAAACAAATAGGTAACAAATATACCTAAATGATGTTACATTGTTAATACCATATTTAAATCCAATACCTCACTTCTGAAAAGGACTTGTCACCATAGAAAGCGCCACTGGTACAAATAAATGAGAAAATATTAACAGTTTTAAGCAAGATGCCAGAAATACATGTCTCTGCTAAGCATTCTATTTAAATCAAGGTTGCAAAGAAGAAAAAAAAATCTTTGTAAAGAAATTGATACCTGAAAGAGCCAAGATGGAAGTCTGATGAGAAAAGGAGATTGGCACAAAATATTTAATTTAACTTTATTTTTAACCTGAAATTAGAAATGTCGAGGTAAGTCTCATAGCCCCAGATTATTCACAACCCCAGGCAATGTGTTTGACTTCCTAAAAACAGAGGGTTCTTTTTAAAAGCAAGGACCAAATGTCCTCTTCTGCAGTTTCAGTTAGCTGAATTAGACAGCTCCTTCTACCAGAAAAATTATACTCCTGTCATTTCTGCAAGACTCCCACCTTAACGCAATAAGTTATAGGACATGAAACCAACAAAGCGAGCAATATCAAGGATTACTACAAGTGGCACAGCAAGACATTAATTAATCACCTGTAATAGTCCTTCAAGCATCGGAACTGAACATTTGACATTGTCGAGACAAGTTTAGTGGTCTTCTGTCCTACAGACTTGGAGTTTTTATGCTGATGGTTCCTTTAACACTCACTGGAAGAAGGTTGAATTCCAAGTGAGATAAGAAGCTTTCTTATACAGGTAGGTAAAAAATGAAGCACTTCTTTTCAGGTCAGTGTTAGCCAGGGGTGGGATTCAAATTTTTAACAACCGGTTCTGTGGGCATGGCTTAGGTGGTGGGCATGGCTTGGTGGTCATGTGACTGGGTGGACATGGCTTGGTGATCATGTTACTGGCTGGGTGTGGCCAGCTCAGTATCACTCACATCGAGGCACGCATCTCCTTGCTGGCCTCTCATGACTGTGGGGATGCTGCAACAGTCGTAAGTGTGAAAAATGGTCATAAGTCACTTTCTTCAGTGCCATTGTAACTTTGAATGGTCACTCCACATGAGCAAAGTACCAGCAAAGGAGGGGGAAAGAACTCCAGAGAAGTTTCTGAGACAAGAAGTCTAGACCTGCCAAGAATGTAACAAGGGTTAATGGAGAGGCAGTTTCTATAAGCAACACCAGAATGTTTCCTTCCTGCCTTCTTTACAGGATTAGGCCAGTAATTTCTTCTAACAACCAGTTCTCCAAACTGCTTAGAATGTTAACAACCGGTTCTAGCGAATAGGTGCGAACTGGTAGTTAGCCACATCCTTGTTTGAGTGGTATTTTGCTTATTAGCAGCTTGCTAAGTTTCCTCTTTAAACATGAATGGTGTAATTGGGCAATGGGCTCATTTATTAATTGAGTTGCTAATTAGCAATAGCAGTTATAAGACCACTTGATAGTGCTTTCCAGCTCTCTCTAAGTGGTTTACAGAATCAGCATATTGCTCCCAACAATCTGGATCTTCATTTTATCGACTTCGAAAGGCTGCCTCAACCTTGAGCTGGTCAGGATAGAACTCATTGCAGTGGGCAGAGTTAGCCTGCCGTACTGCATTCTAACTACTATGCCACCAAGGCTTTATTTCCCCAGTCAATGGCAGTCCAGAGAATGAAAGCTCATCTATGAAAATATATAAAAATGTTTTAGCTATTCATTTTTTTTTGTTTAAAAAATGTCCTCATGTATGTTATTTAACATGGATGTTCCAAACAAAACAAGAGGGTAGATGTTAGGAAAAAATGTCTGAAAATGCAGTCTTCTCCAGTCCTAAATCTTTTTGTCATCTTTTTGTTACAAAAAAATGCTAGTATGAATTTGGTAGATGCAGCTCCATTCACTTGCTTTAAAAAAAAATGTTTTCATTTTGACCACTCAAGTGAACACGCAGCCAAAGTGTCAGTGGGTATAATAAACTAATGGGAAATTATTTTCTCTGTGTGGCTGCAAAGAAAAAAAACCCAAAGTGTGTAACTCCCCCTTCTATCTTCAAAGCCATCCAAATATACTGAGTTTGAAGCTCTTATTGCCTCTTGGAGTTTCTAATCTACTTTTGGAAGCTCTCCTTTTTGTCCTTCTTTCTATGATCTTGGAACACAGAGATGGCCCGAATCCATACACAATTTCAAACTATGCAGAGTGCTTAAAATGGAAATTAAGAACTGGGGTTGAATAGCTAGTACTCCTCTGAGAAACAACAGGGAATATGTTTTCTATTGACATTGTCAATCATTAAGACAAAAGACATGATGAGATACAGAGGAAGAGAGAAGAAGGCCAGGTTGAGGGGAATTGCTTTCTAACATACCTTCTATAAGCTTGAAAATGTTGAATTTGAAATCCTTGAATAAAAGAAAAGGTGCCAAGTTTTAAATTGCAGTTAACTTTTATTATGTTCCCACCAGATATGAGGCAGGTCAGGCTCTAATAACTCTTAAGTATTCAGCATCTGACCTAAGCAAACCTTTCCCCTCCATGGTCTTCTCTCAGGGCTTTAGCTTCTACAGAAAGGCGTGAAAATGAATTCAGCCACAGAATTGCTTCTA
Organism: Laticauda colubrina; assembly: GCA_015471245.1. Taxonomy (NCBI): domain Eukaryota; kingdom Metazoa; phylum Chordata; class Lepidosauria; order Squamata; family Elapidae; genus Laticauda; species Laticauda colubrina. The sequence goes on along the minus strand of BLBF01000032.1, from coordinate 12,594,522 downwards.
TGTGCTTCTATGTGCTGAATGTTTGTGCTGTTTTTACAATCACTTTTGAGATAGTTCACCAATTTAACCATCTTCTAATACTTGAATGGCTATCATGAAAAAATGGGGATGTCTTGTTCTCCAAAGAATGAAGGCAAATATCTGTGTCCCTGGATAATATTGCAGAATCCAATCTGGGATGGCCACAAGGACCAGAGGTTTAGTCTTCTAAGCTTTCAGACTCATTCTGGAGCCCACCCTCTGGAAAGTTCTCTCTAATAGATTGTGTGCTTTGGTCTATTATGTGTGTGATATTTATATGGTGCCTGTTGTATGTTGTTTTTTAGTTTATTGGGGTGTCAATGGCTGGCTATTAAGTCAGTGGCTGTTGTTTCTTTGTGCTGCCAAGCCCCTGCCTCATAAGTACTTGATAATCTGGTGGTAAATCAGCACTCCAGTGCTGATTTCTTCTCTAAAGCATGAGAGGACAAGACAAGAAGTAATGGATGGAAGCTTGTAAAAGAGAGATCCAACCTATAAGAAAGAATAAATTTTCTGACAGCGAGAACAACTAATCAATGGTATAGCTTGCCTCCTAGACTTGTAAGTGCTCCCTCACTAGAGAAATTTTCTAAAATAGACTGGACATCATTTGATTGGGGTAGTTTAAGGTTTCTGCCTTGAGGAGGGGGTTGGACTATAAGATCTCAGAGGTCCCTTCCAGCTCTATGACTTTATGTTCTGTATTAACATTGCCTTTCTTTTACAGCTTTCAGTTTCCCAAAGTTATCAGCTGTGATTATTGGCTAGCAAAAATTTGCACTATTCTGCTTTGCAGTGACAGACAGAAACTTGGACAATTAATCTCAGAGGACTTGTCCAAACTTGTACATATTTGATAATTGCATTTTTTTACTATTTCAAATGAGACAGAAAAGAAGGAAAGGAGAAAAAAAAGAGCTTAGATGGACAACAAAATAAAAATAAAACTGGAAATAGCAAAAATACCCTGTCACACATACAGAAAATAATTGAGTTTAACGTTAATGAGTATTAAACTCTGCAACCATTGCTGAAGTTCTTGTTTAGGATCCATGTATTATTCTTATCTTTTGGAAGGACTGTTAAAAGCAGATGTTTAGATAGAACTTAGTTTTTGGATCCTTCCTTTCCCCCGTCAAGCCTGAAATTGACATATGCGTAGCCATTTTATTTAGCCTTATTATAAATTCATTTTCTTTCTTTCTCTTTGCTAGCTGTGGGGATGGGGGAATGGTTTCAGGCTTGCAATATCCCAAAGGTGGGAGGAATGGAGATAGATAGGGTTGTTTAGGCTCGATGGTTCTTCTTCCTGTGGGAACAGAACTGACCATGCTGAGGCCCCTTAAGGTGGAGATTTATGACACCAGGCAACATTGATTTACTTATATTGGAGAATGTGACTTGTGGGGGCTGTTTCTAACTTCCAATATTATGTGGTGTAATTTCAGGTTGTGTCAGATCTGGAATTACAACGGATCTTGCCAATTTGATACTTTCCTGAATTAAAGAAATTGTTATGGACTTTGCTTTTTTCTTTTTAAATGGATTTCATCACTTGGAAATCTGACACCAGCTTTTCACATTCCTTCTTTTAATACATATTCTTGTAAAGATGAAAAGCGAAGAAAGGGGGCTTCTTGTATTAGTCCCTTTTTGACTTTAATTCCCTTCTTTTTGTTACAGGTTTCCTTAGGATCCACAAATAATATTGCATATATGACCTGTGAGTTCTGTTTTGTGGGTTTCATTTGGTGTAATATTCTCATTCATATTAAGATTTATTGGATTTTTAGGTTATGAAACGAGTCTAGAAATGTTCAAAGAAATCAATTTGGACCTGAATTCTTGTGGCACAAACTTTCTCCACAGTTGTTCTCTGCTTGACCAGCAAAATTGGACACAGCTGGTATGCTCAAGATTTCCTTAATAAGAAATGTCATCTTAATGGCTTATAGAGGCAGCATTCCTTCTGAGGTCAGATTTAACAGATAATCAGAGTTGGAAGGGATCTTGTAGGTCATCTAATCCAACCCCCCACCCAAGTGGGAGACCCTGCACCATTTCTGACAAATGGCAGTCCAATCTCTTCTTGAAGGTCTCAACTGATGGCGCTCCCACAACTTCCAAGAGCAAGTTGTTCCAAAGGTTGATTGTTCTGTCAGAATGTTTCTCCTTATTTCCAGGTTAAATCTCTCCTTATTCTTAATGTCTCCCCTGGTCCCTCTCTTCACTAGACTAGCCAAGCCCAGTTCCTGCAACCGTTCGTTGTATGTTTTAGCCTCCAGTCCCCTAATCACCCTAGTTGCTCTTCTCTGTACTTTTTCTAGGGTCTCAACATCTTTTTTATAATGTGGTGAACAAAACTTTTAGGCAGTACTCTAGGTGTGGTCTTAGTAAGGCTTTTTAGAGTGGTATTAGTACTTCCCTTGATCTTGATTGTATCCAGTAACAACAGTTATTGCTGTTGAGACTGGTTTCACCCAGTCTATATGTGTACTTTTGGTTTTTCTTGTCTAAGTGTAGGACTTTACTTTTCTCTACATTGAATTTCATTTTATTAGATATGGCCCAGTGTTCTAATCTGTCAAGATCCATCTGGATCTTGAGCCTATCTTCTTGGGTGTTAGCTATTCCTACCAGCTTAGTGTCATCTGCAAATTTGGTAAGTTCCCCTTCTATTTCCTCATCTAAGTCATTAATGAAGATATTGAAAAGTACTGGCCTAAGACGGAACCTTGTGGCATCCCACTGTTTACTTTCCTCCATGTAAACTGAGACCCATTAAGGACTACTCATTGAGTATGGTTTTTCAGCCAGTTGTGAGTCCATCTATTGGTGGTGCTATCTATTCCACTTTTTTTCTAGCTTTCTAAGAAGTAGGTTGTGGTCTATTTTGTCAAATGCCTTGCTGAAATCTAAATATATTACGTCCACAGTATTTTTCTGGTCTACTAATTTAGTCTCTATGTTGAAGAATGAAATAAGATTGGTTTGGCATGATTTATTTTTAACAAACCTGTGTTGACTGCTAGTTATTACTTTACTTGTTTCTAGATGTTGGCAGATCTATTTTTTTATTATCTTTTCCAGTATCTTCCCAGATATTGATGTTAGGCTGATTGGTCTATAGTTTCCTGGGTCTGTTCTTTTTCCTTTTTTGAAGATAGGAACCACATCAGCTCTTTTCCAGTCCTCTGGAAGTTCCCTGGTAGGTCCGTATGGCACTGACTTTGCTGTCATTCAGAAGATTTTGAAGACCTTACACTTCTAGTAGTACTTGAATTGAGGCAATTTGTGAATCTATTGTCATGGGTGTTTAAAGTTTTGTTGGAGTCCTTGACTTTGTTCTTTCATTGTTAGATGGTATTTTTAATCTACTTTATAGCTGACTTGAGTTTCTTGATAGTCAGACAATCCTAAAAATGAAGCAAATAATAGCTGTGCAACATATATACAATTCTGGGGTACCTTTTACTTATGCATGACAGAGATAGAACTATGTTTTTTGTTTGTTGCTTCCTTTGCTTAAAAACTCTGAAGACAACAGTCCAAGTTTCTAACCTCCATTCAATTCTCATAAAAGTCAAAGTCATACCTGAGGACATTGACAAAGTTTTTCACGGTCTGCCTTGCCCTCATCCACTCAGACTGCCACACACCACACCATGATTGAAATAGTCGAAGCTGAACATACTAGCCAGCAACATGGAGGGAAAATGTAAAGCCCCCCCCAAAAAAATGAAATTAAAAAGAAAAAACCATTAACAGGAAATCAGTCATGGATGGCTGTTTAAAGGTCTTGAGCTGGAAAAGTAATATAATTTGATTTCATCTGGATTGCCAGGAACAAAAACAGCATAATGTGTTCTGTCCTTTTCTTTAACAGATGTCGTGGCATTTGCAGCAGCCATGTTCTCCTACAAAGATTGCAGAGTGGCTTCCATACTTCTTTGCCTGTTTCTCCTGTTTCTCTGTATTTCTGAATGCTCTTTTTTAATTAAGCATTCTGAATCCTTCAAGAGTTTCAAGCTCCTTCAAAGACAACCCTTTTAATGATCACCATGGCAACTGTATCACCTACAAAAGAGTTTTACTATCTTTCTTCTGAATGATTGGTGGAAATGCTAAAGAATGGAATATTACAGCCACATCAACATAGCAAATGACTATCGGAACAAAGAGAAGCTTTCAAACATTTGCCTCTTGTGATTTTTTTCCCCTGAATAATTGCTATTTCTTACTTATTGAAAAGAAAAAATCAATAAAGGAGTGCACACACACAGACTTGTATGTGCGTGCATGTCTGGCCGAGAGAAATGGTTGATTGCCAAGAGAACAAATTACCTTTTACTAGTTTTTCTCTCTTTATTCAATCTTACATTTATCTTGGGTTTTCTTGATTTCAGCAGTAACAATTCTTTTTTTTTTTCTGTCTGCATTGTTGTATTCACTTGTCCAAACATTTGAAACAGATAAGGTAACTGTTTCTCGTTTATCTTTGTACTGTTTAACTGACATACCAATCTGCTTTCCCTTTGTAATGATTTGTCTGTTTGACACAGAAAAGCTTTGCTCCTGTTGGTAGCCTTTGACTGTCTGACTATAAAAACTATTTGTAAGTCTCTCTCTAAGAATGGTTGGGGCTTCTCTTAGGTTAAAATTATAATAGCAATTATCAGAACAAGAAGTTGAGATTTATTATATATAAACAGTTCAATGCAGTCCTGAAAATTAAAACACATTAGCATGTAATTTGTGAATGTATTTTCTTCAAAAATATGAATGGGATATCTTAAATCAGGAGCCAGATTTTAGTTTAGACCAAGCCAAATACAGATGAGTTAAAATATTGGTCTATAGCAATGCTAGACTATCTCTGAAATGATAGAATGAGGCAGACAACCCGAAATATAAGACCTGGAATAAATCAAACATACACCTGTGACATTTCCTGCTTTCTTTAAGAATTTGTTGAGTATAATCAGTACATATTTATTTTTGGATAATGCAATGGAGACATGTGAATATTCTGATATATACACACATTAGGTCTGTGGATAGCTACCTGACTCACTTCAAAGTCATAGTCCAAGGCTCAGGAAATAGCCCATATCTCTCACACCTCAGGTTAGTCCAAGGGAAATCATTATCAGTTCACTGTTCCATTATTTATTTTGGGAAAATGGAATCCCATTCTTTCTTTGAGTGTTTAAAAAAACACACTCCTGAGAAAATTATTGGAATCAGATTCCTCTGTATTTCCTCCCTTTGAGTTTGTTGGCCAGTTATTATCAGGACCAGCATCAGAGATGACACAGCAAAATCCAATTGAGTCCAATCCACTATTTGCTTACATGTAGTGGACAGAACCTTGCCAAAATAAAGGTGTAATCTTCTAACCTACTACATATATCCTGAGAGATTCCAGGGTGTGGCTACATTGAATCTCTTCCCCCCTTCCCTGTCCAGTTCAAGACTGTGAAGTATTTTATTCTGGGTGTCTCTCTAGGATGCCCAAAACATCTCCCTCTGTTCCTGCAGTGCACATCTCAGCATAGTTATTTAGAAGATTGCTACAGATAAAATCAAGCTTGAGATTGAGAAATATGCAAACATGTTTTGAGAGGGAGAATAAGTTAACAGTGGTGATATTCCTTTCCAAATGACCATTTTGATGTTCCTCCAAGTACTCACCAGTCCTGGTGTCTCTTTTAATGGACTGTAATCTCCAAAATGTTGCCTCAAAGGCATTCTTATTTTTCTTTGATGTCTTCAGTTGTCGCCAATTAGGAAAAGAAAGAATCCATCCCTTTGATTTGACCAGAGTGTCATTAATTCTCTGATCCCAAGGATTGTCCAAAGTTTAGAACAAGACAGTTGATGACTGAATACAGTAGTCCCCCTCTCCATCAAGGTATCCTCACAATGGTTCTTACAATGGAATGGAATGATTTGCAACAGAATGGAGCTTTCCAATGTCCAGTTGGGCTGAAATTTCAGAGAATGTTTTGAATTGAGACATGGTGAATCAGAGACACTCAATGTCCATATGAACAATAATTTTCAGCTATCCTGATTTACCCTAGACTACGGTTTTGTTCTGACTATACATGTATTTCAAATTTGGACAATATAGAAATTATTTTTTATCATGATGGGGATTTCCCAGACTAAATGTTCCAAGAATTAAACACTCCAGATGACCCAATTCCATTCCTGCAATTCTTTTAATATGATTTGAACTGGGAGCATTCCATGGTGTTTCCAAATTGTTTTAACTTTGGAGTATGAACTCAAAAGGTTGCTGAATCATCATTGAATAGCTGGATCTCTTCCTGAAATGTTTTTTTTTTTTTTTTGGCATATCTCTCAATAGAGTGAGAGATATGAAAAAGAGTGAAAAAGATTTGAAAAAGAGTGAAAATGGTGCATTCTCAGTAAATCAGAGGTGAATGCAAATGAGAATTATAATCCCTTAAACTCTTTCCCACTTAGCCTATTCCCTTTCCCTTTTCTCTCTTATACTGTCAAATACTTCAACTCTCATATGCTTCATGTACTCTCCCTTCTGTTCTTGCCAATCACTTACTTTATTATTCAACATTAACAAAACACCTTTCATTCTCTCTTTGAAATACAAAGCACAATTATGATTCATTACAAATGTTTTTCAGTTGATATTCCATAGTTCCATTCATTACTGAACATCAGTAATTCTCAGCGAGTGGTTTCTTAACCTCTACAAACTTTAGTTCCTCTAGGTGTGTCAAAACCCCCCTTTTGGTTCTCAGGGCTCATCTGCATGGTCCACTATCCAACTCATGAATACAACCCAGAGAAGAGATTGTTCACCATGTAGCATCCATTTTTCAGTCAGCTGTTAGGTAGGCAGAAACTGGTCCAAGTGTTGTGTTGTAAAGCAGTGTTTCCCCTGGAAAATGTAACAAAATCTGTTCCCTGGATAATCCGTGGCACATAAAAGAGGAGGGCTGAAGAGATATGGTCAGGAATAGCAATTTGCTTGGCTAAAATTGGTCAGCAGGTCATCCCCTTCCACCTGCTCTTAGTCTTGGTAACTGTTTTGCAATACTTCTTTGTTTGCAAGGGAGCCCACAGCCTCGTTTCCACAGTTGAAGCTTTTTTCCCTTAAAACGTTTTAACAACTGGTAGGCTTCCACGGTGCAAAACCCTGAGACTGACTAGCTGTCAATGGTTTATTGCCATTAAATTAAATGTGTAATTGAAAGGATTCTATTTGGTGCATCTGAGAATTTCTTTTCCAGGTGCCAAGACTCTCAGGAACGTTCCATCTGTTCAATTCTTCTCACAGAATGAAAAAAAGTCCAAAAAAAGTCCAAAAAATGACAAATATGTTATTATGGTTATTGCTACTATTCATCACCAAATGGAATTTAGGAAAGACCATAGAGTAGCTTTTTCAGCTATATAGATTTCAAATTCTAGAATTGTTAGCAATGCAACATGTTTCCTAGGTATTAATCAATACATTTGATTAACATATGTGTTATAGATATTATCAGAGTTGAGGAAAGGGGCTCTCTATATTATCTGTTCACACATATCACATTACAGTTTAATTTAATTAAATTATGAGACTAGGCCTTTCTAATTATAAGATAATGATAAAGCATGCACATTTGTGTGTTTGTGTGAATGCATATTGTTACTAATATTAGCTGAGTGTTTATTATAACATCACAGATCTTTTTCCTGATCTTTTTAATAATGTTATCCGACTTCAAAATCAGCTTTGTCTACTATTGTTTGAGTTTGTACATCCTGATATTTTTTAAATTCCTTAAAGTGATGACTAATAAATGAGATGTAAAGCACAGGGCAATCTCTTGACTAAAACAATAGAAAAAAAAGCAAACAGAAGATATGAAAACATGAGTTAATAAAGATATTAAGCATGGCATTTTGCTTATATTTTTAATAATGTCATTATGAGTGGTGAAGATGTTCACTTTCCATACAGAAGGTTGAGAGTTCAATCCTAGGTAGTGGTAGATGCTTCTCTCTCATAGGGCAAAGAGAAAATATCTGCTGCAAACTCTACATAGGTATCAGGAGGGGCATCCGACCAATACATGCTCAGCTCTGTTCAGTCACCCAGACTCTATCCTGAATTAAAGGATTAAAGGTAAAGGTCCCCTTTGCACTTATGTGCTACTTGTTTCTGGCTCTAGGAGGCAGTACTCATCTCTATTACAAAGCCAAAGAGCCAGCACTGTCCGAAAATTTCTCCGTGGTCATGTGGCCAGCATGACTAAATGCCAAAGGCGCACAGAACCTTCCCACTAAAGTGGTCCCTATTTTTCTACTTGCATTTTTACATGCTTTCGAACTGCTACATTGACAGAAGCTGAGAAAGGTAACGGGAGCTCACTCCATTATGTGGTGCTAGGGATTTGAACTACCGAACTGCTGACCTTTCTGATCAACAAGCTCAGCATCTTAGCCCCTGAGCCATGGATTACAGGGTCATAAAATAATAATAATAATAATGTAATAATGTTTAGTCCTGTCATGATGCTGATACTTATACTATTCTGGGCCCTTCTAGTTTGTTTGTTACAAAGTACAGCAAAAAGCAATGATGGCCAAGATGCACAATGAACCATGAACAAAACACTGTAAATATATATATACACTCCATACTATTAAACTACCCCCTTTCTATGGATTGGTTAATTTTCCCTTTCATTACCCAACTGTCTGTTCAGATTTCAGGCAGAATTGTTTCACTCACTCATTTGGAGCTTTGAGATTACAGACCAGAACAGACCAAGACACTTTATTTATACTTTGGGGTGTACTTTTTACATTTTGGTACATAGTAGAGACTACTGTAGAAGTGCTAGAATGCTAAGGTTACCGTTATGATCATCAAACCAGTCTCAAAGCGGGGCTTAGGGAAGGCTGTTCTGTAATATATTGAAGCAGTAAAATCTCCATCAGTCATGGAAATGAGAGAAGGGAGTCATTCAAGGCATACTAAATTATTCAGTGAAATTATATAATTGTATGAAAGAGAGAGAGCTGTTTGGGCAGAAGTGTTACAGAATGTGTTACACTTCATTCTTGTAAAACTAGCTTCTATTTGAGGAGCAACTGGATCCACCACAAATAGCAGACCACTTAAGCATCACCCTAAAGCAAATGGGCACTCAGGATAGTTGTTTTAAGATGGGCGCATTCCAAACAAATTGCTATTACTGATTTAAAAAAATAGACAGCAATATTCTGTGCTACTTGAACTACCCAGGGTCATTGTCACCAGTAGCCCAACAGAGCAGAAAAACCTTGTAATATCTGCAGTTTTCCAGATGTTTATTAGGAATTGCTTTTCATAAGTTCTTCCAACTGAAACTCATTTTTAGGGAAATGCAAAAGGAATGTTTGAAATATTATAGTCACATTATTTGGTATTTGTATTTTGAGTTGAAATTTGTAATGAATATGAAAACTGTTTTTCAGAGTGCTATATGGTGATTTTATAACTGCAATGTTGGAAGGTGGCTTATTATTGGCAATTATTGGAAAATGGAAGCTCTGAATGTTTTGGGCTAAATCTGGTGGTTATGATATGGCAATTTCTAGCCATTATCTTGATTTTTTGAGCCCCAGGAAATACACGAGCTTCCTAATCTAATTCTAGTCAATTGCTATTCATCAAGCTCTGCTCTGAAGTTTGGTTGGTTGGGAAAAAAAATTAAACAGCTTCACCTGGGAAAGACTGAAGTTAAGCCTTTCCAGATTTTCCAACTTCTTACACAGAAATGGAATGTTAACAATCAGCAGAATGTTATCTGACTTCCATGTGGACATGGTGAGCTGAATGTCACTGAAGGAGCAGGGACAGCATTATGCAGAGATTGGTGGCCAGAGTTTGGATTTTGGCTGGTAAAATCTCTCTGGAGAAAGGGAAGATCGTCCATATGTATTCTAGTCATCTGCTTCTCATTAATAGACAACAAGAACTGAATTTTTTGTGATCAGCTAGTGAGCCCAGAATCTTGGAATTGAAGGATTTCAATTCGGTTCCCAATCATAATGTAGCCTATACGCATAATATCTATTTGAGCCTCATTTCTTAATCAATTTTGAAATTAGTTTTTTAAAATTGTTTTAAAATTGTTTAAAAGTTTTTTAAAATTATTTTTCAAATATCAAAAACTTGAGTTTCATTCAATCTGTAAAAAAAGAAGTTTTAAATATGATTTTAAAGAACAATCTTTGCCTTTTAAGCTACTGTAAGTTTAAAAGCTGGAAAAGAAATAAGTTTTACTTGACAAGATTGAGGCTAATTTGAAGCTACATTTAAAAATTATAGGCCACAAGAATGAAGTGGAAGCATTAAAATGGCTAATATCTTATATTTAAAAGGGACATATAAATAACAAGCAAGAGGAGTGACCAGGATAATTTTTCTGTGTTGGGTTTTATTTTAAATAACTTGTTAAAGCTAGAGAAAAAAGAAATTAAAGAATAATTTAAAGCCCCTGTCACATTGCACCAACGGATGGAAAGAGGATGTAAAACGGAGAAAAACATTTGCCATCTGTTGGTTAACGCGATGCTTCCATTCTGTACTCACTGCCTCCGTTTTGCTTCCTCTCTATCCGTCCAGCATCCGTCTATTGACGTTTCATCCACTCAGAGGGTTTTGAGCTACTCAAAACTTTTGAGCGGAAAATGTATCCAATGCGTCCGTTCTGCATCCGCTAGGCATACGGGGAACATCCATTCTGCATCTGTTACGCATCCGCTATATCTGCTAGGCATCCGCTGTGCATCCGCGCAACGACACGCATGATGTGCCCTACTTCATCGTGGGGGATGACGCCTTCTCCCTCAGAACCTACCTCATGAAGCCATACACTTCCAGACTCCTCACCCGTGAAGAGAGGATCTTCAACTACAGGCTGTCCAGGGCAAGGCGGGTGGTGGAGAACGCCTTTGGCATCCTGGCCAACAGGTTCCAAGTACTTCTCACGACCATGCAGCATCACCCACAGACCGTGAGGAGGATCATGGAAGCTTGCTGCATCCTGCACAATCTCATGTGCACCCGCTACCCAGTCTTCAAGAACAGGCTCGTGGACCTGCAGCAAGGCAATGGGGACATGGAGCCTGGGGAATGGAGGCAAGGGTGAAACCTGATAGACACTGAGGATGTGCAAGGCCCCAACAGAGCCTCACATGAAGGGAAGAAGCAGCTCAACCTCCTGAGACACTGGTGCAACTCCCCAGCTGGAGCAGTGGAGTGGCAAGACAGGATGATAGATGATTAATGGATGCTTCCTTCAGCTTGTCTCATCACACTGATGAGATTGGGCCATGTATCTTGGGTGTGCCTACAATGAACAGGGCATTTAATAAAGAGTTGTGTTTATGTTGAAATGTGTGGATCAATGCTTACATTAGTATTGATAATAAAGGGCCATAGGTGTGGCAGCCAGGAGGGTGGACCATACAGTCCCACGATGCTTGCACTGGAGGTTTATCTATCCCACAGCTATTACCCATCCCAAAGGTATCCCTGCCCATCCCACTGCTATCTTTACCCATCCCAAAGGTATCCCTGCCCATCCCACTGCTATCCTTACCCATCCCACAAGCATGCAAAGGCTTAAACCATTTCTAAAAGTTTCCACCAAGACTTCATTGACATAAATAAATGAAGCAAGTGTGTGAAGCAAAGATAAACTTTATTAATCACAAGCTGTAAAAGAAAAATGACCCAAGTCAGGTGTCCAAATAAAGACTACAGGTAGCCACCCAGTCTCTGGCACTCCTCTTGGTCACTCGGAGGTGTGCCCAGTCTCAGGGGTGAAGGGTCCAGGTGCTGTAGAGGTGGCTGCTGCTGGAGTGCTGGTCTGAAGTGCCACTGGGGTGCCTGGCCCCGAAAGGACAACAGGTGACGGTGTGTTGAGGAAGCTCTCGGATAGCTGGCTCAGCCCCGTGATGTTGAGAGCTCCTTCCTCCATGCCATGTGGTGTCAGTCCTAGTACCGAGGACAGATGTACTGAGGCCGGGCTTGGCTGTGGGGTGGAGGAAGGAGCAGTGTAGTGGCTCTGTCTGGTCTGCACCTGGGGAGGACTGGCGTTGGTGGCATTGGTGGCGTGGGTGGCATCGCTGTCATCGGTGGCATCATTGGCGTTGGTGGCATCAGTGGCATCGGTGGAACCAGTGGCAACAGTGTCGCCTGATGACTCTGTGCCTGGACTGGGAAGGGCTGCTGCCTGTGCTGCTGGACCTTCTGGTAGCCGTAGCCCTGGTAGGTGAGGGCCTGTGGGAAGCCTGGACTGGGTGGGAGCAGGTGCCTCTGGGTCTGGAGGGTTGTGAAGCAGCTCGGTGATCCGGTCCTTCACCACCTGGTACTGGGGTTCCACCCTGTCCGTGAGGGTCTGGTTGACATAGGTGAGGAAGTGCTTGTGGTTGGAGGATGAGGAGTCAGTGTGGACCAGCTGAGAGAGGAGATCTATGCTGCTACGGATGGTGTCCCTGATCTCCAGCAGGACAGTGTGGCTCTGCCCCTCCTGTCTGGCTCTCTGCCTTTCTGTGGAGGTGGAGCTGTGGGTGGATGCGGGTAGGGCTGTGGTGGAAGTGCTGCCTCCTTTCTCCCACTGCACCAGGGAGTCCTCCACGTGCTCCACCATGGTTAAAACATCTGTCCGTGGGTTCTCTGCCGTGGCACACTCCACAGAAACCTGCCTGGAGACAGGAATTGACTCTCAGCCAGAAGAGGACTGTCTCTCAGCAGGCTGCCGGAGAGAGAGGGTCATGAGAGAGGCTGCTGCTGCTGCTGCTCCTCGGTGGCAGATCTCACCCTCCAGGAAGCTGCACCTGGCCATGACAAAGGTCTCTCTGTCCGTCAGCTTAACTGTGGCCTGGCCAGATTTCTTGAGGTGCAGCTTCCCGTACCAGGTGTGCATATGTTTCCACCAGCCGAGGAGCACCTCCAATGTGTAGCACAGACTCTCCGCCTTATCTCTCCAAGCACCTGCTTCCTTTTGTTGTCCCTGTACAGCCGGTGTCCCTTCCACCACAGATAGTCATTCTCTCTCAGCCACTCCAGCACCTCATCCTCGTGTTCCTCCTCAATGGAGTATTGCCTCCTCTCCTGTTCCTGCATATGCCTCTTCCTCCCTTTGCCAGGACCAGATGGGCCCTCATCAGAGGGGCTTCCAGTTTGTAGGGGTTGCTCCTCCACACCACCACCACCACCAGCAGCAGCAGGATCATTATCATCATCATCATCATCATCAGCAGCAGCAGCAGCAGCAGCAGGATCATAATCATCATCATCATCATCATCAGCAGCAGCAGCAGCAGCACCAGCAGGATCATCATCATCATCATCATCATCAGCAGCAGCAGCAGCAGGAGCACGAGCAGGACCAGGAGCACGAGCAGGACCAGGAGCACAAGCAGGACCAGCAGGACCAGCAGGACGAGGAGCAGATTCAGCAGAGTAAGCACCAGCAGAAGCACCACCGCCAGGAGCAGCCTCAGCAGAGTAAGCACGAGCAGAAGCACCACTGCCAGAAGCAGCATCATCAGCTCCTCCAGAAGCAGAAGCAGCAGAAGCCCCAGCCGCAGAAGAGCGAGCCCGTGCTACAGAAGCCCCAGCAGAAGCAGAATGAGGGCCAGGAGGCGGGAGGGTGGCCCTGTCACTCTTGCCAGGACTGGCAGCAGATGGCTGAGGCTTCCTCTTTTTTCCCATGTTTGTGGGGTTGCTGGCTGGCAGCAAGGCTGGCAGACAGGCAGGCACCAAGGCAGGCAGCAAGGCTGGCAGGGAGGCAGGCAGCAAGGCTGGCAGGGAGGCAGGCACCAAGGCTGGCAGGATGGCAGGCAGCAAGGCAGGCACCAAGGCTGGCAGGATGGCAGGCAGCAAGGCTGGCAGGATGGCAGGCAGCAAGGCAGGCAGGCAAGGCACTCAATGCGTCTGGCAGCAGGTCTTTCCTCTGAATGGTGACCTGCTTCTGAGCTGCTTCCCTTTATATCCACAGGGCTGACGCAATAAATCCCCCCCGCATGCGCAATTCATGAAAGGCATCCGCTAGGCTTCCGCTGTGCATCCGCTAGGCTTCCTCTCTGCATCCGCTTCATCTGCTGTGCATCCGCTGTGCATCCGCTTCATCCGTTCCGCGTCTGCTCTGCATCCGTTGTATCTGTTCCGCGTCCACTTTGCTGAGGCCCCCCGGAAGCTTAGCGGATGTGCCATCCGCTCCCATCCGCTTCCATCTGCTAGGCTTCCGCTCTGCATCCGTTTTCCATCCGCCCTGCGTCCTCCCCCCATCCGTTCCTTTCCATGTTATCCGCTCTGGTTATGCAAATTTTCACCCCTTTTGAGAGCGGATAACAACGGATGGAACATTTTGCTCGTCCGCTGTGTCCTTTTTACAAACGTTTTGCATCCGTTGGGCAGTGTGACAGGGCCTTAAAGAAAAAGAAATCAAGTTCTACATTATTTGAAGTAACTACCATGTTTCTCACATAATAAGGCCAGGCCTTATTTTTTTTTGACCCCCGAAAAAATGGCTAGGCCGTCTTTTTGGGGGTGACTTAATTTCCTCCCCTATCAAGAGCGGCCCACCAAGAGACTTTAGGGAAGTCTTTCCGGTGATTGGAGCTCCCCAAGTGCGGTCAATAGCCACTTCAATCGGCCAGTAGAAGCAGCCTGGGAAGAGCACACACACACACACACACATACTCCCCCCGCCACAAGGCTGCTTCTATCTACCGATCGAAAGCTCCCTTGAGGATACAGTCCCCAGCTGCTTCAGGGTGATGCGTGGCTGCCCCAGTCCCCTTGCCTTTAGGGCAGTCTCTTTCTGGTGATTGGAGCTCCCCAAGTGTGGTCAACAGTCACTTCGATTGGCCAGTAGAAGCGGCCTGGAGCATGCGCACACACACACTCCCCTCGCCGCGAGGCCGCTTCTACCGGCCGATCGAAGTGGCTCTTGATCGCACTTGGGGAGCTCCAATCGCCGGAAAGAGACTGCCCTAAAGGCAAAGGGACTGGTGCAGCCATGCATTGCCCCGAAGCAGCTGGGGATTGTGTCCTCAAGGGAGCTAGCTTTTGATCGGCAAATAGAAGCGGCCTCGCAGCAAGTGGAGTGTGTGTGAGCTCGCTCCAAGGCCGCTTCTACTGGCCGATCAAAGTGACTGGTGACTCTGCCTTCAAGAGAGCTTCTATCGGCTATCAGGGTATTCTAGCCCAGACTACTTGCAGGGCACTCTATAAAGGCAACTTTTCTCCCACCCCTGATCTTCCCCCCCCCCCGCCCTTTCCCCCCATTTCTCTTCACCTCGTGTAGTTCTAACGAATGATGTGAGAAATGGTGGGGAAATGCATGGTTTTAATAGGCCTAAATTTAAGGGGCGGGGCTTAATTTCACTTCATGCCTAGAAATCATGCTGGGCTTTCCTATTGGTGGAGGCCGTATTGTTGGAGAAACACAGTAACATCAAGATTGTTAGAAGTAAAAGGAAGGTTTATTTGATCAAGTTTAAAATAGATATATTGTTATCATTGTTAATGGACTTTTGCTGACATCAGGATTGAAAAATTAGGATGTATAGATTTGTTTACGGATAAGATATGGGATGTGGGAAAAAGAGGTTATGTGTTAGACTTTAAGAGTAGGTGCTAAGTGGTTAAAATTGTTTATATTTGTTGTGACAAATAAAGAAGTTAATTCTTTATATATTTATTTTCTCTTTATTTCTACATTCATATTTTTCTTCATTTCTTTTTTTCCCTTGAACTCTGTCTTTTCTTTTTATTCCTTTATTTTTTATAGCTTATATTTTTTGTCTAAAGCTTTTAGTTTTTGTCTGTATCATGCTTCATAAAATTCTTAAATAAATTTTGGCAAAACCTTATCAAGAGCAAATGAAGTCTTTTATGTAATTGGAAAATCTTGCTGGAGATTGAATGAGGACCTGATTTTGTTATCTGTAATGGTAGCAAGACTTAGCCAGTAGATTTAGTTAAAATGTTAACTCACCACAAGATATTAATCAATGGAATAATTTTGAAAAATTAGGTCAAGAAAGGAGGCTTCTTTTTATGAATTATGTTTAATACCGCCTCCACAGAACAGCATGTCTCAAATGTTCAAAATCCAAAAGAAGCAGCAATAGTATGAAGACTAGAAAAGAAATGTTTTGACTGAATTTAATCAAATATGATAATTTTATAGACATATGTCCCATATCAATACTTCCCTTAACTATTATACCTGACAAACAGTGCAAAATGAAACAAATATACTGTATCTTGCTGATATTCTGGTTATATGCTGAAAATTTGAGATATATTTCATAAATGTATTATTTGAAAATAAATAGTGTTCTGTACAACTTGGAAGGTTCCATGTAGTCTCTTCTGATTGGCCAGAAAGGCCAGTAAAGAATTGGTTCATTAGGAACCAATCCAAGGAGCCGCTCAAAGGTGGCAAAGTTCAAAGACTGTCATTGGCTATAAGCCAGCAGGCAAGCCTCTATATAAAGGGCTGCCGCGGCTTGAGCCAATATTCCGTTAATGTTTGCTGTTAACTAATAAAGAGTTATTTTTTGGAACCCGGTCTACCGCGGGTCTTTTCCGGACGGAACAAATAGAATAAAGAATAAATTTCAGTTTAAATAAATACCAATTTCAAATATGTTAGTTACCAATGTGTTAGCTTCAGGTAAATCAATCATCCAAATGAGTCATATGGCTTTCTAGAAGGCACAGAGTTTTGTCTTTTTGTTTTTAATGTGTAAGGTTAAACTATGCTGTGGATAATTTAATATTAATGTTGACTGTTATCACTTATTTTCCAATTAGTTTTAAGAGAAGTGTAAGTAATAGTTACACCTCGTATACCAGGATGATGAGTATAAACTGCCTTCTTACTGTTAGACATTTGAGCTATGTGCTCAAAATATTAGTTCAATATTTACAGGTTGTGCATATGAGATTAAGTGGCAGAAGGACAGGAAGTAAGAAATTCTGAAGATGAGATCCTGACACTCCACTAGAGATAATCAGAAGGAGACATACTTTTTCTGATTATATTGCATGCTACTGTTGTGGCCTGTAGGTGGCTGACAGAGCTGGCAGCAGAGTCAAACAGCGACGAGGTTGGAGAAGAACATGGGCCAGTCCTGGAAGCTGAGGAAGGCTTGGACGAGGGCTCTGCATCAGAGACAGAGATGGGGCCAGGGCAGGCTGTGCAGTCATCAGCTGCCTTTGGGCTTGGCCAGCAGCAAGATAGGGAAGCTTCTGGAACCAGTTCCCAGCCTACTCATGTGCAGAGCTGCCAAAAGGAAGGAACTCAAGGTCAATGTGGGAGTAAGGCCACAGGTGAATGATGAATGGCCCTTCCCATAAGGATTAAAATAGGAGCAAAAGGGGAGGGGGCTTTTGCAGGAAACAATTCATTTATTCATTCATTCATTCATTCATTCATTCATTCATTCCAGCCTCATGAAGATCTGTCTGTGTAACCTAGAGATTCTGTGGCCAGCCCTTCCTTGCCAGCACTGCATGTGGAAATATTTACCAGGCAGCTTTCCAAAGTAGGTAAGGTCTGAGCTAATAATTATACATTTGCAAGACTATTTTCCAAGCCGTTGGCTGAATGTGAATGCAATAAATTCACATTCATTTAATAAAAGAGGTTTTGCCGGGATGCAGAGTTTGCTTAGTGCTTTTTGGGGAAGCCTAGGACAGAACAGTTACAAATGGCTCTACGTCACCTCTGGTAATTTGATCTGCCTGGGTGATAATTTATACTATATGCATGTATGTATGTATGTATGTATGTATGTATATATGTATGTATGTATGTATTTATTTATTTATTTATTTATTTATTTATTTATCAAATTTATATGGAAGAATAAGTTTGGTATAGTGGTTAAGGCACCAGGCTAGAAACTAGGAGACCATGAGTTCCAGTTCCACTTTAGGCACAAAACCAGCTGGGTGACCTTAGGTCAGTCAATCTCTTAGCCTAGGAAGGAGGCAGTGATAAAGCACTTTAAAAAAAAAAAAACATTGTCAAGAAAATCAAGGCTGTCTCTGAGAATTGGACATGATTGATAGGAAGAAAATACATATACATGGATGCCCATCTCACACAAAGTGAATCTGGGCAGTATACAAGCATTAAAATCAGACAATAAATATATAAAAAAGTGATGTGCTCAGGGGTGGGCTTCAAAATTTTTTAGCAAAGGGTTCTCTGCCCAGATTCTGGGTGGGCATGGCCCAGTCAGCCTCTTGCACCATGGCAGGGGTGGGTGGGTTTGCCTTCTCTGGGCTTCGAAGGCTTTCCTTGAGCCTCTAGGAGGGCAAAACAGCCTCCCTAGGCTCTGAAGGTTCTCTGGAAGCTGGAAAAGAGCCTATTTCTGGCCTTCCTGAACTTCCAGGAGGCCCATTTTTTTGCCATACCTGAGCCTCTGTGTGTTCCCTGCACTTACCTGCATCGAAAAAGGGCCACGTAGGGACTCCTGGGAGGGGAGGGTGGGGCGGGTGGGGCCAACCAGGAGTTGGATTTGGGGGTTCTCTGAACTGCACAGAATCTTAGCTAGGGGCTCTCCCAAACCTTTGTGAGCCCCTAGCAGAACAACCCTGGGTGTGCTGACTTAGTGGTGAAGATGCTCACCTCCCACTTGGAAGGTTGAGAGTTCAATTTTAGATAGCAGCAGAT
>BLBF01000032.1:12558079-12570764 GCA_015471245.1 Laticauda colubrina | reverse complement strand
CCTCCTCCTCCTCCTCCTCCTCCTCCTCCTCCTCCTCCTCCTCCTTCATAACTGTAAAAGACAGACCAGAAATAAAAGTTAAAAATAAGTAAAAAAAAAAATTAGGAAGAGAACACCTGTCTGATCTTGATGAAAACAAATTACTGGGGCCTGATGGATTACATCCCAGAGTCTTTCAAAAATCCTGGAGCACCACGGAACTTCCAGAGGACTGGAAAAGAGCTGATGTGGTTTCATCTTCAAAAAAGGAAGAAAAAACAGACCCAGGAAACTATAAATCAATCAGCCTAATGTCAATATCTGGGTAGATACTGGAAAAGATAATAAAAAAACAGATCTGCCAACATCTAGAAACAAGTAAAGTAATAACTAACAGTCAGCATGGGTTTGTTAAAAACAGATCATGCCGGTTTGTAAGACCTCTTTTTTATCCTTATTTTACACCATGTACACACACCTAATCCTTACATATATCTGTGTATCACTACTATGGATTACAAACTGTTGAAGATGAGAATGTTTTTAATTGTTTTCTATTTTTTCTTTCTATTTTGTTCTCCCTTTCTTCTTTCTCTCTTTCATTTATGTATGTGTTGTTGGTTTGTTTTAATTGTAAAATCAATAAAATTTATTTAAAAAAAAACAGATCATGCCAAACCAATCTCATTTCATTCTTCAACACAGTGACTAAATTAGTAGACCAGCAAAATACTGTGGACATAATATATTTAGATTTCAGCAAGGCATTTGATAAAGTAGACCACAACCTCCTTCTTAGTAAGCTAGAAAAAAGTGGAATAGATAGCATCACCAATAGATGGAATCGCAACTGGCTGGAAAACTGTACTCAATGAGTAGTCCTTAATGGGTCTAAATCTACATGGAGGGAAGTAAGCAGTGGGGTGCCACAAGGTTCCGTCTTAGGCCCAGTACGCATCAATATCTTCATTAACGACTTAGATGAGGGAATAGAAGAGGAACTTACCAAATTTGCAGATGATACTAAGCTGGCAGGAGTAGCTAACACCCAAGAAGATAGGCTCAAGATCCAGTTGGAAATTGACAGACTAGAACACTGGGCCATATCTAACAAAATGAAATTCAATGTAGAGAAAAGTAAAGTCCTACACTTAGGCAAGAAAAACCAAAAGTACCCATATAGACTGGGTGAAACCAGGCTCAACAGCAGTAACTGTGAGAGGGATCTTGGAGTCTTAGTGGACAACCAGCTAAATATGAGTCAGCTGTGTGCAGCAGCAGCTGGAAAAGCTAATTCAATCCTAAATTGTATTAACAGAGGGATACAGTCAAGATCAAGGGAAGTACTAATACCACTCTATAAAGCCTTGGTAAGACCACACTTATAGTACTGCATCCAGTTTTGTTCACCACATTATAAAAAAGATGTTGAGATTCTAGAAAAAGTACAGAGAAGAGCAACCAGGATGATTAGGGGACTGGAGGCTAAAACATACAACAAACAGTTGCAGGAACTGGGCTTGGCTAGTCTCGTGAAGAGAAGGACCAGGGAAGACATGATGGTCTTCCAATATTTGAGGGGCTGCCAAGGGAGGAAGGGGTCAATCTATTTTCTAAAATGCCTGTAGGCCAGACAAGGAATAGTGGATGGAAACCGAACAAGGAGAGATTTAACCTGGAAATAAGGAGAAACTTTCTGACAGTGAGAATAATCAATCAATGGAACAGCTTGCCCTCGGAAGTTGTGGGAGCGCCATCAGTTGAGACCTTCAAGAAGAGATTGGACTGCCATTTGTCAGAAATGATGTAAGGTCTCCTGCTTGGGCGGGTGGGAGGGTTGGACTAGAAGGTCCCTTCCAACTCTGATTGTCTGTTATCTGTTCTTCTTCTTCCTCCTCCTCCTTCCTCCCCCTCCCCCTTTTTTATGAAGATTGGGTTGATTAGTCAGTATAATTAATGGAAATATAGAATAGAAGATAGATTATTCTTCTACTGAAGATAGCAATAGGTTGATTTTGTTCTATTTTTATCATTCCTGGAGCCATTATGCATAATGTAAGAATAATATAAGTAGTGAAGGGGAAGAAGAATCTTATAACAATGTTAGCATATAATTTCAAATGTATTAGTCAGAGAACAAAATTACTTATGTAGCTGAAGTATGCTTTTAAGGTCCAATACTAAAGATTTGGGAATCACATCCATTTTAATTGGTTCAAGTTTTTAAACTTAAACAGTAGGAATAGTGATAAATGTTATACAACTTTAGAAGACTTTTATAAATTCTGAGACATTGAAAGAGATATCAAGAATATCATCCTTTCCTTAATGGTATCACTTAAAGGGTAGGTCTTGCAGATAAACTTTAAAATGTCCATATTACCGAACAGGGGAAATAATTAAACTTCACTTTCTTTTTTTATTTTGATTTCACAAAATGGAACAAAATGCAGTTCACTGATCACAGAGCTGACCATGAATGTCCATTTATTAAATCAAGCGTTTGGGTTTGGATGCACTCAATGTGTGTCCCAGCATGGTCTTTGAATTGCACAATACACTTTGTGCAATTGTGAAAGTAATGGCAAATGAACACAGTATGGGGAATCGTCTTTCAGAGCCAAATTGTTGTGTAATACTGAGATTCAACCCAAAATAAAAGCGCACTTTTGATCATATGTAATTTGTGTGGATATTTGTAGGATCAGTTTATTTCAGCAGAATTTACACTGCTTTATTATGACACTAACTAAGGTTGTTTCTGCCTTGATTATATGCTCCACACAGCCATTGATTCTGCTTGAATGGGCTTTATGGCACATTTCTGTTTATCCCTCTCATTTTCATATTAGATGCTCCATACAACTACTCATTTTGAATGACATTCCATTCATTTTCTTCTCTTTTAGGATCTTCAGGCTTGCTGTGTGATGTTTATCACTGCACCATCATTGATCTCTCATAGGTGTCCTTACTTAAATACACAATTGTCTCTTTATTCTCTGCACAAGCCATTCACTATATATAGTTATTAAAATTCATAAATCTTCTGAAAAAGGCATCCAGTGGCTTTTTTGGATTTCTCTGCAATATACCAGAATAGAATAGAAGAATTGTACACGTCCTATATTTCCATGTTTTCTTTTTTATTTTCTTCTCCAGGCTTGTCCCTGTGTTATGGATCGTTGTTAATTATTTTGCCAACAAACCTACTTGATAGTAGGATAGTCAAATTAGAACAGTGCAACACTATAGTTTTTTAAATGTGCATTTCCTTTATTGATATTTATTGTTATAAATAAATTGTGGAAATTGAAAATATTTTGGAAATGTGGCATACTTAGCCCTGAGCTATGGTTAACAACAACTCACAATGGCTGCATTCATGCAAAGTATTGGTAATCTTTGACTTATAACCATTTGTTTAACAACTGTTTGAAGTTACACTAGCACTGAAAAAAAGGGGTTGATGACCAATTCTTGAACATATGACCTTCATAGTAGCTCCATGGACACATGATCAAAATTTGGGCATTTGGCCACTGGCAGGTATATATGATGGTTGCAGCATCTCAAGGTCATGAGTTCTCCAGTTGTGACTATCCCAGACGACTTCCA
This sequence comes from Laticauda colubrina, assembly GCA_015471245.1. NCBI lineage: Eukaryota > Metazoa > Chordata > Lepidosauria > Squamata > Elapidae > Laticauda > Laticauda colubrina. The sequence continues at coordinate 12,567,167 of BLBF01000032.1, read as the reverse complement.
ACAAACAAAGCCAATGAGGTAAGGTAGATTCACTTAATGACAGTGTGATTCACTTAACAATTGCAGTGATTTGCTTAACAACCATAAGAAAAAAGGTCATGAAATTGGACAGGACTTTCTTAACAACAACAACCTTGTTCAACAATGGAAATTCTGTCCCTGGTTGCGGTTGTTATTTGAGGACTACCTGTAGTACTTTTACCTGGATGACCAGGAGGCACCCATGTGACTGTGGAGATTCTCAGTCATCCAGGTCATGGTTGTCCCAAAGGTGCTTTTTCAAGAGGAGACTGGACTTCCTTGTTTTTCTTTGAAGCGAAACATCTTCAAGAAAAAACAGAAAGTACAGTTGCCTCTTGAAAAAGCACCTTTGGGACACCCATGTGACTGGTTTCTTCTTTTCAGAAGACCAGAAGCCAAGTTAACATCTGAAAGCCAGATATGGATTTTCACACTATAGATGACTATGTAAAGTGCATGAGTTTAAGGTTTAACTTTAGGTCTTGGTGGTCAGCAGTTGCAGGAAGGAATATATAAAATCTTTCAGAATAGTGTGCCATCTCTTAAGCTTTAAGAGCAGATCAATTCCCTCAAAAGTTTCTAAATATTACCTGTTTGGTAGAGAGTTTGAACCTCATAAAGTTCACATTTGGCTACCAACATCTGAAGAATCTCAAAGGATGAAACCAGTCATGATGTCACCTGGTAGACAATGTAGGTCACACAGATGTGGCACTATCTGAAAATAGAAAAATCCCACCCTAGCTTGGGGTGGGTGCAGGGAGGTAGATGTCATACATACTCCATACATAGGATATAACATAATCTACTGTCAGAGTTTAAGAGAAGATGGACTCTATTTGCTATTCTGAGATCTGCAACATGCTATACAAATCATTTAAAAATGAACGAAATAAATGATATTAAATAGGGCTAACATACCTGGGTTATAAAAATGCAGACATCCACTAGATGGCAGGAAAGATGCACAGAAAACTCTAATTCTGGGTTCCAATATAGTTTTTGTTTGGATTTTTGCAATCCAGATGTGATTGTTTTAACATACACTCAGGCAAACCAATTTATGATTTAGCAGGATGTGTAAATCCAGCTAGTGTTCACTCAGATATCACTGAGTTGAATACTAGCTCGAGATCCCCATTTGAGTCTATCTCTTCCACATCCTAGGGAACCATATCTGGGCTGCTAACATTTGTGATAGAATCAAATAAAAAAATAATGAATCAAGACAATCACTAGATGGTAGTAAAGAGAATTGTCTATATTTCTGCTACCATCTGATGAACATTCAGATTCTTGCATTTCTCAATTGGTAGTCCTGCCCTTATTTGACCTCAGGGAAAAAGATAGAAGTTACTCTGATTTTGAGTTCAATTGGCTGTGAGGTATAGTTGAGGAAATATTGCTATAGGTATCTGATGTTTTTGTTCATTCTCATATAATTTACATAATAGATATTTATATATTTATATAGCCTCTCATCTCACATACATGTGACACTATGTAGTGTATCACAAAGATAAAACAATCAATAAAAACTTAAAACAATTATCATCATTAGGCAGAACATTAAAAACTTCTTTAAAAAAGGAACAGGTGATGTTGATAAATGTAGACTAACCTTCCTAGCTTGCCAGTTTCCCAGGGTCAAAGGGCTGTTGGCATAACCAACATCAACTGCTGATGCTGCTTCTGGAGATGGTGCTTCTGCTGATGCTGCTTCTGGAGGTGGTGCTTCTGCTGGTGCTTCCTCTGCTGGCACTGCTCCTGGTGCTGGTGCTTCTGCTGGTGCTTACTCTGCTGGCGCTGCTCATCGTCCTGCTGGTCCTGCTGGTGCTCCTGGTCCTGCTGGTGCTCCTGGTCCTGCTGGTGCTCCTGGTCCTGCTGGTCCTGCTTTTGCTGCTACTGTTGTTGCTGCTGCTGCTGGTGGTGGTGGTGTGGAGGAGCAGCCCCTACAACCTTGAAGCCCCTCTGATGAGGGCCCATATGGCCCTGCCAAAGGGAGGAAGAGGTAGACGCATGAACGGGAGAGGAGGCAACACAACATAGAAGAGGAACATGAGGAGGAGGTGCTGGAGTGGCTGAGGGAGAAAGAGTATCTATGGCGGAAGGGACACAGGCTCTATCGAGACAGTAAAAGGAAGCAGGCTGCTTGGAGAGAGAAGGCGGAGAGCCTGGGCTACACTTCAGAGGTGCTCCTCAGCGGGTGGAAGCACATGCACACTTGGTACGGGAAGCTGCACCTCAAGAAATCTGGCCAGGCCGTGGTCAAGCTGACGGACAGAGAGACCTACGTGATGGCCAAGTGCAGCTTCTTAGAGGGTGAGATCCACCACCGAGGAGCAGCCCCTCTCACAACCCTCTCAGGCAGCCTGCTGAGAACCAGTCTTTTTCTGGCTGAGAGTCAGCTCCTGTCTCTAGGCAGGTGTCTGTGGAGCCTGCCACAATGGAGACCCCCCCGACAGCTGTACTACCCGTGGCGGAGCGCGTGGAGGACCCCCTGACGCAGTGGGAGAAAGGAGATGGCACTTCCATGAGAGACCAACCCACATGCACCCCCAGCTCCACCTCCACAGATAGCAGGCAGAGAGGCAGACCGGAGGGGCAGAGCCACACTGTCCTGCTGGAGATAAGATACACCATCAGGAGCAGCGTAGATCTCCTCTCTCAGCTGGTACACACTGATGCCCCATCCTCCAACCGCAAGCCCTTCCTCACCTATGTTAACCAGACCCTCATGAACATGTCGGAACCCCAGTACCAGGTGGTGAAGGACAGGATCACCGATCTTCTTCACAACCCTCCAGACCAAGATGAACCTGCTCCCACCCAGTCCAGGCCTGCTCCTCCACCCCAGGTGATGTCACTGCCCTTCCAAGGCTTTCCACAGGCCCTCACCTACCAGGGCTACGGCTACCAGGAGGTCCAGCAGCACAGGCAGCAGCCCTTCCCAGTCCAGGCATAGGTACATCAGATGCCACTGGTGCCACTGATGCCACCGTTGCCACCCACGCCACTGATGCCAGCCACGCCACAGATGCCAGCCACGCCACAAATGCCACCGACGCCAGTCCTCACCCAGCTGCAGACCAGACAGCCCCACTACACTGCACCTTCGTCCACCCCACAGCCAAGCCCAGCCTCAGAACATCTGTCATTGGTATTCGGGCAGACACCCCATGTCATGGAGGAAGAGGCTCTCAACATCACGGGGCTGAGCCAGCTATCTTAGAGCTTCCTCAACACACTGTCCCCTGTTGTCCTCTCAGGGCCAGGCACCCCAGTGGCACTTCAGACCAGCACTCCAGCAGCAGCCACCTCCAGAGCACCTGGACCCTTCATCCCTGAGACTGGGCACGCCTCCGAGTGACCAAGAAGAGTGCCAGAGACTGGGTGGCTACCTGTTGACTTTATTTTTGCTTTGGACACTTGGCTTGGGTCATTTTTCTTTTACAGCTTGTTATTGATAAAGATTATCTTTGCTTCACACATTTGCTTCATTTATTTCATTAAATAAAGTTTTGGTGGAAACTTTTAGAAATGGTTTAAGCCTTTGCATGCTTGTGGGATGGGTAAGGATAGCAGTGGGATGGGCAGGGATACCTTTGGAATGGATAATAGCTGTGGGATGGGCAGGGATACCTTTGGGATGGGTAATAGCTGTGGGATGGGCAGGGATACCTGTGGATTGGGCAGGGATACCTTTGGGATGGGTAATACCTGTGGTTTGGGCAGGGATACCTGTGGGATGGGTAATAGCTGTGGGATAGATAAACCTCCAGTGCAAGCATAGTGGGACTCCATGGTCCACCCTCCCAGGTGCCACACCTATGGCCCTTTATTCTCAATAATAATGTAATCAATCATCCACAAATGTCAACATAAACACAACTCTTTATTAAATGTCCTGTTCATTGTAGGCCCACCCAACAATCATGGCCCAATCTCATCCGTGTGATGAGACAGGCTGAAGGAAGCATCCATTAATCATCTATCATCCTGTCTTGCCACTCCACTGCTCCAGCTGGGGAGTTGCACCAGTGTCTCAGGAGGTTGCGCTGCTTCTTCCCTTCACGTGAAGCTCTGTTGGGGCCTTGCACATCCTCACTGTCTATCAGGTTTCACCCTTGCCTCCATTCCCCAGGCTCCATGTCCCCATTGCCTTGTTGGAGGTCCATGAGCCTGTTCTGCAAGACTGGGTAGCGGGTGCGCATGAGATTGTGCAGGATGCCGCAAGCTTCCACGATCCTCCTCACGGTCTCTGGGCGATGCTGCATGGTGGTGAGAAGTACCTGGAACCTGTTGGCCAGGATGCCAAAGGCATTCACTTCCCCCGTCTTGCCCTGGACAGCCTGTAGTTGAAGATCCTCTCTTCACGGGTGAGGAGTCTGGAAGTGTAGGGTTTCATGAGGTAGGTTCTGAGGGAGAAGGCGTCATCCCCCACGATGAAGTAGGGCACATCTTGTGTGTCGTTGGGCAGGGGGTCTGGATCTGGGAAGCCCATGATGAGGTTGCGTTTCAGCCCCTCCTTGAGGTCACTGGCGTTGTATACCTGGGCATCTGAAGCTGACCCGTTGCCTGAAGCATCAATGTACATGAACTTGTAGTCAGCATCGACCATGGCGAAGAGGATGATGCTGAAGAAGCCCTTGTAGTTGTGATAAGTGGACCCTGAGTTGGCTGGAGTTTTGCAGGCCACGTGCTTGCCATCTATGGCTCCAATGGTGTGGGGGAAGTTCCACCTCTGATACCACTGCTCTGCAACTTTCTTCCAGTCTTCTTCAGTGGAGGGGCACTGGAGGAGCTCCTCCAGGTATTCTTCGATGATGGCCTACACCACTTCTCTGACCACAATGCTGATAGTGTTGTGTGGCACCCTCCAGCCGTACTGCATGCTCCTGTAGGTGGTCCCTGAGGCCAGGGGGCGCAGTCAGTGCCACCTTGAGCCCAGGGTCTAGGCTGGGATGGAAGCTGGTGTTTGCCTTGGTCAACCTGGGTCTCAGCTGCTCCACAACTTCGTCAAACATAGCTGGAGGCATCCTCATGAAGTTCTGGAATGCACAAGGGTCTTCATTCCTCAGCTCCACCAACTGCTTGTTGTACAGTCCATACTCCGCTCTTCTCCCGATCCATCTTCAGACCCAAACACTTCTTGGATGCCTCCTTTTCTTCCCGTAGAACAGGTGAAAGAGCCTGTAGATGGCTTTGCACTGTTGCAGAACGATGGTGGCTACCAAAAGGAGTGTGTTACGATCCATGGTGGACATCAATGGATGCTGTGGAAGAGCAAGAGCCAGATGAAGGCTGCAGAGGTCTGCACAGCAGGGGTGCTGGACTGAAAGTGAGATCCAGGTGAGTTGCTCCCCCTTTTTATAGGCAATATAGGTTTTCCACTATGTGTCCTTTTGCATCCTCTAGGCATCCTCTAGACATCCTTAATATCCGAAATAGGTCCCCTCTGCTAATGTTTTTTCAGTTTTAAATGCTTTGTATGTGAGCTGCATCCACTTTCATCCTTTCTCCGTCCGTGCTACTAACACTTTGTGTCCGTTCTGCATCTGTTTCACTTCCTCCTTGTGCCCGTTTTCCGCTGGAGCGGATTTGAGTTGTGCGGATGCGCAGCGGATGCCTAGGGGATATAGCGGACGCGTAACAGATGACAACGGATGTAGAACGGATGTTCCCTGTATGCGTTGCAGATGCAGAAGGGACGCGTTTGATACATTTTCCGCTCAAATGAGCAGATGGATCCTCAGTCGACGGATGCAGGATGGATAGAGAGGATGAAAAACGGAGGCAGTGAGTACAGAACGGATGAATCGCTTTTACCAATGGATGGCAAGTGTTTCTCTCCATTTTATATCCTCTTTCCATCCGTTGGTGCAATGTGACATGGGCTTTATATTCTATCCACGGTGCTTTTCAGCAATCTTTGGCCACTTAAAAAATATCCGTATATTTCCCCCCAAAAATCTAGATCCTCATTTTACCAACCTCAGAAGGATAGAAGGCTGAGTCAACCTTGAGCCAGTCAGGATCCAACTCCTGGCTGTGGGCAGAGTTAGCCTGCAATACTGCATTCTAACCACTGCACCACTAAGGTCACTGCAGTAATCCAAAGAGGAGATAACCAGAGCATGAATGCCAGGCACAGGATAGCCACTTCTAATGTACAAACACATTCATTAAATGACATTTTTGAGCCCTGGTATCAAAAGAAACTTTATAAAGGATTGCCAGAGCTAATAGTATTTTAACTTTAATCAAATAAACCAACTTTATATTCCTTGGTTTTACTTCTAATAGTCTTAATTTTTAGTTCATTCAAATATTGCCATAGGATTGGAATTCTCTTCATTTCATCTTTGTCCTATCATATAGAGTTTTTCAAAATTTTAACAAGTCTCTTTTGCAAATCCAATAGGAAAAAAAAATACAGATTACTGTCTTGGTTTGTCATTTATGTTTTCCATTTAATTTGTAAAACCTCGGCCACTTTCTTTTGTAGATCCAGTGAAACATTCTTTTCTAACTCATTCTCTGGGCTTTTTAGTTGTAAAATTGCTTACAATATCATCTCCATCTTATCAGATGAAATTTGTTCTGCAACTGTCATTTCTCCAATAATATGTTTTACATATATTCATAGAAGCATTATCACTGATATTGTTGATATTGTGGCTACTATTTTCCGATTCCATTCTTCAAAAGTCTCCTTCATTATTTTAATTGTTGGAATATTTTGCAACATTTTGCAGTTTGTAAATCTTTTCTCTACCCAAAAACTTTACTCCCCTCTATTGTCCAGCTTTTGAAATCATGAATTAGTTTTTCTTGTAAAAACCAAAACAGAATCTCTTTCCACAGGAAACAATTTGTTCTTTATAATTTATTCCAAAATGTTATTATAAAAGTTTCAATGTTTGAATTGTCTTAGATTCTTAGCCAATTTATAATTTTCTGAAACCAAAACATTATTTAACTTTTTACTCTTTCTTTCAGATTCTTTAAATACTTAGACTTTTATTTTTTTTCCCTTTCATTAAGGCTTGAAGGCACGCAGCATTTTTAGACTTGTCATTCCAAAAGTCTCTAATAGAGTAGGAGAAGTTAATGAGCAATTTCCAAAAGTGATGAGAAAATAAGGGTTGTGAACTTGTTGCTCTTTAAAAGTCTCTGCCATAATTTCAAGCAAGATGTCTAATCCTGTTGTCTCTCAGTCCTCAAACTCACAGAAAACCACTGTCCTGCAATCTCTTTGTAAAGAGCAGCCCCAATACAAGTGGGTGAACTGAAGTGTGTGGAGTATATGTGGGTGGTCTCCTGTCTTCTCCTTACCTGGAGGTGTTCCAAGAAACTGGTCTACCTACTGGTTTCTGGTCTTTGCCATGATTGTCAGCTCCACTTTCATAGAGTTGCCTTCAGTTTGCCATACCTTCCCAGAAACCAAATCATGTGTTTTGTTTATTCTCTTCTCTTCTCCTGTCCTTGTCCTGCATTACAGACTGCCTTTTTGATTTTGATCCTTTTTGCCAAGCAAGATTACACTTTTGCCAGATAGGTTGTTCTGGTTCATTTTTTGTTTTTGCTTTGGTCCCTTGATCAGAATTTTGATCTATCTTTGCATTACAGAGTCAGCAAACCTGCCAACTTGCAATCACAGTCTGACATTTGGGTGAAGAGACTTTCTGAACTGAAAGCATCTGGGAATTGGATCACAGGACTATTTACAAAAGATCCAATATTTAGAGTGTCTTTTTAAAAAAAAAAAATCCCACCATTTCTGAATTATAAAGATTGAACGGTTATTTTCTTAGAGTTAAGCATTTTTGATATAGTACTAATAAGCTTTGGGGCCTGCAAAAGCCTGAGAAATAGCGTGGCATAGATGTGCATGAGGTTAAATATCAGGGAAATAATTGCCGTGAGAATGAGTGCAAAATCTCATTATAAACACAAAAAGGACTGCACTGACTCTGGATCAAAATGGTTTAGTGATTTTTTTTTTTTGCATGGATTTGTTTCAATATTCTTATTTGTTACTTTATGGTTACAGAATTGGGACTTCCATGTCAGAATGCCCCATCCCTAACAGCATCATGAAGACAATATTTTTTATCATCTGATATCTCCTTATAGCAATAATTCTCAAGAAAATTACTTTATTCACCTTGCTGCCAAATCTGTAGGTGTTATCAATGTAAATATCATGTGTACCACACAGAGTTATATCCTAAATTGGTTATCACAACTCCTTAGAATGTAATTTGCTGTTTGTTAATATTCTAAACATATTTTTCTATTAATCTTAATAGTATCGAGTGTTTCTCACCCAGAAACGCCTAATCAATGCTCTGAGGCATTTTTACTAAGTATGTATTTGCTTCATCTTGTTTAATAATGTTGTAAAATCAATTGCGAGGAGCACCAAAATAAGGGAGGAAAAGTCTCTTAATATGAGTATTCATTTAGGGGTTTTTTTTACATTCGATCTGGATATTTATTTAGAATACACTGAAGATTTATAAAGAAATAAAAGGAGAAAATAGAAGCCTGCCCTCTTTGGGGAAGTTAAAAACTCTGTAGAAAGAGAAATCACTATGATGTTTGCAGGGATGGGCAAAGAAAAGCAATTGGCTTTCTAGAGGTCATGCTTCTATCTCTATGACGTTTGACACTTAGCAGATCAACCAAAGAACTTTCTTTTCAAATCCCAGATGCTGGTCTACCAGAGAAATGTTTAATCTATTAAAGACATAATATGAAACAAGCCATGTATTGTATGAAGCTTGTATGTGGTCTCAGTTTGTATTTCAAAAATTGACCAGATTTGCTGCTCACCAGCTTCCTTTGAAGGCTTTTTTCACCTCCATATCAGTACTGTTGTTAATGATATTCAATGAAAGGTTGACCATACAAGTCTCAGAATCTATGTCCCACTTTGTGAGTTCCTAAATTGTCTTTTCTATTGCCTGAATGCTTTCTCTATTTAAACTTTTAAAGGAGAAAACTGATATTTTTTCCTTCCTTCCTTCCTTCCTTCCTTCCTTCCTTCCTTCCTTCCTTC
>BLBF01000032.1:12541019-12558069 GCA_015471245.1 Laticauda colubrina | reverse complement strand
TTCCTTCCTTCCTTCCTTCCTTCCTTCCTTCCTTCCTTCCTTCCTTCCTTCCTTCCTTCCTTCTTTCCTTCCTTCCCTCCCTCCCTCACTCCCTCGCTCCCTCCTTCCTTCCTTCCTCATTTTAAAATGGTTTTGTTCCATATTAACATACTTCAAATAGGCTATTCCTATTGGACAACAAATACCTGACGCTGATTGGCTACTTTTCTCGATGCTGATTGGCCAATAATAGCAGGGCTATGAATTGGCCAGGGCTATAAATTGGCCAATTCAAGTGGCGGGAAAAACAAGTAGCCGTCATTGGACACTAGCTGCAAGCAGCTCTCTATAAAAAGAGTTGCCGTGGCTCCTGGTTAGAACAGACTTTCGGAACTAAATAAAAGAGCTGAAGTTACGCTGATCTCTGAGTCTCATTCCCGTGAACTGAACACTGGCGACGAGGATGGGATTCTGAGAAGGAGATCAGTCGGGCACGTGGCATCGAGAACCGAGCAGACAAAATGGCCGGAACCAACTCGCCACCCGCACCTTTCAACCCAGTAGCAGAGGACTGGGAATCCTATATCGATAGATTCCTTATGTTCTTGGAGAGTAACGACCTGCAAGGAATCTTGGACAATTGCAAAAGAGCGGTATTCCTGACACACTGTGGGCCCACAGTGTTCAAGATGGCCAAGGCACTAGCAAAACCAGACGATGTGAAGCAGATGGCCTGGCCAGACCTTTAGAAGCTGCTGAAGGCTCACTATGCACCAACCATCTCCAGCCTCATCAGGAGACATGAGTTTTACAAGCAGGACCAGAGGGAAGGTGAGAGCACCGCAGACTTTGTAGTTGCTCTCAGGGACATTGGAGGAGCATGCAAATTCCTAAACATGGACAAAGCCATGAGGGATCATGTGGTCCTCGGACTAAGAGACCTTACCCTACAAAACTGGCTGCTAACCCAGCCAAAGATTACCATTACCGAGGCTATTGCTTAAGTCACGGCAGCAGAAGCAACAAAAAAGTCAGTGGCAAAGATGCAGCAGATGAATGCCAACTCACCAAAGACACCAACTGAGATGAGTCAGAGCACCGAGAAAAAGGTAGAAAGCACACACAAAACCATTATACAGATAGTGGATCATCCGGAATCGACGAGGACGACGACAAAGAAATCCACAGACTCCAGGCTGAGCAAGAGCGGCGATTAAAAAATGGTCGTAAGTCGGGGTCCCAGTGTGCCAAATGCAGAGGAGACCACCCCCGTTCTGAATTCCGGTTCTTAGATGCCATGTGCCGGTAGTGCGAACGGTGGGGCCAAATTGCACGAGTATGCTGGAACCAAAAAAGCTACAGGCCCAGATGGAGGGACAACATACCACCAAGAAATAAAGAAAGGACAACGTGGAGCCACGAGAATCACGAAAGCAAAGGCAAGTGGCCAAGCGAAAACTATAGGAGAGAGGAAACTCATCAAACCATCACCATCGGCCATTCTAACACAACAAATGGCCAAAAAGTACATGTGGCAGTCCGGATCGAGGGCCACGAATGTAAGATGGAGGTCGATTCCAGATCGTACTTATCAATGGTATCATGGGATACCATGAAAAGACTGGTACTGCACATTGGCAGAGCTGAACTAGAACACCAATCACTAATTTTAAAAGACTACCAAGGGAACAGAATACCGGTAGTCAGACTTGGACATTTCCAGATAAGCTTCAAAGAACACCAAAAGATATTGCCAGCAGATAAAGGACCTCATCACCTCTGACGCGGTATTGGTGCAATACAGCGAGACATTACGGTTCACAGTTACCTGCGACGTATCACCATTTGGCGTCAGAGCCATGCTGAGCCACATCCTGCCGGATGGAAGTGAAGCCCCCATTGCCTTCTACTCAAAGACCCTCTCAAAAACTGAACGGAACTATAGCCAGTTGGATAGAGAGGCACTGGCGACTATATCCAGCATAAAACGTTTCCACGAGTATCTTTACGGTAGGACTTTTACCCTTGTGACCGATCATAAACCCCTTTTAGGCATACTTGCTGGAAACAGAGCCACCCCTAACATACTGTCCCCGAGAATGACAAGGTGGTCCGAATTTCTGTTGGCATACAACTATAGACTAATCCATCGACCCGGTAAAGACATTTCTCATGCCGATGCCTTGAGCCGCACACCCTTACCAGACATAGAGACTGACCCAGCACCAACCACTTCCACCCTACAAATCGAGACTTTGACAAACCTACAAATAACCACGGCTGACATTGCCAGAATGACAGCAAAAGACAAGTCATTGTTACAAGTGTTAAACTGGGTAGGAAAAGGGTGGCCAGAAAACGAGACAGACATTATTTTCAAACCATTTAAAAATAGACAAACCGAACTGTCATAACTGAATGGTTGTATAATTCCACAAAAATTACAAGACCAGGTACTGTGTATGTTGCACGAAGGCCACCCGGGCATCATGTGAATGAAATCCCTGGCCATGAGCTATGTATGGTGGCCAGGGATGGACAAAGACATTGGGAAATGGATCAAAACCTGCGGAAAATGTCAAAACTCCCGCCCTGCACACCCTTCAGTACCTGTCCTGGACTGGGAAACGCCAGAGGGCCCCTGGTCACGAATAAATATAGACTTCACGGGGCCAACAAAAGGGTATTCATATCTAATTGTAGTAGATGCTTACTCCAATTGGTTGGAAGTAAGCATCATGCACTCTACTACCACCGAGGCAGTTATCAAACAGGTCCAGAAACTATTCACTACACATGGGTTACCGGACATCCTCGTCTCCGATAACAGCCCACAATTTACAGCATTACCATTCGAGAAATTCCTAGCAGAACATGGCATACAACATGCACTGACAGCCCCGGGCCGACCAGCGACGAACCATAGGGCGGAATGCATGGTCCAGTATATCAAGGAAACATTAGACAAATTAGATACAGGGGACATGCAAGAAAGAATTGAAAAAATGCTCACAATACAACACATAACACCAAACTCCACTACAAATAAAAGCCCAGCAGAATTACGGATGGGCAGAAAACTAAGATCACAATTAGATAGATTACACCCAACATACGCCACCGAAAAACCTACCGACTCTTCGAGCAAGTATCGCAAATTTGAACCAGGACAATTAGTAGGCGCAAAAAACCTCATCGGCCACCCATTGTGGGTGCCGGCAACAATTACACAAATAACCGGACCACGTTCCTACAGACTGGAGACAGACGACGGCTGAACATGGTGAAGATACATTGACTAGTTATGATCACGAACACTACAATGCACCACCGACACACCCAGACATGAAGAACAACACACACACAAACCAACAACATCACAACTGTTACACAAAAACAGCAACAGACCAACCAGAGAGGGGGGAGATCCCTCAGTAACAAATGAGGGGGGGAACCCTCTGGTAGAAAAAGAACCCCCCCCCGGTAGAAAAAGAAACGGCAGAAAATCAAAATAATCACAATAAAAAACATTCCCAAATAAACGCAAACAAAAACAGTGACCTACCCATAGAAGTCTTTGGTGAGGAACAAGAAGCACAAGTAGACCTGGATGCTTGGTCAGAAAGGAGCAGCCGGGCCAACTCTACCAGCCCGAGTAGACCAGGCGGGAGCGGCATGGCTGACTCTATCTTCCAGGAGGTTCTACAGAGAAGGACAGGAGAAACAGTGATCCTGTCTGAACCCGCTGAAGACAACGACACAACTAAACTGCGCAGGTCAACTAGGCAACCTAGAAGCCCTGCCTACTTACTATGTACGGGCTTACTAAGCCCTGCTTAGTTACTACGTGACTACGTACGGTAGGACCATACCAAGAGGGTTTTTTTTTCCATATTAACATACTTCAAATAGGCTATTCCTATTGGACAACAAATACCCGATGCTGATTGGCTACTTTTCTCAACGCTGATTGGCCAATCATAGCAAAGCTATGATTGGCCAATTCAAGCGGCAGGAAAAACAAGTAGCTGTCATTGGACACTAGCTGCGAGCAGCTCTCTATAAAAAGAGTTGCCGCGGCTCCTGGTTAGAACAGACTTTCGGAACTAAATAAAAGAACTGAAGTTACGCTGATCTCTGAGTCTCATTCCCACAAACTGAACAGGTTTCGTTATCTCATCTGCTGTTTAAGTCCTTTGTGGCCCATTATTATAACAACAGACTTTCAAATGTTCAAGTTTCCAGCTCCTTGTGAGTAAACCTCTGAAGTTTCTTTGAAACATCCACAAGAACAAAATAATAAAAATGGAGAGAATGATAATCAGCAAGAGAATGTTGAGATCCGAAAGGTAATTAAGCCATTTGATAATAATAATGTGATGATGATATCTGGGGAAGATTTAAAGAGAGACATTGGTTCAAATTTTTGAATAATTATTCCAAATATGGCTATGATTTTTATTCATCTGTGCTTTTTGACTACAGTGAGAAAAGATGTACATCCTTATTTTCAACAGAGTACTTTCAATGCAGTCAAATATATCTTTATAGGAAGAGGAAGCAGGCCACATCTGTCCTCAACCATATATCTATTTAACTGCTTTTGTATAGTATTAGTGCATCGTGATAGGAAACAATGCAGTTTTTTTCCCCAAAAGTTTTATTATTTTTTAGACAAACGTGCACAAACACAACATAAAAACATCAAGCCATCTTCCACTTACGTTCATACAGTGTGTCGGTTGGTTTACAAATTGTTTTGTGCATCCACTTCATAGTCATCACTTACAATTACTTATATATGTTCTCATATTATCTGTCAAATATTCCGAAATGCATTAATATCATTATTATCAATCATTTGACTATACTATTATTCATACATATTCTGCAAGATAGTCCATATTTAAGTTGATTTATTTTATAACAATTCATGTTATCATCCCAAATCTATCCTACAGTTATATTATGATAATACATCTTTATATATTCTTTATATTCTAAAGTTCTACATATTTTATTACCATATTTTATTGTCTAACCATTGATAAAATAAATCCCAAATCTTATAAAATCGTTTATCTTCTTGTTTTCTGATTTCAAATGTCAATCTACTCATTTCAGCACATTCCATTATTTTCTTGATAACTTCTTCCTGCATTGGTATTTTCTCATTTTTCCAGTTTTTAGCAAATACAATCCTAGCTGCTGTTAATACATTTACAATCAAGTATTTAAATTCCTTACTGTATATTTCAGGTAAAATTCCCAATAATAATATCTCTGGTTTCAAGTCTATATGATTTTTTGTCATTTTTTCCAACCATGTGTGGATTTTAGTCCAATATTTTTGGCATCTGCACATCCATCACATATGGGAATATGAGCCAGGTACATGATGACATTTCCAACATTTTTCAGATTTGTTCTTGAACATTCTTGCTATTCTTGTTGGGGGTAGGTGCCAACTGTAAAACATCTTATACACATTTTCTTTATATGCTATTGACATTGCCATTTTATAATTTTGAGACCACAATTTTTGCCATTTCTCTAAATCAATCCCATATCCAAATTTCCCCCCCAAGCAATCATTGGGAAACAATGCAGTTTTGTTGCAACCATGTGAAATAGTTGGGCTGAGAGAGAGTGATTGGAGATTGGCCCAAAGTCACCTAGCCGTCTTTCATGCCTAAAATGGGACCACCTAGTGGTTTCTAGGCCAGCATCTTCACCATATATGAGTATTCTGAAATTTAATGATTCGGCAGCTGTTAATTGGCAGAATTATAGTTCACAGAGGAAAATAAAAAACAGGGATATAAATTCAGAACATTTTTTGGGAAAAAAGGTTCCTCTAAAATCATTGGATCCACAAATGATTGAGCGTTTTGGAATTCAGGTTTCAAGTATATTATATAAGAATCATTCTGAATTTTTAATAGGTGCTAAAATATACACATGCTCTTGGGACCAAAACAGTTATAGTTCAGCATCAGATTTTCAAGATAGCAGGAGACAAAGGAGAGGAAAATAATATATAGTATATAAGATATGAAAATGTTCCAAAGGTGCTTTTTCAGGAGGCAACTGGACTTGCTTGTTTTGTCTTTTGAAGATGTTTCACTTCTCATCCAAGAAACTTCTTCGGCTCTGACAGGATAGTGGGGAATGGAATCTGAATCATGTCAGAGCTGAAGAAGCTTCTTGGAAGAGGAGCGAAATGTCTTCTAAAGAAAAAAAAAACAAGAAAGTCCAGTTGCCTCCTGAAAAAACACCTTTTGGACAACCATGACCTGGATAATAATCTCTATAATAATAATCTGATAATCTCTACAGCCCTATGAAAATGGTTGAAGATTCTACGTGGAATGGAGCAGGTTGGAGCAAAACTGGAATGGTATATTTGTGAAAATCAATGTTCCGTTGCTTATGTAATCCCTATTTTAATTCATGGCAGAGGTTTGGGGAGAGGAAGTGTTTGCTCAAAGTGCAACTAAACAAGTGCATTTAGCTTTTCCTTTCAAAAGAGCATTTCAGGATTATTATTACTATTATTATTACTATTATTATTATTGTTGTTGTTGTTGTTATTGTTAAGCCTGGGTTCCCCAACCAGGGTTAGGGAGACAAGCTAAACAGAATGTGCAGCGTTAGTCAGATAGGCACACAGATAAATGAGTGAGCAAAGCTTGTATGTTTATTAACATACAGTAAAAATAACAGATACGCTTGTGCTATCAAGAATATAGTTTATTCCATTATAAGTTCATGGCATAGTCAAATAACAGTCCAATAGTCATGTATCAAGTAGTCAGTCCATTCAGGGATATTCAGTTAGCAAAGTCCATGTAGAATATCCTATATCAGTTCACTTACAAATCAGTCCTTTGTTGTCTCTCCCGTTCGAGCAATGCAGTCTTGATTCCAAGCAGTAATCAGGGATTATCAAAGCCAGAGTGAGCAAGCTGTAGTCTTGCTACTTTTAAAGTGTTTTCATAACCACTCCCTTAATTACTATCCCACAGTTAAAGCTGCAGACACTTTAACATACACAACTATGATTCATAGTTATTATTTCACCTAAACCAGTTAGGGTGAACAATGTTATCCCTAACAGTTATTATTATTATTATTATTATTATTATTATTATTATTATTATTATTATTATTATTATTATTTTCTTCAAGAGTCATTTTAAACAGGCTGTTGAGCCTCTGAGTATCATAAATCAGAAATGAAAACATGACAAGTTTTGATACATTGCTGTAGTAGGCAAATACAGGTACATCATTCCCCTTGTCTTTATTTTTGATGTCTGTATAATGCATGGCAAAGTAGTTTGGAGAACATCCCTTTTGGCTTCCATTTTAAAATCAGAAAAAAGAAGTAATTAAAGTAAAGGGCTAAATTTTAATGCAAACCTAATTTATGCATCCCGAACCAATACTTTGTGCTTTCTGAACCAAATAACAATGCAGCCAGTTATACATGCATTTGTGCTACTGTTTCTAAAAAGCTATGTCTTCTGAAAGGGGCATTGTGAAAATGCATTGTGAAAAAGTTGGTCCTATGCTTTGTATTCTGGAATCCAATTAATTAGCAAGAATCTCATGGAAATAACTTGTTCTCCAAGGGTTATGTTCTTTCAGCTGCACTTCTCTCTATAAGATCTATCCTTCACCATCAAGATTAGAGACAAGAGCCTGGAATCTTACAGTACTGGTCCATTCTGGCCTCTAGCAGAACAGTAGGATGCTCATAACACTTATCATTTCTTTTTCTCTTTCTTCATCTCCAGCCTGAACTGAAGAGAAGGGTCTCCAGCACAGATCATAAATCTAGTGAAGACTTATTGATAAATTGGGTTAGATAAGCAAATAATTTATGTCCTTTTTTCTGGAAAAAAAACAGTTCAAATCATTCAAATTAAATAGGGCTTAGTTGTAAGTGAAGTACTGTCAATAGATCATCACTATTTTTCTTCTGTTATGGGCTGGTATATATGCTTTTCTAGTTGTTGGTAACTTTCCACTGTTTTAATTTGTATTTGTATCTAGTTTAAAAATGTTATTTCCAGAAAGCTGACTGTTGTTAAAGGGCAGAACTCTATGAGAGAGAAGTCTTGAGGGCCTCAGCAAATATTTTTAAGCAAGTTCAGAACTTATTTCAAAAGGCGACTGGCCTTGGTGTTGTTTTGGCTTTGCCAAGACAATGCTAGTGTTTGCACCAGGCTGGGTGAAATAAACAATGTTTTCTTGTCATTAGAAAAGAGGCTTGCTGTGAAATATAGTATTTCAATGTCTTCTTGAGCAAAATTGTGAATAATTTAGTTGTTAGACTCCAGGGGTCTGCCTTTATTTGGAGGCTGCCTTCTGTTGAGACATGTACTGCTCTGCTCAGAAAGTCAAAATTAGCTGGAAAATAAGGCTAGCTAGTAGCTAAGGGTAATAAACTGAACTGGATTGAATAAAAAGATAAAAGATGAAATGAATGATGTGATACTGATAACCATCATTTCACACCAGGGTAAAAAAGATTTAGCACAAATCCTTAACAGGATACATAATATCACACTGGGTCTCTTTTTCTTTCTAATAGCTGACAGGAATAAAACTGTGCCACTGCAATCCACATTTATCCAGTTGTTTTGGATTTTATTATAAAGGTTGCCATGCCCAGCAGTTCTGTTGGGTATCTCTGGAAATCAAAACTCCCCTACTTTCTTTGAGGTGAGAAGCAAACACATACATTGGATAACAGGTGAGTGTGAAGTAGCTTTGATTTCCTTCATGGAAAGAGATTTGCTCCATGAAAGTTATGTGATTTATTGTACTGAAACAAAGGACAGACCAGATTCCCCCCAGTGAAGCAAGACATGTGGTACGAAACTACTTCAGGTCTGAGTTGCAGGTTTAAGTCCTTCTCAGCATTCTCTCTTAGCACAAATGCAGGACGGACTCCAAGGCAGAGGCAAATGAAACAACATTATCACTGAGTTTTCTTCCTAGAAGGTCCCTTTGCTATGGAGAATGGCTTCTTTCAAACCTCCACCAAAGTGGAGACCCTCCCCTAAGTGTCCCACCACTCTGCATAATAAGATAGCCAGAACATTACACCAGCAACAACAAAAGAATGCATTAACCTTCTCCAAAGGCATACATTTGAATAGCATTTGCATATATTAATTCTGCTGCAGGAAGTGTCTTATTCCAATTTAAGGATAAATATTTTCAAGAAGAAAGATGTTGTCTACTTTTTCACTTGCTTCTCTGAGATGCCAGATTCAACATGACATCGATGAATGTCAGTGATACTCTCTGTTGAGGTGATGGGATTTGTGGCTTTGATCACTGACTTTGGTAGAGTGCCAGGAGATTTGGTGTTATATGTTGGCAAGTATGCCTCATCACTGATGGAACTCTGTTGTGTAAGGATTCTATTGTGATAGGTAACATTCTACATTAGACAATTAACAGAAGCAATCTGACACAATGCGATAGAGCAGGCAATGACACAGGGAGGCAAGCCACATATTTATCTAGACTAGCCTACACATTTATTTATCACAAGAAGTGGTAGGCATAGAAAACATAGCATTCATATATTTTTTTTTACCTCATCTACAGTAAATCTAGA
Source organism: Laticauda colubrina (assembly GCA_015471245.1). Taxonomy (NCBI): domain Eukaryota; kingdom Metazoa; phylum Chordata; class Lepidosauria; order Squamata; family Elapidae; genus Laticauda; species Laticauda colubrina. The sequence continues at coordinate 12,548,450 of BLBF01000032.1, read as the reverse complement.
AGGGTTAAATATGACCTGATAGAGACTGGCAGGAGATCCAAAGCTGTCTCAATCCAGCAGAATCTAAAAGTTAGATTCCTGTCTAATCAATTTTCCCCACATATTCAGAGTTCTGAAAGCTGAGCTGAACTTCCAGTTATGGTAGCAAACTATAGAAGTGTAACATTCCATTATCCCAAGAGAGAGGAAACTTAATGCTTATGGTGGGTCACAGGAAAGAAGCTGAAAGCTGATCAAACACATGAAGGCTGAGCATGGTAAACTTTGGCACCTCAAGACAGCTGTGATGGCAGGGACTCTAAGGAAATGATCAAATGCATTGGCAGCTCCGGGTCAGTATCAGATGATATCTGAAAGCTGATCATCCTACTCCCATGATGGTGAACCTATGGCACATGTGCCAGATGTGGCATGCAGAGCTCTCTCTGTGGGCACACACACCATTGCCAACTGCTCTTCTGGCTTTTGGTCTTCATGGGAGCTGGAGCACCAGAAAATGGCACAAAAAATGACCTGAAAATAGCCCAGAAAATGGCCCCCAAAATGTCCAAAAAACAGGCATGTGCGCACCGGCCAGTTGGTCTTTGGGTTTCTGGAGCTCTGGCACACACAAATGCATTGTGCATGTGTGCATGTTCTAGTTTGGGCACTCGGTGCTGAAAAGGTTCTCCACCACTGTACTATTCCAACCTTCTGCACGTACAGAATTGAAATTGTGACCCAGTACATGGTTTTTAACAATGCCAGAAGTAGTAGAAAAGCAACTGAATCTGTAGAAGCCTTTAGAGTCTAGAAAGCTTGTTGAAAAGTGATGAGGTCCTTGAAGCTGGATTTATACATTCAATTCAAATCTTTGTTTCAATTGAAGAATCTGCTTAAGTGGTGTCCCCACAATCCACATATGTGGTTCCAAAACTGAATTTAAACTCATGTTGGCTAAATCACCTCTCCAAGTAAATGATTGCACAATGAAAAGGTGCATTTCTGTTGGGAATAGAAAACTAAAATATTTTCCTCTGTCTTTTTACTGAAGTCAACTTTTAGAATTCAACTCTGAATTCTGAATCTCTGATGAAGATGAAACTGGTACTAGCCAAACACCTTAGTTGCTGATAGATTCAGTGTGTATTGTGCATTTCTATTTTGTTAATGATTCAAGCTTTCTAGTCGGCACGATATCTGTGCGATTATAAAATGCGCTTAGGGGATTGCTCATTAAGTCCCCCCCCCCTCCTCACATGTTTAGGTTGCAAATATTTTTGCTGAGAAGATTAATTTAGAAATAATTTGTAAACTTCTTAAGTACAGGCAGGTTTTGATGACCGAAAGTGTTTGACGTGATAGTTATCACAGTTATACCACACCAGGGCTCAAGGTTGACTCAGCCTTCCATCCTTCCGAGGTTGGTAAAATGAGGATCCAGATTGTTGGGGGCAATATGCTGATTCTGTAAACCACTTAGAGAAGGTTGGAAAGCACTGTGAAGTGGTATATAAGTCTTGGCCACCTTGAGTCGCCATGTGCAAATAGGTAGCAATATAAATTAAATAAATAAATAAATAAATTGCTGTTGCTATTGCTATATGCATTCATATTACAGATGCATAATAGCATATGCTTATGCACATTTGAATCAATGCTTAAGCCTCTCCATTTGAACAATACCTGCCTCTCTTTTCTATGAAAAAGGCTCCTTCACAGTCTTGATGTATCAAATGAAACTTAATTATCTCAACTAGAATACCTACTTTTGACCTGAATCAGAACATGAACTTTAGAAATTCACTGGCTCCATCAAAAGAATGCAATTGTATACATCTTTCGATTGTCGAAAAATACATCCTGATGACTTTACTTGTTCAGGTAGATCCAGTGTTAGTAAGGCATGAAAAGAAAAGACAGAGTGAAAAAAAAGCTGTTTTTATGATAAATCTATAAGAAATAAATAAATAAAAAACCCTACCTGACAAAGCTGCCAGAGAGTCTAAGAAGTTTGACATTCAATGACACTCAATTCTATTCCACTTATATTAAAACTGGAGAACTCCTTTAATAATTCTCCATTATTCTCCTTTAATAATAAAAGAAAGGAGTAGGAGTTTCCCTTTGTGCCATTATCACTGAACATCTGGTGGACTAAGATTGGCCCCCTTGTGCTAATAAGATACGATTGTAAACAAGGACAAAGTAAATCAAACCAATGCTTTTAGTTTGATGTAGTGAGTTCATCCATCAACAAAACTCTTGCTTCCTTTCTCTAAACATTTTGGATGTCTTTTGAAGGAGATTTTGTGGTATGGGATTAATGAGAACACTGGGTGGAACCAAGCTTACAGAAGGTATAGAAGCCTTCCCATACAATAACATACACCACTCTTAATTGGTAATGACTGTAGCTTTTCATTAAATGAAGTTTAATGAAATATTGATTGTATTTAATTCTAAAATTACAGTTAGTCCTCAATTTACAAACATTCCTTTAGTGACTGTTCAAAGTTACAAAGGCACTGGAAAAAGAGACTTATGACCATTGCAGATGTCTATGGAGATTCTGAATCATCCAGGTCATGGTTGTCCCAAATATGCTTTTCAAAAGGCAACTTGACTTTCTTAAGTTTTTTTTTTTTCTTAAAAATGTTTCACTTCTCATCCAAGAAGTGAATTGAAGAAGCTTCTTGGATGACAAGCAAAACATTTTCAAGGAGAAAAACTGAGGAAGTCCAGTTGCCTTTTAGAAAGCACTTTTGAGTATGAACACTGTAGTATCTTTGTGGTTGTGTGATCAAAATTAGGATGCTTGGCAACCGGCATGTATTTATGATGGTTGACATGCAGGGGTGTCAAATTCGTATTGTCACATCATCACGTGATGTATTGCGACTTTTCCCCCCTCGCTAAACTGGGGGTAGGTCAGCATGTGATGCATCCGGTCCGCCATCCATGAGTTTGACATTCCTGCTGTCATGTCTTGGGCTCATGTAATCACCTTTTGCAACCATCTGTCAAGCAAAGTCCCTTGGGAAGTCAGATTCACTTAACAACTGTGTTAGTAACTTAACAACAGTGGTGATTCAGTTAACTGTGACAAGAAAGATTGTAAAATGGGGCCAAACTCACCTAACACCTCACCTCTTGCTTAGCAATGGATATTTTGGGTTCAATTGTAGGTGTAAGTTGAGGACTACCTATTTTTCATATCCTCAGTTATTTGGCATATTATATGGCAAGTGAATCTGTATACTACTGAAATTCTCTGTGCTTATTTGTTTGCATAGTTCATTACACCCCAACAATTGTTAAATCGAGGAAACTGAAATCCACTAATATAAAGAATGTGTAAAAAATCTGGGACCTATTACTTTTGTGGAATTTAAATTATCACAATATTCAAACCAGTTTTATTCACAAGTTGTTGCTATTTCAACATCTTTGCTGTTGCATGATACTCTCTGCCAGCTTCTCACAAGCAGAGTCAATGGGGAAGCTGGCAGGAAGTTGTAATAATTCCTGTTCCCATTGGTTGTTTGCCCTGCCTCTTTATCTGTTTAGGTAAGTAAATATTGACATTATTGAAATTTATTTACCAATACACTTATTTTTTTCTATTTATGATATATACTCTCCTTCGATGATCATAGGATCCTCCAGCATTGTGGTTAACAATCTATAATCGGCATAAAATTTAATGTTTATTCTGATCACATCAGATTGCACTATTACCTTTGTCTCAAAAGATGATCCAAAGGGCCACAGGATTATCTAGTATTTTATAATATCCTCAAGCACCCCTTATTGGTATATTGCAGAGGGAGACCAATTATGATGGGCAATTGTTGAGAAATTGTGACTTACCACTAATTATGTTATGTTCCTTTTGGGAAAATAAAACAAATTCCAATATTTTTACAGAACACTTCATAAACTATTGATAGATGAGATCCAGAAATACAGTCACCTCTACTGAGATTCAGAAATCTTACTCTTCTAGCCTAAGTCATTCAGGAATGTTACCAGTATATCCAGTTCTGCCATCTGTCTGCTGTGATTTAAAGAGTAATTGATTGTACTGTGCAATGTATATGTCTAGATCAGGAGTGTCAAACTCATGTCATCATGGCAGTATCATGTGACACATTAGGACTTTTTTTCCCATTTGTTAAACTGGGCATGGGCATGGTCAGCACATGACAAATCTGCCCCATGGGCCAGGAGTTTGACAGCCCTGGGCTAGATGGAAATAATTTTCAAGTTTCCTAAACCCATAGCCTAACTTTCTTAATTGCTATTATTTCCTTATGAGGAAATGTATCTCCCTCTCTTGCTGGTGATAAATGGAGATTTGCCATTTGGAAGATCACAGCTTTGGATTCAGCTGGCTTTCAGTCCTCTGTTCTAACCCTTCCAAGGAGAGAGATTTGGGCGTTCATGTTTGACTTGTTTTGTAGATCTATTTTCAAGAGATTTAGAAATGCTCCTTTTAGCCTCTTCTGATTTGGAACTTGCAGAGTCAGATGTGACTGCTCAAAAAACATATGTCAACTCAGACAGTTACTTTTGAGCAATGAGTGAATGCTTTTATTTGTTTGTTTATTTATTTATTTGTTTATTTGTTTATAAATTCATCTCATGTCACCACAAAAAAAAGCTATTCAGAACTGCCAATTAAATTGAAGCATTTTTTCTCAGTGCAGGAAAAAGCACAAAGATATTTATGTTCTCCTATTCCTTCCATTTTTCACACCAAATTTTTACTGATTTTCTCCATTCTCTCCCTCATAGAGACAAGTCAATACAAACATAGCTGGCACACAAAACTGATTATAGGATAATTTATGTTTTCTGGATGAAATAAAATCCATCATGGGAACAATAGCATTAAAAGGCTGCAAGTTGACATTCCAGAACTCTCCAAAGTAGATTTTTCAAAAACAGAGTTGAAGTAAGCATCTGTCATACCCTTAGGTATAGTTTTGCAATTTCCAAATTTACTCCATGATGTGGAGTTACTTCCTTTAGCCTGTCTTTGATATACAGAATAAAAAGGACATGATTAAGTTGTCATGTTCCCTTTTAGAGAGTTTCTGGAGGGTGACCATTAAACCACTATGTCTGATATCAGTTTATGTAGCATGAATAAAATTTCATGAGAAGCTACCTGGGGAGGAGCACAGTTGCCTCAAAATGAGGTGTAAATCTGATGGAAATTAATTGGTTGGCTTTCTAAATCTATACTTATTCCTTCACAAAGAACAAGTAACTCCCCTCATCAAGGAATTAAGTTTGGGAACAAAATTAAGATGATATACTGGATAGTTGGCTAGACTTTTCACTCATGGCAGAGTCCATTAAATTGCTGAGTTCATGCCTTTCCTCAATTGTTAATGTTTTATGCCACCTGATATTGACTCCTACAACCTGCAGAAGCCTCTTGAATTTCTGCCATACTGAAGGCTTTCTGTTTTGTTAGGAACTTTAGATTGTACCTCTTAAGTGTAAACAGAACAATCAAATGTCTCCTATACAGTAAGTACTTTGCTGATTGCCATTGTAAAACAAAACTTGGATGCCAAGTTTATTGCCCTACCCCACTGTTATACAAAAAATAAAGTCTGAAACTTTCAACTGCACCTTCCAATCACATGAAAGATATGTCTGATTTCCCACCATTCCCTCCTCCTTTACCCTTTGTATGTCTTTTTCCAACTATCTTTTCTCAACTTGATGGAAGGAATTCAGAATCAATGGATGTCAACCATCAAACAACATCTACTTAGCCCAGGTTCTTGGGAAGAACTCAGGACAGATAAAAGTGCCAAATCCAGTCTAAACATCAGTATGATGAATCATAAAAATACAAATAGAAAAAGAACAAGTGTGGAAAAGAAAGCAAAGGTAGTGCCAATAGTCATAGCCACCCTGGTACAAACTAAAACAACTGGAGCACCACATGAATACCATCGGCAATGACAAAATCACTATCAGTCAATTGAAAAAGGCAGCTTTACTCAGAACAGTTTATATCCTGCGATGATCCCTCTCATACCACAAAACACCAACATCTGCCTATCCAGGGTCCTTGGGAAGGACTCAATAGGTTAATAAAAGTGCCAAATTTGGTCTGTACATCTGGCTGACTGTGCAACAAACATAATAATGCTACAGGGAGGAAAAGAGGAAGCAACATATCTATTTGGTTTCGTGTGTATTTTAACGATAAGCTAATTATACAAGCTGAGACTGAACACAAACTGGTAAATATTTATATAATTCAACTTTGTTCGAGTATTTTCCCACGTCATTATAGTTGTGCTTTTAAAGTTGTAGCAAGAACTGAGAATCTCATCTGCCATCATTAGGCTTCAGACGAACACAATACAGAGGCCTGATGATGGCAGATGAGATTCTGCCGAAACACACCCATAAACACAGACCCAACCACATATCTGGAAAAATTAACCAAGAAGAAAATTATAACCAGCCACATGAGCAAAGAGATCCAACAGATGATCATCCCAAGAGAAAAATCTTCCAGATGCCCCAAACTATACGGCCTCCCAAGAATACACAAAGAAGGCATACTTCTCAGACCCATAGTCAGCTCCAGAGGAGCACCACTACAAAACCTAGTGAAACACTTAGAAAAACAGCTACAGCCCCATGCTGAAACCGCAGTTTCACATGTACAAAACTCATACCACTTCTTGGAAATGATCAAAGATCTACATGTGGAACAAAAAGATCTGCTTGTAAGTTTGGACGTGGTTTCATTATTCACTGAAGTCCCAATAAAAGAAACTCTTGAAATCATAAAAAAATAAATACCAACCAGCTAAACACCTCATGGAACTAACAGAACACTGCTTAACCAACACATATTTCATGTAAAAAAGACAAAGATACAAGCAAATTGAAGGAGCCCCTATGGAATCACCACTGTCACGTGTCATTGTAAACCTGTTCATGGAAGAATTTGAATCGAGAGCCCTGGCTAATGCCACCCACAAACCCAAACTATGGTTAAGATATATCGATGACATATTTGTTATTTGGCCCCATGGAAAAGAAGACCTAAACAATTTCCTAACACACTTAAACAGCACAAACCCCAAAATCCAATCACCATGGAAATGGAAACAAACAACTATCATTCCTAGATGTACTAATCTACAAAAAAACAGATGGCACGCTAGGACACACCATATACCAGAAGAAGACAAACACCAACCACTACCTCAAAGCCCAATCCCACCACCACCCAGCACAGATAAATTCTGTAGCGAAAACACTAATTACCAGAACCAAATGCCTGGCAGATAAGACACATATAAAGACTGAACTATGCACCCTGACTGAAGTATTGACAGCCAATGGCTTCCACAAAAACAAAATCACCAACTTGATCCACAAAAACACACCAAGACATAACAGAGA
>BLBF01000032.1:12509136-12536019 GCA_015471245.1 Laticauda colubrina | reverse complement strand
TCTAGACTCCCATCCCGAGTACACCAGCCTCTGTGTCTCATTCTTTCCATGGGAGTCCACCACAAGTGGTGACCCCGACGTGATCCACTGCAGGTGGTACGTGTCCGGACCTCCGTGTTTCCTCGCCTGGAATAGGTAAAGTATGTACTTAACTATTGCTGGACAATAGGATTATTCAGGGAGCATGGGGGGAAAACTCTCTCAACCACAGGAACGGCATGTTAGTGAGTTGCAGAAGTTAGCAAGGACAAACAACTTTATCTTTAAACCCTCCGGGGGGGAGCAAATAGTTCTTTCAAAAGATAATGTAAGAGAGCTGCTGCAAGAGATCTGGCGGCAATGTCCCTGGTATCCAGAGAAAGGCTTTTTAAAGTTAGACACATGGAGGAGAATTGGAAATATCCTTCATGAAGAGCCACGGGCAACAGCTGAAATTTTGATATTTTGGAAAATTGTTATGACTGCTTTAGAGACCCAGCAACAACCTTTTTTAAAAACTTTAGTAGAACCTCTTCCTAATAAAGGAATTGTATTGCACCCTCCTTCTCCTAAACTGGAGTGTGCTTTATCATTTCCAACAGCACCTATTCCTGTGAATGATAAAATCCAATCAAAAATGGGAAAGGTTCAAGCCATGATGCATCAGGCTTTCAATGAGTGGAAGTTAGAGTCTGATGAGATTACCCAGATGAATTTGTTTCCAGTCAATAGGCAAGTGGATGCTCACGGCAATCTGCAGACTGAATGGGTTCCGATTCCTTTAGCAATTCTTAGGGAAATTAAAAAAGCAGTAAAAGATTATGGTATTCAAAGTCCTTTTACAAAGGGGCTTCTGACAAGTTTGGCTACCTCACGCATGATTCCTAGTGACTGGAAAGATTTAATGAGAATGATATTGAGCTCTACTCAGTATTTGGTCTTTGACTCAGAATACCAAAGGGAGGCTGTCACTAGGGGAAGGAATTCGGGGGGGGCTGTATACACCAGATCAAATCTATGGGGCAGGCTTGTTTGAATCCACTGCAGATCAAGCTGCTAATTTGCCTGATCACGTATTTCCAGTGGTTATGGCAGCTGTCCTTGGGGCATTGTCCCGCATTCAGGATGTGGGAACCCCAGCACGGTCTTTTTCTCAAATTAAGCAAACAGCATCTGAGTCTTATAATGATTTTGTGGAAAGGCTACAATTGGCTATTACCAGACAAATCTCTAATGAGGAAGCTGCAAAAGAACTTTTGCTGAAATTGGCAGTTGAAAATGCAAACGCTGACTGCAAGCGTATCTTGCAGCCCTTGGTGGCTAGAGGTGAGGTTACTCTGGCTGATCTGTTAAAAGCATGTGCAGTGGTGGGTTCTCAGGCTTACAACATGGAGACTTTGGCTATGGCATTGCAAAAAGGGATGAAACCTACAGGGAATTGTTTTAATTGTGGAAAGCCTGGCCATTTTAAAGCCCAGTGCCGTGCCCCTGGGGGGGGGAATGACATTTAACAAAAACAAAATTAAGGACGTCCGTCCAAAATCAGTCTGTCCAAAATGCAAAAAAGGGTTTCATTGGGCAAATCAATGTCGCTCTAATCAGAACCAAAATCCGGGAAACTAAATTTGGGGTGTGCAGCTAGCCCCGCTCCCAAGGCTGTCACAAAAGCATCGCCTGCAATTACTGGGAGTGCAGGTTTGGGTTTAAAAATGTTGAACTCAATTAATGTGACCTTTCCTAATCAAGTGTATATTGAGGACACTCATTTGCATGGGCCACTGCCAGAAAAAACAGTGGGATTAGTACTTCCCATGTCTTCTGCATCAAAAAAAGGGTTTTTTGTTATTCCAGGAGTTATTGATCAAGATTATAAAGGAGTTATTAAGATACAATTGTACACTGATATTCCTGCATCATTAATGGCCGGTGACTCTATTGCCCAGTTATTATTGCTTCCATACATCCCTATAAATCCTTTAATTGGGATCCCACAAACTGGTTGCTGCAGAATTGCTAGTGCTGACAAAAAAATTGACTACAGATCAACCAAAAATGACAATTGAAATTCAGGGAAAATCATTTTCTGGCCTTATAGATTCCGGAGCAGATGTCTCTGTGATACGCCAAAAGGAATGGCCAAATGAATGGGCACTTGAGGACTCTCCGGCTGTTCGTGGAGTGGGTGGTATGCAGTTTGCAAGAAGTAGTGTACATTGGTTGAAGACATTGCATAGAGAAACTGGTGAGACTGCAAGGATTCAACCTCTTGTGTTGCCCCTACATATAAACTTGTGGGGTAGAGATTTGCTGTCACAATTTCGCACAAAAATTGTTATTGGATAATGGAAAAATTACAATTGTTAACCTCTCAGCCAGTCTGGATTGACCAATGGCCACTTCCAAAAGAAAAGCTTACAGCTTTACATCAATTGGTAGCTGAGCAGCTACAATTAGGACACATTGAGCCTACTTCTAGTCCATATAACACTCCTGTATTTGTTATTAAAAAGAAAAATGGAAAATGGAGATTTTTGCATGATCTGAGGACCATTAACTCCATTCTTCAACCAATGGGAGCGTTACAATGTGGTTTGCCTAACCCTAACCTGATCCCATGTAATTGGGATTTAGTTGTAGTAGATTTATGGGATTGCTTCTTTTCTATCCCTTTGCATGCAGATGACAAGAAATTATTTGCCTTTACCATACCTGAGTTGAATAACAATGCACCTACCTTTCATTACCAACGGAAGGTTTTGCCACAGGGAATGCTAAACAGTCCAACGATGTGCCAGTCATATGTTCGAATGGCTCTGGCTCCATTCAGAACCTCTCATCCTGGGTGGAAGGTTTACCACTACATGGATGATATTTTAATAGTAGCTCCCGGCCCACCGGGAACAGTTAAGGCAGCGTTACCTTGCCTTAAAGAGGTATTATTACAATTTGGACTTCATATTGCCCCAGAAAAAATTCAAAGTCAAATGCCATATGCCTACTTAGGGCATAAGGTTCTTGCAACCTATGCTCATCCGGTCATTCCGGAAATCAAAATTGAGGAAAAGATTTCTCTAGTAAAATTACAACAAATACTAGGAACAATTAACTGGGTTAGACCCTACCTGGGGTTAACCACAGCAGTACTCCAGCCCTTGTTCTTGGCCCTAAAGGGCTCTGCGAGACCCGATTCTGCTATAATCTTATCAGAAGAACAAAGGAAGGTACTGACACATGTTAATGCGTCTTTAATGCAGCGTTGGGTTGATCGATGCATTCCTGATACTCCGTTTGCTTTGCCAATTTTACAAACTCCAGCCTTGCCTACTGCAGCTTTATTTCAATTACATGAAACTCAGGTTTATATCATTGAATGGTTGCATTTGCAGAATACTCCCAGAAAAACAGTTTCTACTATGGCTATGCTTTATAGTGAGTTAATCATCTAAGGCCGAAATCGCAGTATGCATTTATATGGCATAGATCTAGTTCAGTTATTTTTACCTATCTCCCTCACTCTGTGGGAAACTTGGTATAGTCAATCCATTGAATTGCAAATTGCTCTTGAAAATTGGCCAGGGAAGATTTCTTGCCACACCCCCAGTGACCCTCGTTTCCAGTTGCTTCGAAACGTATCTGTAAATTTTAATTTAGTTATTGCTAAGCAGCCACTTGGAGGAGTGACCGTTTATGCGGATGGTGGTAAGACCTACGGCGCTTGTGCATGGAGACAGGAAGGGGTATGGAAAACAAAAATTACCCCTCCTCAGCAATCAGCACAAAGGGCTGAATTAGCTGCTGCTATTTTGGCCTTACAGGAATTTGCACAAGAACCACTAAATCTTATTGTGGACTCTCTTTATGTTTATCAATTGATACTTAACATTGAATTTGCTTATCTTTCTCCATCTGTTGATGCTAATCTTATGAGTTTGTTTCTAGCTCTGCAAAACTGTCTTCATTCTCGCACACATTCTCTACATATTGCACACATTCGCAGCCACCAGCCACTTCCCGGGGAGCTGCAGGAAGGGAATGACGTGGCTGATGCAGCGGCCTCAGCCATGTCCTGTCTCTCGCTTTCTCCTGTTACTCCATGGGACTCACATAGCTATTTTCATCAAAATGCCAAAGCTCTTTGTAAACAATTTGGTCTCACTGCTGCAGAAGCTGCAGCTATTATTCAACAATGTCCTAGTTGCAGTGCTCAATCCACTGCTCTTCCTCAAGGAGTAAATCCTCGGGGGACATCTGCTTGTCAACTATGGCAGATGGATGTCACACAACACCCTCCCTTCAAACCATGGCACCATCTGCATGTCACTGTTGATACCTATTCAGGATTTATTATGGCAACACCTCAACAAGGAGAGGCTACAAAACATGTAGTCAACCATTGCCTCCGTACCTTCACACATGTGGGGCCACCAATGGAGATAAAAAACGATAATGGCCCTGCTTACATTAGCATCGCCTTTGCGGAATTTTGTCATAGATGGTCAATTATACATAAATTTGGCATTCCCTACAATTCCACTGGTCAGGCCATTGTGGAATGAGCTCATCAGATGCTAAAACAAGCACTCCTTCACACAAAAACAAAAATGGGGGAAGTGGATGATTATGGCTTGCCTTACATACAAAACATTCTTAATATTACCTTATACACTTTAAATTTTTTAAACATGACAGGATCTCCCGCTGCTACGGCAGCCAGTAGGCATTTTGCTTCCTCCCCTTCTGCAGGTACGCCAAGACCAAAAGTCCGGTATAAGAGACTACCAGATCCAACGTGGAAAGGACCTGTCCCTCTGATAACTTGGGGCCGAGGATACGCTGCTGTTGAAGATGAGGGGACAGTTGTTTGGGTTCCTGCTCGCTGTGTGCGTCCTTATCATCAGCCAAAGGGGCAAGGGGATGGATTTGGGGGAATGGAAAAGAAACACATTGATCCAGGACATGGGGAAGCTAGCAAACCTTCATAATAAAACTGATTGTTGGGTATGTATGCACATGCCAACTCACAAAACATCAGGGCTTCCAATGGTTGCAGTACCTTTGGCCGAAGGTGACTGGTATAAGGGACAATGCTATGGTTGTTCAGGGATGTGGTCTAACAGTTGGACTAAAAGTAACATAAATACATTGCATCTTGGAAGCCGAATCCAAGAGGTGGTGGGTATCTGCTGGACTCACAATGAGACAGTAGAGAATATGACTTACTTGGGAACATATCCATTTTGTAACAAAACAATTGTTATTAGCAATGGAAGTCGGGTTCATCCGGATGACATGAAAACTAAAAATCTCACTTACTTTGTACATAATATTTCTAAATTTGATATCATATCTTTGATCAATGAAAATGGGTGTCCAATTATCCCTGCCACATGTTGTCCCATCATGATAGAAAACCAGCTGCCCAAATGTGCAAATGGGAAACACGCACCACCACCCACTCATTTGGCTATGTTAATGGAATCTTTTGTATGATTAATCTATGCTGAACCAAATACGGTTGGTCATCTCCTGGGAGTAAATCTATGGTTGCTGTGTGGACGGATGGCCTATGATCGCGTGCCAGCACGATGGAAAGGAGTCTGCACCTTTGGGAAAGTGATCCCATCTCATGTCATTTTAAAATCTTTGGGGACTGCTCATATCCGCAATGCGCGTTCCGCAACGGAAGTAAACTCTGTTTTGAATCATGACTACTGGACACAGATATCAAGGGGAGTTATTCCTCCTTTAGGAGTCATGACGAACTATAGAGATTTGCATCGTTTAAACAGTTGGACAGTTACTATGTTTAAAGGCACCATTAAAACGCTAAAGCTGCTTGAAGAAGAACAAGGAAAAATCCTTGACTTTGTCCTGCAAACCAGATATGTGGTGGACACTATTTTGGCTGCGCAAGGGGGAGTTTGCACTGTGATTCATACACATTGTTGCATGTATATTTCTGATTATTCTCCAAACATTACAGCTACTATACAGCATATGGAACAAACCCTGAGTGAGAATCCATTACAATCAGAGGACAAGGGACTGGACGTGTGGTCTGCACTTTGGTCCTGGTTGCCAGATGGTTCATGTATTCGTCACCTAATTGTTGGAGTGATATTGCTTTTTATACTTTCTCTTTGTGTATGCTGTTGTATCCAATGTCTCCCTGGACTTTTAGGAATGTGTCAGGTGAAGCCTACGGAAGGAGAACTGTTGTTGCAGATGGCGAAAAGCTACCGAGGCATCCGCGATCATCAAAAAACTAAAACAGGGGAGATGTGGGAATAAAACTTTGACTTCAGTATTGGGTAATGATTAGTCTAAGACCTTATACATACATGTCTGCCTAAGGGTCACTGAGATAAGCAAGGAAATTAAAAACAAACACCAGAAACAATTAAGCAGCTCAGACAATTGTAAACAGTTTTGTGTGCTATATCTAATTATTGTAATCCACAATGTGTATGCTTACTATGTACGAATTTCTCAATAAAAGGGGGCACTAAAATTTGCTCTAGACTCCCATCCCGAGTACACCAGCCTCTGTGTCTCATTCTTTCCATGGGAGTCCACCACACTACATTATTATGATTGTTTCACCTGCACTAATGTATTTTGCTACATATGGGCAACAGTGTTTCTGTTCAAGCCACAAACAACAGAGAGGTCAGCTAAAAAGGGATTTAAAAAAAAAAACAGCAAAGAAATCTGTGGTGATGAAGTATTCCTCAGGAAGAAATACAAGCAGGAACAGATATAGAGAAATGAAACCAGGATACTAGAAGGAAGAAAAAGTTCCATCATGATGCTATGTACATACTGAGTCAAAATAAACTATTGAAAAATAGTTTCAAGCTTTCTTGTTAATTCAGTTGTAGGAAGCTAGCACTGTCACACCTCTCCTAGAAAAATGACATATCCTAGGAAATATTAAAAAGACAGAATATTTCCCCTAAAAAAGAAGTAGAAACTCAGAGAGACAGAAGTTCACCCCCCACCTTTGTTAATGGGCGGGCCATTAAGTCTTCAGCCAGAGTATTCTATATAACAAAGGCATCCACCCATCTCATCACCTGACCTGGGAAGATTGCATCAGGGTTTCCCACATGGTCCAGACAAAGCTTACAAAATTAGCTAAGACACCCTGCCCCTGGGAGTCTGACAGCCAATGTGATATATTTCTTAAACTGGAATAGGAAACACTAAGGTGGGGCCCAACAGAGGGTATATAACTAAGGGTCTTCTAGTACCTTGCCCCAACTTTTCCTTCACCCAACATCTTGAAGCATGTGATCGTCCTTTTCACTTTGGAGCTCCAAGCCATGTGGTCCTGTCCACCATAAAACCATCTTTCCAAACAGCCACCATGTTTCCAGTGTCTTTTTTCCCACTTGGAACTGAACCCAGAAGGATATTTCTTCCAACACAATAATAAAAAATATTCAAGAAAAAGGGCTGAATGTGATTGATTACATTTAGATGCATAGGTTAGGCCTAACTTAAGATTGATCAATTCAAAGCATATGTTAAAGATCAGGGTTTTGGATTGTAGCTATGTCTTGTCATTTTGACTCCTTTCACATACTTATATTCATTTATTTATATTTCACATTCTTAATTGCCCATCTCCCTCAGAAAGGGTGTCTGGGTTGTATTTAGTTTTAGTGTCCTTTTGTGGACAGTTCTGAGGTATGATGCTTGGTTACTATTAGGATTGCTTTATCCTTGCTGAAAAACATGCCAATTGTTGTGCTTCGCATTTTGGGAAATAGAGGGACCTGCTGTTAAAATAATTGTATCCTTTCTTTCACATTGTAGGATCTCTATTTCTCTAAAGCCCATGTCACACTGAACCAATGGATGCAAAGAGGATGTAAAAGGGACAAAAACCCTTGCCATCTGTTGGAAAACGCGATGTACTCACTGCCTCCGTTTGGCTTCCTCTCTATCTGTCCAGCATCCGTTTATTGACATTTCATCCGCTCCAAAAGTTTTGGGCTGCCCAAAACTTTTGCGCGGAAAATGTATCCAGTTCGTCCGTTCTGCATCCGCTATGCATCCGCTATGCATCCGTTATGCATCCATTACGCATCCGCTATATCCACCAGGTATCCGCTCCGCATCCGCGCAACTCGCATCCGCTCGGACGCAGGGAGGAAGGGGAACGGATGCAGAACGGATGCAGAATGGATGTCTAGCGGATGCAGAATGGAAACAAAGTGTTTAAAACGGAAAAAACGTCCGCAGAGGGGACCTATCTCGGATATTAAGGAGGTCTGCAGGATGCCTAGAGGATGCCTAGAGGATGCAAAGGGACACCTACACTGCCTATAAAAAGGGGGAGCAACTCGCCTGCATCTCACTTTCAGAACAGCAGCCAAGCTGTGCAGACCTCTGCAGCCTTCATCTGACTCTTCCTCTTCCACAGCATCCAGTCATGTCCACCGTGGATCATAACAAAGTCCTTTCGGCAGCCACCATCCTTCTGCAACAGTGCGAAACCATCTACAGGCTCTTTGAACTCTAATACGGGAAGAAAAGGAGGCACCCAAAAAAAGTCTGGGTCCAAAGATGGTTCGCCAGAAGAGCAGAGGACAGACAGTACAACAAGCTGATGGTGGAGCTCAAGAGCGATGAACTTGTGCAGCGGCTGACACCCAGGTTGACCAAGACAAACATCAACTTCCTGCCCAGCCTGGACCCTGGGCCCAAGGTGGCACTCACTCTGCACCACCTGGCCGCAGGGACCTCCTACAGGAGCATGCAGTACGGCTGGAGGGTGCCACCCAGCACCATCAGCTTTGTTGTCAGAGAAGTGGTGCAGGCCATCATTGAAGAATACAAGGAGGAGCTCCTCCAGTGCCCCTCCACTGAAGAAGGATGGAAGAACGTTGTAGAGCAGTGGTATCAGAGGTGGAACTTCCCACACACCGTTGGAGCCATCGATGGCAAGCACGTGGCCTGCAAAGTGCCAGCCAAGTCGGGGTCCACTTATCACAACTACAAGGGCATCTTCAGCATCATCCTCTTCACAATGGTCGATGCTGACTACAAGTTCATGTACATCGATGCTTCAGGCAACAGCTCATCTTCAGATGCCCAGGTATACAACGCCAGTCACCTCAAGGAGGGGCTTGAAAGCAACCTCATCATGGACTTCCCAGATCCAGACCCGCTGTCCAACGACAAGCAAGATGTGCCCTACTTCATCGTGGGGGATGACGCCTTCTCCCTCACAACCTACCTCATGAAGCCCTACACCTCCAAATGCCTCACCCGTGAAGAGAGGATCTTCAACTACAGGCTTTTCAGGGCAGGACGGGTGGTGGAGAACGCCTTTGGCATCCTGGCCAACAGGTTCCAGGTACTTCTCACCACCATGCAGCATAGCCCAGAGACCATGAAGAGGATCGTGGAAGCTTGCTGCATCCTGCACAATCTCATGCGCACCTGCTACCCAGTCTTGCAGAACAGGCTTGTGGACCGTGAACAAGGCAATGGGGACATGGAGGCTGGGGAATGGAGGCAAGGGCAAAACCTGATCGAAACTGAGGATATGCAAGGCCCCAACAGAGCCTCACGTGAGGCGAAGAAGCAGCGCAACCTCCTGAAACACTGGTGCAACTCCCCAGCTGGAGCGGTGGAGTGGCAAGACAGGATCGTAAATGCTTAATGGATGCTTCCTTCAGCCTGTCTCATCACATGGATGAGATTGGGCCATATATGTTTGGTTGGCCTACAATGAACAGGGCGTTTAATAAAGAGTTGTGTTTATGTTGACATGTGTGGATGATTGATTATATCGTTATTGATAATAAAGGGCCATAGGTGTGGCACCTGGGAGGATGAACCATAAAGTCCCACTATGCTTGCACTGGAGGTTTATCTATCCCACTGCTATCCTAACCTATCCCACAGCTATTACCCATCCCAAAGGTATCCTAACCCATTCCAAAGGTATCCTAATCCATCCCACAAGCATGCAAAGGCTTAAACCATTTCTAAAAGTTTCCAGCAAGACTTTATTAAAAAAAAGAAATGTAGCAAGTGTGTGAATCAAAAATAGACTTTATTAACAAGCTATAAGACAAAAATGAGTCTCTGGCACTCCTCTTGGTCGCTCAGTCTCAGGGGTGAAGGGTGCAGGTGCTGTGGAGGTGGCTGGTGCTGGAGTGCTTGTCATCAGCTCCTCCAGAAGCAGAAGCAGCAGAAGTGCCAGCCCAGAAGAGTGAGCCCGTGCTGCAGAAGCCCCAGCAGAACCAGAGTGAGGGCCAGGGGGCGGGATGGTAGCCCTGTCCCTCTTGCAAGGGCTGGCAGCAGATGGCTGAGGCTTGCTGTGCTTTCGCATTGTTGTGGGGTTGCTGGCTGGCAGGGAGGCTGGCAGGAACCAAGGCTGGCAGGGAGGCTGGCAGGGAGGGTGGCAGCAAGGCTGGTAGCAAGGCTTGCAGGCAGATATGCAGGCAGGGCAGGCAAGGCAGTCGATGTGTCTGGAAGAAGGTTTTTCCTCTGAATGGCGACCTGCTTCCGAGCTGCTTCCATTATATCCACGGGGCTGACGCAATGCATCCTCCCTGCATGAGCAATTAGCGCCAGGCTTCTGCTGTGCATCCACTGTGCTTCCGCTGTGCATCCGCTTCATCCGTTCGGCGTCCGTTCTGCATCCGCTGTATCCGTTCCGCGTCTGCTTTGCTGTGGTCCCCCGGAAGCCCTGCGGATGTGCCATCCGCTCCCATCCGCTTCTATCCGCTGGGCTTCCGTTCCGCATCCGCTTTGCATCCGCCCTGCATCCTCCATGCATCCGTGTTATCTGCTCCAGTTATGCAAATTTTTGCCCCTTTTGAGAGCGGATAACAACGGATGGAACATTTTGCTCCTCCGCTGTGTCATTTTTGCATCCGTTGGGCAGTGTGACATGGGCTTAAGCAATCTATACAATGTGCCATTGGATTAAGGTGTTAGGTTAATTGTGCAAAAATAGGTCCAAAAAGAACAGTAATTCACTAATGTAGATATTTTAAAGCTTGGACATTTTCAGGAACAACTGATCAAGAAAACATTGTCCTTTATGTTAACATGCCTTTCTGAGGCAGAATGCTGAATGTCTGTGAGATTTCAGTCATCCAGGTCATGGTTGTCGCAAAGGTGCTTTTTTTATGAGGCAACTGGACTTTTTTTGTTTTTCCTTGAAGGCATTTCTCTTCTCATCCAAGAAGCTCCTTCAGTTCTGACTGAATAGTGGTGATAGTGGTGGTGGTGGGGGACAGAACTTAAGAAGCTTCTTGGATGAGAAGTACAGTGTCTTCAAGAAAAATAAAGAAAGTCCAGTTTCTTTCTTTCTTTCTTTCTTTTTTTTTAAAAAGCACCTTTGGGACACAGGATGCTGGTCAAAAGCTGGATAGCAATAGCACTTTAGACTTATATACCGCTTCACGGTGCTTTACAGTAAAGCAGTTTACAGAGTCAGCATATTGCCCCCATTAATCTGGGCCCTCATTTTACTGACCTTTGAAGGATGGAAAGCTGAGTCAACCTTGCGCCAGTCAAAACTGAACTCCTGGTGTGGGCAGTGATTTAGTCCTGTAGTATTCATTTTAACAATTGCGCCACCTTGGCTCTTTGCTCTGCAACAGCAAATATTATTAATACAGGGTGATGAGGAATTTCATGATGAGTGAAAACAAATCGCAGGCACTACAATTATTTTTTCCCTTCTCTCCCATGTTTGTAGAATCCTGTCAGGGCTAACAACTTAATTGCTTCACTATTATGGATGCACTCATGGGGGGGGGGGGAATCTCCCCCCCCATCTTAGAAAGAATATCGCATAACCCTAGAGTATTTTTTTAATCAAATTCTGACGATAGCAAACAAGCAAACTCAAATCCTGAAACTGAAGCAGAAATTCCACTATAACAATGTTGTCATTGTGTTGAGACACATTAAGCAACTAGGCAGCAAGATATGGCTTGTTTTGTAATGATAATATGCAGGGCAATTGTGTGCCATTTTACATGATAATGTGCTATTATAAACCCAACCATATTCAGCCCTCTGTGAAAATGAATGGCAGGAATAATGATGCATTCTGAATTTCCCCTAAACAGGTTTAAAATGTCTCCATTTAAATTGTGCCAAATGGATTTCATTTGCATAGAAATTTCACCTGAGTTTAAATGCAGTTTTCATTATGGAACAGAATTACCATCCCATCTTGATCAAACTGGTCCATTTCCTGCTGGGTCATTCCAAAAACTACTGTGATGCTATCTATTCTTGTGGTGGCATTGGCAGCTGCAGAGACACCTGCCCTCCTTCAGCTTGTTTGATTTCTAGTCATTCAAAAAGATTGCTTCAACTCAAAGAATGAGCAACTCCAACATATATTTCTTATACAGTAATTTATGCAGGCAATGATAACTTTCAAGATTAAAATTATGCCAGTTCTATTCCAGTTTTCTTATTTTGCAAGTGATTAAGAGTATCACTACACAGAGTTTTGTTTTGTATTAACAGCAACAATTGACACAGGAATTTGCTGCTACATGTGGCTTTGCAACATAGAGCTTGCCCATGATCTCTTACAATCAATCTCCCATTGGTCACTTGCTGCACATGGTCTCCAACCTCTGTGCTACACAGTCCACACCATATTATCATCCTTTTTCATCCCCTTCCAAATCTATGCTCTGCTCTCATTTCCTTATTTAGATAGATTGTAAATATTGATTGCTTTTCAGGCTCTTAAGTGTCCCCATTGTGGTGGGCAGCATATGATTTGATGAGGCACCTGCTATGTGGTTCTGGAAGAAAGGCAACATGTAAGTCTTTTGTGGTGTCTCAGTAAGGATCATTCCTGTTTCTGTTGCTTGAATGCTACTATAAAAAGAGATGGATGATCACATCTTTGGAGCAAGTGCATTCATGGATTTTGGTAGGCTGCTGTATTCAGCTTGGTGAATATCATTTTGCACTGGAGTGTTTTTGCATGACTTTGGCTGATTTTTCCTTTGAGGGTTTTTCACACATTTATTCAATGTGATCGCCAATATTGACTTTTGTTTTGGTTGGTGGCTCTCCACTTTGGTGGGCAGCAGGAGGTTGATCCAGAATTGTCCCTTCTTTTCATGGACAGTGGGATTTGGCAGAAGCTTTGTACAAAAGGGACACATGGAGACAGTTTCCTTTCTTCTTTCAGCCACCAATGCCATTCTGGAAGGCTCACTCTCTTTCTTTAAAAAATATTTATTGTTAAATTGATTTTCTTCCCATTGTTGAAAAAAATATCCAGATCAAGTTCCAAGCTGGGAGAAAGGCAGGGGAGATAAAATGGAGGCTGGAGGCTGATTAGAAAGAGGGTCTATTTATTGATGAAGCAAATGTACATGAAAGAGGGTCCATTTATTGATGAAGCAGATGTACACCACCTTGCACATGTAATTCTGTGTAGCTAACCACATGAAGTTGAGAGTGAGGGGATTTTATACCTTCTCTTGGGCTTTGAACTTGAGCTTCCTGTTCCTGTGTAAGTACATGTATTCTATTAGCTGTTGTAGGGGTCATAGCTGGCTCTATAGGTTGTCTGAGCTAAGTTTGGTTGAAGTTTGGAGGGTGGTGCAATGTCCTTAGGAGATTGTGTAATGTCTTGAGCTCTGCTGCTAGATGGTAGTGGGTTAATCCTACCTTTGTTCAGAACTTGCTGCAGGGAGTAATGGATTACCAAATCTGCATTTCTAAAGCTGCTCCAGTTCAGTATCTGCTTAAGGGGGCAGGGAGCTGGGGCTGAATTTCTGTCTCCCTTAAGATTTTTATTTCTTTTAGGGAAAATGTTTAACCCTGCCTTTTAAAAAATATTTCTCAAAATATTTCATTCTTCTAGGAGGGGGTAGCTTACACACCATCTCACTGTTCGAGGCAACTCTGAGAGATTCAAGTAGAACATTTTGGGAAATGGTCCTGAAAGATGAAGCGCTGGTGGAAACAGGGAGAAACCCCCCCCCCCTACCTTCCTTCTTCTTTATTATCCCTCTTTGTAATGCTAGATCAGTCTGAAAATGATCTGCACTGAATCCAAGAGATGAAATTTATCTCCTTTAAGAAAGCAGGAATAATGTAGATGCAGCCAAGCTATCTAAGTGGAATGAAAGGGGTGACAGGAAGAGAAACAAAAAACCAAATTAAGAAGAAAAAAAAAGAATGCTTGTGAGGAGCTGCTTTGGTAAGTTGGAAATAAATGTTTCCTCTGAGGAAAAAGCAAAGGAAAAAAAAAGAGTGGAAAGATAAAGGAAAGAAATGAAAAAAACAACAACAGAAAAAGTGACATACCCTGGTGCCAATACATAGAATGCAGAGCTCAGATTGCCTTTTATTTGGTTTTCCAACTGCAAACTAGAAAAGAAATAAATTCTCAAAACTTACAAATTAAAACATTAATCATCTGAAATTTCATTAACATATTTGGATTAATGCCACTTTTAATATATGTAGTATAATCAAATATCTGATTTTTGGAGGATATTTTTCTTTGATGATTCCCAGGAGAAACAATTCCGGCTTCCACTCTAACCTGGAGTGTGTAATTTCCTCCATCCAAGTTTTTATCTTTATCCAATATTTTTTTGATTTCTGGGCATAGCCACCAGACATGGAAAAAGATACCTTGTGTTTTTTTGAATTTCCAACAGTTTGGAAATCCAGCATCATGGTATCAACAATGTTCTTGACATCGATACAAGATTTTGATTTAAATATCACAGTACATTATATTGTGTTTATCTACTATTAAATAATATCTTTAGCTATAATTACTATACTTATATCTTTATATAGTTTACAAAATTTTATTTTACTTTCTTAAGGGTTGTTTCAATTAACATTTTTGTCTCTCTTCTTGGTTCTGTTTGTTAGCCATTTATACCAATTGTTCCAAATCGTAAAGAATTCAGAATAGTCTTTTTCTTTCAATTTCATTGTTAGCATATTCATCTCAGCACTTTCTGTTACTTTGTGTATTACTAGTTCTTCATTGGGAGTATTTGATTTTTTTGATACCTGCACAAAGGCTATTCTGGCAGCTGTTATGATATGTAACACGAGGTATTTTACTTCTTTCAGTAGTCTTTCTTTAATGATTCCTAATAGGAAGGTCTGAGCTCAGTCTGATAGCCAGTGATCTCTTTTAACCAATTTCTAATTTGAATCCAGTATGTCCTGGCCTTGGGGCACATCCACCACATGTGATAAAATGTACCATCAACTTTTTTGCACTTCCAACATTTAGGACTCATATTGGAGTAGATTTTTGTCAATCTTGTTGGTGCTAAATACCATCTATAAAACATTTTATATATGTTTTCTTTGTATGTGGCAGATATTGTTAACTTATAATTTATATTCCATATTTTTTCCCATTCCTCTTATTCTATAGAGTATCCAAAATTCTGTGCCCATGCAATCATTGTACTTTTGACTATTTCCTCTTCCATTTTAAAATCTAATAAATATTTATATATTTTAGTTATAAGTTTTTGTTCCAGTCCCATTCATATTTTATCGAGTTGGTTCTGCCCTTTGTCAAAATCTTTTGAGTCTTTTTAATATTTATTTTGAATTTGCAAATATGGCACCAATCAATTATAATTCCATTTTCTTTCAGTTCTTGGTCTGATTTTAATTTCCCTTGACTATCTAATAGTTCTTCATAGCTTACTATTTTCCATAGGTCTAATCTATTTGGATGTATTATGGCTTCCATGGTTGACAGCCATCGTGGGATTTCTGTACAGTGTTTACCTTTGATTTTTTTCCAAATTGTAATCAATGAATCTCTTATTAGGTATTGATTGAAATAGGTATGTATATTACTTTTTTTCCCACAAAAATGCATACCAACCTATCAAGAGGTCATGTCCTTCTAATGTTAATATTTTCTTGTCTCTTAATTTAATCCAATCCTTAATCCAACTCAACACCGCTGCCTGATAATAAAGTTCCCATTTTGGTAGTCTGAGACCGCCTCTGCTCCTATTATCTTGTAATAGTTTCATTTTAATACGTGGCTGCTTGCCCAACCTGACAAACTTGGATGTCATTTTATTTAGTTCTATAAAAAAAGATTTCCCTAATTTAATTGGAATCATTTGGAATAGATATATTAGTTTTGGTAAGTTTCAACGTTCTATTTTCAACGTTGCTATTCTTTCTAATAGAGACAGTTTCAATTTGGCTCATAATTCCAATTCTTTTCTGATTTGCTTAATCAGTTTGACATAATTGTCCTCTTTTAATGATGAACATCTGGGTGATATCCAAATTCCCAGGTATTTCACCTTTTTTACTATTTGCAGTCCTATTGTATTTTCTAATTCTACTTTCTGTTTTGTTGTACAGTTTTTGACTATTATCTTAGTTTTATTTTTATTTATTTAAATCCTGCTGCTTCCCCAAATTTTCCTATTTGTTGCAACAATATTGGTCCCGAATTCATTGGATCTTCCACTATAAATACCAAATCATCAGCAAATGCCTGGACCTTATATTCCTCATTTCTAATCTTAATTCTATAAATCTCTGGGTTTTGTTTGGTTGCAATTAGCAACACTTCTAAAGACAAGATAAATAATAGAGATGATAATGGACACTCTTGTCTCACTCCTTTTGCAATTTTTTGCAAAATCCTTTTGCAAAAAAAAAAAAATCTTCAGTACGATCTCCATTTAATGATACACTTGCTTTTTGATTTGAGTATATTTCTTGTAGTGTTTTTTCTATATTAGTGCCAAAATTCAGCTTTTTAATTTGATATAACATGAATTTCCAGTTAAGATTGTTGAATGCTTTTTGTGCATCTAAAAAAATTAAAGCTGCCTGTTTTTCTGGGTGAGCTTCATAGTATTCAATCGATTTTAGTACTGTCCTAATATTGTTTTTAATTTGTCTATTTGGCAGGAAACCATTCTGGTCTCTGTGTATAAGTTCACTCAAAATTGGTTTCATTCTTTCTGCTAATATTGTCATAAATATCTTATAATCCGTATTTAGCAAATGAGATTGGCCTATAGTTTGCAATTAGTTGTTGATCAGTGTCATCTTTTGCAATTTAAAGGCCCTGTCACACTGGCCGATGGATGCAAAATGTTTGTAAAAAGGACACAGCGGATGAGAAAAATGTTCCATCCATTGTTATCCGCTCTCAAAAGGGGTAAAAAATTGCATAACCAGAGTGGATAACACAGAAAGGAACGGACGGGGGGAGGACGCAGGGTGGATGGAAAGCAGATGCTCCACGGAAGCCTAGCGGATGGAAGCGGATGAGAGCGGATGGCACATCCGCAAGGCTTCCAGTGGACCGCAGCAAAGCGGACGTGGAACAGATACAGCGGATGCAGAGCGGACGCGGAATGGATGAAGTGGATGCACAGTGGAAGCCGAGCGGATGAAGGGGATGCATAGCAGAAGCCTAGCGGATGCCTAGCGGAAGCCTAGCGGATGCTTAGCGGAAGCCTAGCGGATGCCTAGTGTTCACTGTGCATGCGGGGAGGATGCATTGCGTCAGTCCCGCGGATATAAAGGGAGGCAGCTCCCAAGCAGGTCACCATTCAGAGGAAAGACCTGCTTCCAGACACATCGACTAACTTGCCAGCCTGCCCTGCCTGCATGTCTGCCTGCCAGCCTTGCTGCCTGCCTTCCTGGCAGCCTGCCTGCCAGCCTCCCTGCCAGCCTTGCTGCCTACCTGCCTGCCTGCCAGCCTGCCTGCCAGCCTTGGTGCCTGCCTTCCTGCCAGCCTTGCTGCTTGCCTGCCTGCCTGCCAGCCAGCCTGCCTGCCTGTCAGCCTTGCTGCCAGCCTTGCTGCCTGCCTGCCTGCCAGTCTACCTGCCTGCCTGCCTGCCTGCCAGCCTGCCTGCCTGCCTGCCAGCCTTGCTGCCAACCAGCAACCCCACAACCATGGGGAAGAAGAGGAAGCCTCAGCCATCTGCTGCCAGCCCTGGCAAGAGGGACAGGGCCACCCTCCCACCCCCTGGCCCTCACTCTGCTTCTGCTGGGGCTTCTGCAGCACGGGCTCGCTCTTCTGGGCCTGGGGCTTCTGCCGCTTCTGCTTCTGGAGGAGCTGATGATGATGCTTATGGCGGTGGTGCTTCTCCTTGTGCTTATTCTGCTGATGCTGCTTCTGGTGGTGGTGCTTCTGCTGGTGCTTACTCTGCAGTAGCTGCTCCTCGTCCTGCTGGTCCTGCTCGTCCTGCTGGTCCTGCTCGTCCTGCTCATGGTCCTGGTCTTGCTCGTCCTGCTGGTCCTGCTCGTGCTCCTGGTCTTGCTCGTCCTGCTCGTCCTGCTCGTGCTCCTGGTCCTGCTCGTGCTCCTGGTCCTGCTCGTGTTCCTGGTCCTGCTGGTGCTGCTGCTGCTGCTGCTGCTGCTGATGATGATGATGATGATCCTGCTGGTACTGCTGCTGCTGGTGGTGTGGAGGAGCAGCCCCTACAACCTGGAAGCCCCTCTGATGAGGGTCCATGTGGTCCTGCCAAAGGGAGGAAGAGGCAGACGCGAGAATGGGAGAGGAGGCAATATAACATCGAGGAGGAACATGAGGATGAGGTGCTGGAGCGGCTGAGGGAGAATGAGTATCTATGGCGGAAGGGACACCGGCTCTATAGGGTAACCAAAAGGAAGCAGGCTGCTTGGAGAGAGAAGGCAGAGAGCCTGGGCTACACTTCAGAGGTGCTCCTTGGCTGGTGGAAGCACATGAACACCTGGTATGGGAAGCTGTACCTCAAGAAATCTGGCCAGGCCACGGTCAAGGTGACGGACAGAGAGACCTACGTCATGGCCAGGTGCAACTTCCTGGAGGGTGAGATCCGCCACTGAGGAGCAGCCCCTCTCACAACCCTCTCTCTCAGGCAGCCTGCTGAGAGCCAGTCCTCTTCCGGCCGAGAGTCAGTTCCTGTCTCCAGGCAGGTGTCTGTGGAGCGTGCCACGATGGAGAACCCACAGACAGCTGTTGTAACCATGGCGGAGCGCGTGGAGGACTCCTTGGTGCAGTGGGAGAAAGGAGATGGCACTTCCACCACAGTCTTACCCACATCCACCCCCAGCTCCACCTCCACAGAAAGGCAGAGAGCCAGACAGGAGGGGCAGAGCCACACTGTCCTGCTGGAGATAAGAGATACCATCAGGAGCAGCATAGATAACCTCTCTCAGCTGGTCCACACTGACTCCTCATCCTCCAATCACAAGCTCTTCCTCACCTATGTCAACCAGACCCTCACAGACATGGCGGAACCCCAGTACCAGGTGGTGAAGGACAGGATCACCAATCTGCTTCACAACCCTCCAGATCCAGATGAACCGGCTCCCACCCAGTCCAGGTCTGCTCCTCCATCCCAGGTGATGTCCCTCCCATTCCAAGGCTTTCCACAGGCCCTCACCTACCAGGGCTATGGCTACCAGGAGGTCCAGCAGCACAGGCAGCAGCCCTTTCCAGTCCAGGCACAGACTCATCGGACGCCACCATTGCCACCGGTTCCACTGATGCCACCGATGTCACCCATGCCACTGATGCCACCCACACCACTGATGCCACCAATGCCACCTATGCCACTGATGCCACCGACGCCACGGATACCACCCACATCACCGATGCCACCCACGACAGCTGCAGACCAGACAGCCCCACTACACTGCTTCTTCCTCCACCCCACAGCTAAACCCGGCCTCAGTACATCTGTCGTTGGTACTGGGGCTGACACCCCATGGCATGGAGGAAGGAGATCTCAACATCACGGGGCTGAGCCAGCTGTCTGAGAGCTTCCTCAACACACCATCACCTGTTGTCCTCTCGGGGCCAGGCACCCCAGTGGCGCTTCAGACCAGCACTCCAGCAGCAGCCACTTCCACAGCACCTGGACCCTTCACCCCTGAGACTGGGCACACATCTGAGTGATAGAGAAGAGAGCCAGAGACTGGGTGGCTACCTGTAGACTTTATTTGGACACTTGACTTGAGTCATTTTTCTTTTACAGCTTGTTATTAATAAAGTTTATCTTTGTTTCACACACTTGCTTCATTTATTTTTTTTCAATAAAGTCTTGGTGGAAACTTTTAGAAATGGTTTAAGCCTTTACATGCTTGTGGGATGGGTAAGGATAGCAGTGGGGTGGGCAGGGATACCTGTGGGATGGGTAATAGCTGTGGGATGGGCAGGGATACCTTTGGGATGGGTTGAGATATCTGTGGGATGGGTTAAGATAGCTGTGGGATGGGCAGGGATACCTGTGAGATGGGCAGTGATACCTTTGGGATGGGTAATAGCTGTGGGATAGATAAACCTCCAGTGCAAGCATTGTAGGACTGTATGGTCCACCCTCCCAGCTGCCACACCTTTGGCCCTTTATTATCAATAATAAAGTAATCATTCATCCACACATGTCAACACAAACACAACTCTTTATTAAATGCCCTGTTCATTGTAGGCCCACCCAACATACATGGCCCAATCTCATCCGTGTGATGAGACAGGCTGAAGGAAGCACCCATTAATCATCTATCATCCTGTCTTGCCACTCCACTACTCCAGCTGGGGAGTTGTACCAGTGTTTCAGGAGGTTGCGCTGCTTCTTCCCTTCACGTGAGGCTCTGTTGGGGCCTTGCACATTCTCAGTGTCTATCAGGTTTTGCCCTTGCCTCCATTCCCCAGGCTCCATGTCACCATTGCCTTGTTGGAGGTCCACGAGTCTGTTCTGCAAGACTGGGTAGCGGGTGCGCATGAGATTGTGCAGGATGCAGCAAGCTTCCACGATCCTCCTCACGGTCTCTGGGCATGGTGGTGAGAAGTACCTGGAACCTGTTGGCCAGGATGCCAAAGGCTTTCTCCACCACCCGCCTTGCCCTGGACAGCCTGTAGTTGAAGATCCTCTCTTCACGGGTGAGGTGTCTTGAAGTGTAGGGCTTCATGAGGTAGGTTCTGAGGGAGAAGGCGTCATCCCCCACGATGAAGTAGGGCACATCTTGTGTGGCGTTGGGCAGGGGGTCTGGATCTGGGAAGTCCATGATGAGGTTGCATTCCAGCCCCTCCTTGAGATGACTGGAGTTGTATACCTGGGCATCTGAAGCTGACCCATTGCCTGAAGCATCGCTGTACATGAACTTGTAGTCAGTATCGACCATGGCGAAGAGGACGATGTTGAAGAATCCCTTGTAGTTGAAATAAGTGGACCTCGACTTGGCTGGAACTTTGCAGGCCACATGCTTGCCATCTATAGCTCCAACGGTGTGTGGGAAGTTCCACCTCTGATACCACTGCTCTGCAACTTTCTTCCATCCTTCTTCAGTGGAGGGGCACTGGAGGAGCTCCTCCAGGTATTCTTCGATGATGGCCTGCACCACTTCTCTGACCACAATGCTGATGGTGTTGTGTGGCACCCTCCATCTGTACTGCATGCTCCTGTAGGTGGTCCCTGAGGCCAGGTGGCGCAGAGTCAGTGCCACCTTGAGCCCAGGTTCCAGGCTGGGCCAGAATTTGGTGTTTGCCTTGGTCAACCTGGGTGTCAGCCGCTGTACAACTTCGTCAAACATGGCTGGAGGCATCCTCATGAAGTTCTGGAATGCACAAGGGTCTTCGTTCCTCAGCTCCACCATCATCTTATTGTACAGTCCATACTCTGCTCTTCTCCCGATCCATCTTCGGACCCAGACGCTTCTTGGACGCCTCCTTTTCTTCCCGTAGTAGAGTT
The DNA here is from genome assembly GCA_015471245.1 of Laticauda colubrina. Classification (NCBI taxonomy): domain Eukaryota; kingdom Metazoa; phylum Chordata; class Lepidosauria; order Squamata; family Elapidae; genus Laticauda; species Laticauda colubrina. The sequence goes on along the minus strand of BLBF01000032.1, from coordinate 12,514,318 downwards.
GAAAGAACCTGTAGATGGCTTCGCACTGTTGCAGAATGATGGTGGCTCCCAAAAGGAGAGTGTTACGATCCATGGTGGACATCAATGGATGCTGTGGAAGAGCAAGAGGCAGATGAAGGCTGCAGAGGTCTGCACAGCTGGGCTGCTGGACTGAAAGTGAGATCCAGGTGAGTTGCTCCCCCTTTTTATAGGCAATATAGGTTTTCCACTATGTGTCCTTTTTCATCCTCTAGGCATCCTCTAGACATCCTTAATATCCGAGATAGGTCCCCTCTGCGAACGTTTTTTCCGTTTAAAATGCTTTCTTTGCGATCTGCATCCGCTTTCATCCTTTCTCCTCCTCCTTTCATCCTTTCTAACGCTCCGCGTCTGTTCCGCGTCCGTTCCACTTCCTCCCTGTGTCTGCTTTCTGCTGGAGCGGATTTGAGTTGCGCGGATGCGCAGTGGATGCCTAGTGGATATAGCGGACGCATAATGGATGACAACGGATGCGGAATGGATGTTCCCCGTATGCCTAGCGGATGCAGAATGGACACGTTGGATGCATTTTCCACTTAAAAAGTTTTGAACAGCTGGATGCTGGATGGATAGAGAGGAAGAAAAATGGACGTAGTGAGTACAAAACGGAAGCATCGCGTTAACCAATGGATGGCAAGTGTTTTTCTCCATTTTACATCCTCTTTCCATCCATTGGTGCAGTGTGACAGGGGCTTAAGGAGATGTATGCCTTGGACTAGGACCTCGGAAGTCTAGCTTGTGTTAATGCCTCATTATATAGTTCCAGTGATATTGGTTCAAATATTTCAGATAAATTTTTATTTAGTTCGCCTGGTAGACCATCCAGGCCTGGTGTTTTATGATTTTTTTGTTTTTGTATCGCCTTTTGTAACTCTATTAATGTTATTTCTTTTTTAAGTACTTCTCTGTTTTCTTCTGAAATTGGGCTCAGACCGTTTCCCTCCAAGTAGTATCTGATGTTTTCTTCCCTAACATCTTCTTGCTGATAAAGCTCGCCAAAATACCTTTGCACAGTTCTCTTTTTCTCTTCCATCTGATAATACACTGTCCCTTCCTCATCCTTGGGTTGCTGAATTAGTCTTCTCTTTCTCTATTTTAATTTATGGGACAACCACCTTCCTGGTTTATTTGCTGATTCAAAGAAATTATGTTTAAGAGTTTTTAAGTTACGTGCATTTTCCTCAATATCTATCAAATTTAGTTCATGTCTAATCATCCCTATTTCTTTCTTAACTTCCATATTCTTTGGGTCTTTTTGGAGCTCATATTCAAATGTTTTAATCCTTTCTTGTAATTTGTTATGTTTCTTCCATTTTTCTTTATTTTTCTTAGCTATATAGGCTATTGATATTCCTCTCACGAAGGCCTTTGTAGTGTCCCATAAATTTTGTAAACTAGTATGTTGTTTTTGATTAACCTTAAAGAATGTTTCTAACTCATTTTTCATTCTTGAGATCTATTCTTTTTCCTTTGTTATTTGTGAATTTAATATCCATCTCCTTTTCCTTTTACTATGTCCTTTCCATGTAATTTTAACTGGGCTATGGTCAGCCCATATATTAGGCATTATCTCTACTTTGCTAATGGTTTTCTCCATTGCCCCATTAACCCATACCATATCAATTCTGGACCATAATTTTTGTAGACTAGAATAAAACATATATTTCTTGTCATTTGGATTCCTCTTCCTCCATATATCTTCCAAATTGGTCTCATGTGTTAAATCAAATTTTTTTTTGGTAAAATTCTCTTTTTTTTCTTCCTAGTTCCTTCTATACTAATACAGTCTTTTTTAACATCAACAATGGCATTAAAGTCCCCTATCAAGCAAATATTTTCTTCACCTTCACTAATTATTTTATCATACAGTCCCTTAAAAAACTTCTTCTGGTGATCATTAGGGGCATATATCCCCATGAATAGTAATTGTTTTTGATGTAAATTCATTTGTATCATTAAAATTCTGCCTTGTTCATCTGCATAGATTTTTTTTGCATTTATCCCTTTTTGTTACATAAATTGCTACCCCCTTTTCTTTTGATCTGCCAATGCTGTAAATAATACACCCAACTTGGGATATTCTAGATATTTTTTATGCTGTTTTTGGATATGTACTTCCTGTAGGCATAAAATATCAAAGGTTTGTTTAGTTAATTTGGTTAATATTTGTTTCCTCTTGATCTGGGAGTTTAATCCATTGATGTTTATTGAGAGTAATTTAATCTCTTCTTCCATTGTTAATTCTGAGTCTACCTAAATCTTATGTTTGTTTTTGCTTCTCTTTGGGGTCTTGTTCTTAGTCCTTCTCTCCTTGGGTATTCTCTCTTTTCTTTACCTCTCTCTTCTTGGTCCATTTCCTGTATTCCCTGTTGCTGATCTTCTTGTACTTCCTCTGTTTCAATCAACTGATCATAAAGTTCTTGCACCTTTTCAATACTATCAATTTTTACTCTTTTTTCTTGCCATGTCACTAGCATTCCTTCAGAGACCAGCCATCAGAACCAGATGTTTCATTTATTCAGTAGTATCACCAGAGATCTGTAGTTCTTCCTCAACTCTCTTACCTGTTAGGGATAACATTGTTTACCCTAACTGGTTTAGGTGAAATAATAACTATGAATCATACTTAGTGTATGTTAAAGTGTCTGCAGCTTTAACTGTGAAATAGTAATTAAGGGAGTGGTTATGAAAACAATATAAAAGTAGCAAGTCTACAGCTTGCTAACTCTGGCTTTGATGATCCCTGATTACTGCTTGGAATCAAGACTGCATTGCTCGAACGGGAGAGACAACAAAGGAGTGATTTGTAAGTGAACTGACATAGGATATTCTACATGGACTTTGCTAACTGAATATCCCTGAATGGACTGACTACATGATACATGACTATTGGACTGTTATTTGACTATGCTATTAACTTATAATGGAATAAACTATTTTCTTGATAGCACAAGCGTATCTGTTATTTTTACTGTATGTTAATAAACATACAAGCTTAGCTCACTCATTTATCTGTGTACCTATCTGACTAATGCTGCACATTCTGTTTAGCTTGTCTACCTAACCCTGGTTGGGGAACCCAGGCTTAACACTGGTTATGGGCCCAGAGGCTGCAAAGTCAGTTTAACTAGGTTAAACAGATTTATGTAAAAAGTGAGAGTTTGTGTTGTTATACATTACAGTAAACAGACAGCTGTGTTTTATTAATTATATTTTTATATCCATATAAGAAAACATGGCACAAGTCAATTTACAAAGTTTGTCCCTTATATCCAAGCTGGATGGAACAAACTATGTATCATGGTCTACAAAATGTAGTCTACTTCAACGAGGAGAAGGTCTGTGGAACATAATTGAAAATCCACCAAACATAGAAGAATGGGATCCAGAGGATGAGGAAGACAGACTAAAGATAGAAGAATTTAAGCATAAAAATCAACAAGCCATTTGCATAATTGTGTTAACCTTAACTGATCAACAGCTCGTTTATATCCACGGAGAGAAAACGGCTTTTGGGTGTTGGCAGAAGCTGAAGAGGATTTATGTCCGAGATAATGTTGGTGCTCACATAAATCTAACACGGAAGCTTTTCAGGACACATCTCCAAACAAATGGTGATATGCAGAGTCATTTAAAAACTATGCAAAGCATTTTTCATGAATTGCACGAGAAAGAACTTATTTTCTCTAAACAACATCAAGTTTATATAATTCTATCTTCCCTTGATGAAAGTTATGATAACTACGTAACTTCACTTGAAATTTTGCCAAAGGAAAATTTAACGTTAACTGATATAACTGGCAGATTGATCGAAGAGGCCAGAAGAAGGCATGAAAGAGATGAATTAAGGAGGGAGCAACCTCAAAAAGTAGATAATGAATCTCCTACTGCATACGCAATTAAAAAGTGTTTTAATTGTGGAGGGAGAGGACACTTGGCAAGATTTTGTAAAAAGGCAAAGCGCCAGAATGCTGGCCAGAATACTAAAAATCATCAAAGACTACATAAAAATTTAGAGTTAGCCATGTATACTAACGGAGCTGTAAAAAATAATTTATGGGTGGTTGACAGTGGGGCATCCCATTGTATAACAAATGATAACAAAATTTTTATTAAAATGTCCCAGAGTAAACAGCAGATATCGTTAGCCAATGGCTGGAAACTGAAAGCTAAAGGTGAAGGTATAGCATATTGTTCTTTTATAAAAGAGAATGTAAAAATGTTATATGTTCCACAACTTAAGTTTAATTTAATTTCAGTTAGAATTTTGGTTAAACTAGGATATGTAGTTACATTTAGGGGAGATAACTGCACAATTGAAAAAGAAGATAAGAAAATTACTGCATCTTTAAGAGATGGATTATATGTGTTAAATGATGATGGTTTAAAGGTGGCTAACACAATTTATGAAAATAAGAAACCTCATGACGAATGTATTCACTTGTTACATCGAAGGCTAGGGCATTTAAATTTTAAAATGCTTAAGAAAACTGTTGAATTATCTAAGGGAATAAGTTTGAAATCTTGTAATAAGTATTTGCAATGTAATGCCTGTAATCAAAGTAAGAGCAGGGTTATACCGGCTAATAGAGTTGATGGATTTACTACTAAAGAGCCATTAGAAGTAGTATTTGCTGATTTAATAGGTCCAAAAAAACCAAGTGTAGGAGGAGCTCGTGACATACTAAGTATAATGGATCACTATTCAAGATATGGGTTTTGCTATTTAATGAAGAGCAAAACTGAAACATATCAAAATCTATTTAATTGGCTAAAATTCGCTGAAAGAAAAACTAAAAAGAAATTAGTAACTCTCATCACAGATAATGGTACAGAATTTACAAATAATAAATTTAAAAACAGACTTAGAATGTTAGGTATTCAACATAAAATGTCTGCACCATATAGGTCACAACATAATGCCTTTATAGAGAGAAGAGGCCAAACATTACAATCAATGGCACGAACTATGATATCTGATTCAGGATTACCTGACAATTTATGGGGAGAAGCAATAATGTGTGGTAATCATATATTAAATAATGTTGTTAATTCAACAACAGGTGAATTACCATTCACACTGTGGCATGGTACAAAACCTGATTTAAGTTACATGCACACATTTGGAGCACCAGCATGGGTGCATATCCCTACACAACTTAGA
>BLBF01000032.1:12405130-12504136 GCA_015471245.1 Laticauda colubrina | reverse complement strand
TACCATTATCTGTGATGAGAGTTACTAATTTCTTTTTAGTTTTTCTTTCAGCGAATTTTAGCCAATTAAATAGATTTTGATATGTTTCAGTTTTGCTCTTCATTAAATAGCAAAACCCATATCTTGAATAGTGATCCATTATACTTAGTATGTCACGAGCTCCTCCTACACTTGGTTTTTTCGGACCTATTAAATCAGCAAATACTACTTCTAATGGCTCTTTAGTAGTAAATCCATCAACTCTATTAGCCGGTATAACCCTGCTCTTACTTTGATTACAGGCATTACATTGCAAATACTTATTACAAGATTTCAAACTTATTCCCTTAGACAATTCAACAGTTTTCTTAAGCATTTTAAAATTTAAATGCCCTAGCCTTCGATGTAACAAGTGAATACATTCGTCATGAGGTTTCTTATTTTCATAAATTGTGTTAGCCACCTTTAAACCATCATCATTTAACACATATAATTCACCTCTTAAAGATGCAGTCATCCTTTTATCTTCTTTTTTAATTATGCAGTTATCTCCCCTAAATGTAACTACATATCCTAGTTTAACCAAAATTCTAACTGAAATTAAATTAAACTTAAGTTGTGGTACATATAACATTTTTACATTCTCTTTTATAAAAGAACAATATGCTATACCTTCACCTTTAGCTTTCAGTTTCCAGCCATTGGCTAACGATATCTGCTGTGTACTCTGGGACATTTTAATAAAATTTTTGTTATCATTTGTTATACAATGGGATGCTCCACTGTCAACCACCCATAAATTATTTTTTACAGCTCCGTTAGTATACATGGCTAACTCTAAATTTTTATTTATTTTTTGATGATTTTTAGTATTCCGGCCAGCGTTCTGGCGCTTTGCCTTTTTAAAAAATCTTGCCAAATGTCCTCTTCCTCCACAATTAAAACACTTTTTAATTGCGTATGCAGTAGGAGATTCATTATCTTCTTTTTGAGGTTGCTCCCTCCTTAATTCATCTCTTTCGTGCCTTCTTCTGGCCTCTTCGATCAATCTGCCAGTTATATCAGTTAAAGTTAAATTTTCCTTTGGCAAAATTTCAAGTGAAGTTACGTAGTTATCATAACTTTCATTAAGGGAAGATAGAATTATGTAAACTTGGTGTAGTTCAGAGAATATAAGCTCTTTCTCGTGCAGTTCCTTAAAAATGCTTTGCATAGTTTTTAAATGACTCAGCATATCACCATTTGTTTGGAGATGCGTCCTGAAAAGCTTCCATGTTAGATTTATGTGAGCACCATCATTATCTCGAACATAAATCCTCTTCAGCTTCTGCCAACACCCCAAAGCCGTTTTCTCTCCGCGGATATAAACAAGCTGTTGATCAGTTAAGGTTAACCCAATTATGCAAATGGCTTGTTGATTTTTATGCATAAATTCTTCTATCTTTAGTCTGTCTTCCTCATCCTCTGGATCCCATTCTTCTACGTTTGGTGGATTTTCAATTATGTTCCACAGACCTTCTCTTCGTAGAAGTAGACTACATTTTGTAGACCATGATACATAGTTTGTTCCATCCAGCTTGGATATAAGGGACAAACTTTGTAGATTAACTTGTGCCATGTTTTCTTATATGGATATAAAAATATAATTAATAAAACACAGCTGTCTGTTTACTGTAATGTATAACAACACAAACTCTCACTTTTTACATAAATCTGTTTAACCTAGTTAAACTGACTTCGCAGCCTCTGGGCCCATAACCAGTGTTAAGCCTGGGTTCCCCAACCAGGGTTAGGTAGACAAGCTAAACAGAATGTGCAGTGTTAATCAGATAGGCACACAGATAAATGAGTGAGCTAAGCTTGTATGTTTATTAACATACAGTAAAAATAACAGATACGCTTGTGCTATCAAGAATATATTTTATTCCAGTATAAGTTTATGGCATAGTCAAATAACAGTCCAATATTCATTTACCATGTATTCAGTCCATTCAGGAATATTCAGTTAGCAAAGTCCATGTAGAATATCCTATGTCAGTTCACTTACAGATCAGTCCTTTGTTGTCTCTCCCGTTCGAGCTATGCAGTCTTGATTCCAAGCAGTAATCAGGGATCATTAAAGCCAGAGAGAGCGAGCAAGCCGTAGTCTTGCTACTTTTATATTGTTTTCTTAACCACTCCTTTAATTGCTATTTCACAGTTAAAGCTGTATACACTCTAACATACACTAACTATGATTCATAGTTATTATTTTACCTAAACCAGTTAGGGTGAACAATGTTATCCCTAACAACACTAATAGGATGGAGGTCAATCAGACAACAGCATATCAGCTTATCCACGATGGAAGCTGAATTTTCATGTCTGTCATTATTATGCACTGACTTGATTTTCTACAAACAGTTGTTGTTGGACATGGGTATAACTGTAAAAGATTCCATTATTGTGTACGAGGATAACCAAGCAGCTATAAAGTTAGCTACTAGTATTGCTGTAAAAACTAGATCAAAACATACTGACTTAAGATATTTAAATGTAAGAGAATCAGTGAAAAATAGACTAATAAAATTGGAATACTGCATGTCAGAAGAAAACATTGCAGACCAATTTACAAAAGCTCAAGGAGCAATTAAGTTTAAAGAAAGTTGTGAAAAATATTTTCTAAAGATGTAAATGATTCATAGTTATTATTTAACCTAAAAGGGGAGAATGTTAGTGATAACATTGTTTACCCTAACTGGTTTAGGTGAAATAATAACTATGAATCATAGTTAGTGTATGTTAAAGTGTCTGCAGCTTTAACTGTGAAATAGCAATTAAGGGAGTGGTTATGAAAACAATATAAAAGTAGCAAGTCTACAGTTTGCTCTCTCTGGCTTTAATGATCCCTGATTACTGCTTGGAATCAAGACTGCATAGCTCGAACGGGAGAGACAACAAAGGACTGATCTGTAAGTGAACTGACATAGGATATTCTACATGGACTTTGCTAACTGAATATTCCTGAATGGACTGACTACATGATACATGACTATTGGACTGTTATTTGACTATGCTATTAACTTATAATGGAATAAACTATATTCTTGATAGCACAAGCGTATCTGTTATTTTTACTGTATGTTAATAAACATACAAGCTTAGCTCACTCATTTATCTGTGTACCTATCTGACTAACGCTGCACATTCTGTTTAGCTTGTCTACCTAACCCTGGTTGGGGAACCCAGGCTTAACATTACCCACCTTGGAATTTGTTTCAAGGTCGTAATCTCTTTTTCTTTATATACCATCAGCTCGTCCTTTTTGATTTTATATACAATGTATCTTACATTTTTTTCTGATGAGCCTGATGTGGACCTCTCTAAGCAGCTTGTTTTGTCTGGCATAGTTTGTATGGATTCAGTAGACCTCATCTAATTCTTTCACAATTTCCTGCAATGCCTCTGCTATTAAGTGGGACATTATGTCTCCCAGGTCTTCATCTTTGGATTCCAATACATTTTGGAACCTCTAAAAGAATGCTGCACGTTCCATTTTGAGATGGATAATTGAAACTTCTAAGTCTCTGTTCATCTCTATTATTTTCCTATCCATCCCTTCCAATCTCTTATCTGTTTGTTCAGCTTTAGTTTCTATATTTTTTATTGTTTGTTCATTCTTCTCCAGTGTCTGTTGGATCATTCCCATCTTCTCCTCTAAATTTTGAATCTTACCCTTCATTTCTCCCATTTCCGTCTTCATATCTGTATGGTTATTAACCATTGTCTCCTGCACTTTAAGTATTGTTTCTTGAATAGCTGTTAATGTTGCTTGCATTGTTTGCATGTTGGCCGCGTTGCTCATCTTTTCCGTATTCAACATTCCTTCTATTGTTTTTTGGCCCGCTGGAGATGCAATAGACATTAATGAACCAGACATTGTTTTTTTCCCTTTCAGGTTCGCTGTTGTAGTATTGGTCATCTTCCTAACTTTATTCTAGATATCTTCCCACTTTACCATTCACTGTTTAATTTTTCTTTTGTTATTAGTTCTATTCAGTAGTTTCCCTTAGAATATAAATATATTTTCCTACTTATGATTTTCTAAATTATTCAGATTTGATTCAATCTTTTATAGAATCTGAAATTAACTGAATCACCAAAATTAAAGAAGATAAAGAAGGGAGAGAGCAAAAGAGATGACAGGAAGGATAATATCAAAATGAGAGAGAAAGGAGAGAAAGAGTGTAATATAATATCCTAAAATATACTTGCTGTAAATTATTCTTGTACAGCTATTTTATATTACTATATTATGGTATATTATGATATATCAACTGTATGCTTTTGTTTTAACTGTAAAGTTCAGTTTCCTTTAAACAATTCTATATTCCACTTCTTATATATATGACCTTACTAATTTCATTAGTTGTTAGTAATCAATCAATCAATCAATAATCATCAAAAAGTATTTCACCAGTTTTCAGTTTCATATCATTTAAACTTTTGAATTCTTATTAAGTTCAATCAAACCTTAATCAAAATGTTATTTCATTAATTATATTCTATGAAAAGAAGTCCAGTAATATTCAATCACTTCCCTTTCCTTGTCCATTCATGTTTTGTTTAGTCACATTCTTTTATATCAGCTTCTCTTCTCTCTGTAGAATCTCAAAAGGTCACTTCCGTTCTTGGGTTTAGTCCTGTCCCTTAGTTTTTTTCCACTGTTCTTCTTCTTTTACAAGTCACAAATCCATCAGGTTAAACTCCAAATTCCTAGATAATCAGTCTAAATCAACTCCAAATTTTTCAGAACAGGTCCAAGACACCAGTCAATCTTTAATCAACTAAATCAGCTTTGATTTCTGTCTTAAGAGTTCCTTGCTTTCACCGCCAGATTGCCATTTCCCTTCAGACTTCTGTCCTCTTATTTAAGACTCACAGTTCTGCCATCTCTCTCTGCTGTTTCTCTCCTCAACTTTCACTTTCTGCCTCCTTCACTCCAAGTTCAATCCATCAATTGATGTCAAAAATGCTGTTCGTGCTCTGGTATCTTTCTCATTGGGCTAAAGCACTGCGACTTCGCTCTGCCATCTAGATGGCCGATCACTCACATGTTGGAGCAAATGAGGTCTCCCTCAAAGCTGTTAACAGCCGTCGCTCGGGGTTCTCCTCGGGGTTCCTCACACCTTCATCTTCCCCTCCAGGGTCTACATGCCCCTCACCGGGGCCTCCAAATGTGCAGATTGGGGATGAGAGAGCAGAGCTTGCTCTTCTCTCCCCATCCCACCGCAGCGCTGCAACCGGAAGTCGTCCCCCTCTAGGCAATTAACTGTTATAGACAGTTTTTTTTTTGCCATACTTCTTCCCAGTCATCCAATTCTATACTTTGTCTGAATTTTTTTGCCCAAATTAGCATTGGTCCTTTGACAATTTCCTCCTCTAATTCAAAATTTAGTAAATAATTATATAATTTTGTTATCATTTTTTGTTTTGATCCCAATAATAATTTGTCTAGTTGTGCTGTTTTTATTTCAAATCCAAACTCTTTTAGATCTTTTTTGTATCTCTTCTGTATTTAGATATATTACCACCAGTCTATAGATATTCCTTCCGCTTCTACTTCTTGGACTGTCTTCAGCCTCTAGTTACCCAAAATTGTTAGTATTTGAGGTTTTTTTTTACTGATATCCATGGTATTCAGGGGGAACAGTGGTGTTACCAGTTATGTATTAAACCCCCAAAACTTTAACCTTAGACTGTTTGCTATTGACCTCACCCCTTTCCTAAGAGGTCTGCAGGGGGTGTGCATAAATGCACCAATGTGCCTACTGTCCCTGTCCTATTGTTTCTTTTATTTTTCTTATATATATCCATTTCATGTGTTCATAACTATGTTTATTCTTATACCTATTATCTTGTAAGTGATTGACAAATCAAATTAAATAAAAATAAATAAAATGTATGCTTCTAGAATTCTTTATGTTTCAACCCTACTCCACAAACTGCACTGGTTCCAAGTTGCTTCCAAGTCCAATTCAAGATGTTGGTTTTAGTCTTTAAAGCCCTTCATAGATCTGTGCTATCTGATGAACTATCTCTCTCCAATTATATCTCTTTGTCCCATCTGATCTGGTAGAGAAGACATGCTACAAGTCCCATTTATTAGGAGGTTGGTGTCAGGAAGTAGGCCTTCTCTGTTGTAGTTCCTGCCTTATGGAATCCTCAGTATGGTGGTGGGATTCAAAATTTGCTACTAACGGTTCTGGGGTGTGGCTTGGTGGGCATGACAGGGGAAGGTTGATGCAAAATCCCATTCCCTCCCCATCCCACTAACCTGCTTTCCAGCTCAGTTCTCCTGTGCAGGGAAACAAAAGAAGATTCAGCCAATCAGCTAGGACTCGGGAGGCAGAGAATAGATGGGGATGGGGCCAGTCAGAGGTGGTATTTGCTGGTTCTCCAAACTACTCAAAATTTCCACTGTCAGTTCTCCAGAACTGGTCAGAACCTGCTGAATACCATCTCTGCCTTAGCAGCACCCCTACAGAGCAAGTTACCATATATAAACAGGAAACAAACCTCATACTTCCTAGCACTGGTAAAATTATCTCGGGTTTTTTTCTTCTTTCCTTTAACTTCTTTTGCCTGACTGCTGTGCTATACCTTGACTGAGTTCACACAACATACAGTATTTAGCAATGATGTGGCTTGTGGCATTGCAGGACCTTAGACACAGCCATGCTGGCTTATACATACTGGTTTATAAGCTAGCATGATGTGTCAGTGTCAATGGAATAAATTTGGGAAGAAGACATATTGTGACTAGAAGTTTGCATATCTCAAACCTTTCCTGAATGTTCAGAAATTCATGCTTGTAAAAGTTACTCTTTCTGTCAGAAATTCATGCAAATATAAGTAAAGGACATCTTTTCTTAAAAAAGAAAGGAGCAAAATAAAGCAATGTGGAACAATCATTAAAAAAATCCACCAAGAATCCAAATTGAATGGGACACATTTTATTTCTCTTTCTCAGGTAACAAAAGATAGGATGAGAAGATGAACAAGAGAAAGAGGATCCTGGCAATATCTTTTTAAGTATCCTTACATGAAGTGTGTGTGTGTGTGTGTGTGTGTGTGTTTGTGTATTGGTCCCTTAAGTTCAACAGTGTAATAAAAATATGTTTTCAATATTAGCATTACTAATCTCTTCCTTGTATCTATATTTCCTCATGAAAATTAATTCCATATGGTTAGTCTGAAATTTCCTTAATAAAATGAAAAAGAAACCTGTGCACTGCATTAATGAATCACATAAAGACTCCTGCGTGGTGCTATTTCCAGATGTTCTTTCAGGGAAAAAAAAAAAGCATATGAATATAAACATGCCCTTGGTAATGAGTACAAAGATAATTATACGAACTTTCCCTTGGTTTATAATATTAGCCTTTAATTGGATGTTAAGATGGGAATAGTTAAAGACAGCAATCCCAAGGAATCACACTTGATGGAAGCATGCATAATAAATTGTTCTATTCCTGTTTTCAATCAGTTATTTTCTCAGGATACATGGTATTCAAAACCCTCATGGCTTTTTATTGATTCAACATTTTGTTATAATCCAGTTAAAAGATGAACAGTTGATGGTCATTTTATCCTCTTTTGGTGTGATTTCAACTCTAGTCAAAGATCGTGAATAGGGTAGCCATCTTGATGGTTGGAGCTCTCTTCATCTGCAGCCAAAAAGCCTTAGCACCATCAGACATTTGCTAGGACTCTTTTTTCCTCTTCCTGGAACAATTGCACTGAGCCAAAATATTTTTGGCTTTATTTTCCAAGGCTCCCTTTTTCATCTAATGAAACTGGCTATTGCTAAAGATGAAGAATCTGTGTGTGAAAATCTCACAGAAAATCTCACAGATGTGGCATAAAGTGTTTTAACTGTGCTTGGTTGTACTGTATGTAGTCAAAGATGCACACAAGAGTTCTGCTTTTCATAATATAGTCCCCTTTCTCAGATGTCTTTTGCTGCATAAGCTTCAATTAAATACCATGGAAAGATGGCTTGAAGGAATATTTGCCCCTTTCTCCAAAGCTCTTTGTCATACCAGGAAGTGTAGAAGCTAGAGAAACAACAAATGGTACCAGAAAAAAGACCTCCACCAAGAAGAAAGTTTTTTTTAAAAAAAGAAAAGAAAAATAAATTAAAAGTCTTTTTTCTTTTTTACAGGAAAAGTGAAACTTTTTTTTTCTTTTTTTCAGGGGAAGTAAAATTGTTGGGAAAGTGGAAGAAATATGTCAGCCCAGTGTTGGAAGAAATGCCCATCTGGGTTCAGTTCCAAGTGGGGAGAAAGACACTGGAAACATGGAGACTGCTTGGAAGGATGGTTTAATGGAATAGAACCATTAACCACATGGTCCTGGTGCAGCTGAACACATGGAGTGGATATATATATGCAATATATATAAGCAATTGCTATCATGGCTTTGTCCTCGTTTGGATCTTGAGTGAGGGCTACTCCTATCACCCTAAGGCCTGGTCCCACTGCACTTACGGATGCAAAGAGGATATAAAACATTAAAAAAAGCTTGCCATCCGTTGGAAAACGCAATGCATCCATTGTGTACTCATTGTATACGTGTTTCATACGCTCCATCTGTCGAGTATCCGTCCACTGTGATTTCATCCATGCAAGAAGTTTTGAGCTGCACAAAACCTTGTGAACGGATGAACTTTCCGCCGTGTACGATGTACATCCGTGACATATACGGGCAACAAACATTCTATGTCCATTATCATCCGTTAAACGTCCACTGTATCCTCTTTGCATCCTCTGGCCATCCCCTCAACTCACATCCGCTGAAGCAGAAAACAGAAAGGGGGAGGAAACGAAAGGTGCACGGAACGTCTACACAGCGTTAGTACCACGGAAATAGAAAGGATGCAAGCGTATGCATCTCATATATAAAGTATTAAAAATGGACAAAATGTTTGTATCTGGGATCTATCTCATATATTTAGGGTGTCTGTAATATGTCTAGAGTATGTCGAAGGCCCCATAGCGGACAAACGATATTTTCTATAAAAAGGGGAAGAAAATCATCTGGATCACTGGGATGGTGGACCATACAGTCCCACAATGGTTGCACTGGAGGTTTATCTATCCCACAACTATCCTTATCTATTCCACAAGCATGCAAAGTCTCAACCATTTTTTCAAAGTTTTCACCAACACTTTATTAAGTAAACAAAATGAAACCAGTAAATTAAGTGTCTTAAGCAAAGATAACCTTTATTAACTTTCTTAGGTAAACTTTATGACTGTATTAAATAAGCAAAATGAACCAAGTAAAGGGTCTTAAGCAAAGATAAACTTAACAAGTAAACAACTCAGTCTCTGACACTATTCTCAGACACTCTGAGTCATGTCCATGGTCTCAGCTGTTAAGCAGGCAGGGACTGTGGAGGTGGCTGTGGCTTGAGTGCTGGTCTGAGGCACCATTGGCGTGCTTGGCCCGAGGGTACAACAGGTTGTGGTGTGTTCAGGAAGCTATCCGAGAGCTGAATCAGTCCCGTGAAGTTGAGAGGCCCTTCATCAAGGACTTGAGATGTCAGGCCCAAGACTGATGACAGATTGTCCATTGACGGGCTTGGCTGTGGGGTGGAGGAAGGGTTGGAAGGAGTGTAGTGGGGCTGTCTGGTCTGAAGCTGGGTGAGGACTGGCATCTGTGGCATCCGATGAACCTGGGCCTAGACTGGGAAGTTCTGCTTCTGCTGTGGGAAGTCCTGGTAGTCGTAGCCTTGGTAAGTGAGGGGCTGTTGAAAGCCGTGGAAGGGCTGTGACATCGCCTGGGGTGGAGGAGCAGACCTGGACTGGGTAGGACCAGCTTCAGCTGGGCCTTGAGGGTTGTGCAGAAGTGCTGTGATCTTCTGCTTCATCACCTGGTATTGGGCCTCAGGCAGGTCCCTCAGGGTCTGGCTCACATAGGTGATGAAGGTGTTCTGGCCCAAGGATGCTCTGTCCAAGTGGACCAGCTGAGAGAGAAGTTCTGTGCTGGTCTTCATTGTGTCCCTGATCTCCAACAGCACACTGTGGTCCTGGCCCTGCAGTTTTCCTGCATCCTCTGGAGCTGGGGTGGGGGTGGGGGTGGGTTGGCCTCTAGTGGCTGCTGCTTGTTCCTCCATTTGTGACAGCAGGGCATCATCCTCCACAGGATCCTCCAAGTCCGCCGGCATGGGGAGTGCAGCTGTCAGGGGGGTCTCTGCTGTGGGGCCCTCTGAAGACACCTGCCTGGACAGGGTAGCTGGCTCCTGCCTGGAAGAGGACTGGCTGTCTGTGGGCTGTCTGAGCGAGAGGGGTGTCAGAGGGGTTGCTCCTCGGTGGCGGATCTCATCCTCCAGGAAACTGCACTTGGCCATGACGTACATCTCCTGGTCAGTGAGCTTGACAGCAGCCTGCCCAGATTTCTTGAGGTGTCACTTGCCATACCAGGTGTGCATGTGCTTCCACTATCCAAGGAGTACTTCTGCAGTGTACCCCAGGCTCTCTGGCTTGTCTCTCCAAGCTGCCTGCTTCTTCTTGGTGTCCCGATACAGTCTGTGTCCCTTTCTCCAGAGGTACTCGTTCTCCCTCAGCCATTCCAGCACCTCATCCTCATGCTCCTTGGAAATGGTGTACTGTTTTCTCTCTCCTTTCTCCTTCCCTTGCCTCTTCCTCCCACTGGCAGGGGCTTCAGCAGGGCCTTCAGGGGCTTGAGCATCAGGGCCTCCTGGAGATTGTTCAGGGCCTTCAGGGGCTTAAGCAGCAGGGCCTTCAGGGGCTTGAGCAGCAAGGCCTTCAGCAGCAGGGCTTTAAGGGCCTTGAGGGCCTTGGGGCTGGTCCACCATAGCAGCAGCAGCAGCAACAGCAGCAGCAGCAACTTCAGAGTTAGTGCCAGGGGGTGGGATGCTGGTTCTGCCCTTCTTCACCTTGCAAGGGCTGGAACGAGTAGGCACGGGCTTCCTCTTCTTGCCTGACTGACGAACCATGGTGTTCCTGCAAGATGTATCTGGCCGCACATCTTTCCCTTATATGCTGACTGCGTGTGTGCTGCATCCTTTTATATCCGCGGAGCTGACGCAATTCATACTCCCCGTATGCGCAGTGAACGCTTTGCATCCGATATACATCCATGCGGCATCAGCTTTGTTTCCTATTGGCATACGTGATGCATCCGCATCATCCGCTATGCATCCGCTCCTTCCACTATGTGCCCGCTTCTAAATTCTCCCTGCAACCCCTTCAGAGGTGTCATCCGCTTCCATCCACTAGGCTTCCTATGAACATCCGTTTAACACCCCCGCTACATACTACCCACGTCTGTTCTTTTTCGTTCTTTTCCATTCTTTTCCGTTCTGTTTATGCAAATTTTTGCCACTTTTTGGAGCAGATAACAACAGATGGAGCCACCTCTGAAATTTTGCTCATCCGCTGTGTCCTTTATGCATATGTTTTGTGTCCGTCGGCCAGTGGGACCTATCCTTAAAGGCTTTTTGTCTTGTAGATAAGGTGGCCCAGTCTTTCTAGGGCTGTTAACAAAGATAGGGGGTGCTTTCCAAGAGCATGTTTCTCCTTTTCCCATCAAGGGAAATATAATATTCTGCCTT
Organism: Laticauda colubrina; assembly: GCA_015471245.1. Lineage (NCBI taxonomy): Eukaryota > Metazoa > Chordata > Lepidosauria > Squamata > Elapidae > Laticauda > Laticauda colubrina. The sequence goes on along the minus strand of BLBF01000032.1, from coordinate 12,492,534 downwards.
TTTAATATTTCCTAAAATATTTCATTCTTCTAGGAGGGGGTGGATGCTAACTTTCTACACCACAATTAAGGGAAGCTATAGGAGATATATTTGTTCAAAACTAGTTTGAATATGGAAATGTACTTTTGTAGTAGAAATGGGTAAGAGATGAGAGAGTTTAACAATCTGATTAAGGAAAGATGAGAATCAGAAACTTAGCAGGAGATGCTTTTCCTTAAAGCTCAAGGCAAGATGAAGGACTGTTCAAATTTAGAATAGAGGAATTTCTCATATACACCTCAAGATAGCTTGATTGATGGAAATGTAGTATATTAAGGCACTCTTCAGCTGTAAAGGATTCTATTATTTTGGCTTTTATAGCTTGTACTTTCTCCTTTTATTAAAAGCGATTAAAAGCTCAAAAAGGCTCTCTCCACTGGAATTTACTAACCCGATGTTACCCTACACATTTGATAGCCCTCATCAGAACAGGCCACGTCCTGTGCACCTTCAGGAGGGAAGAAATGCAGATATTTTTATTCTCTTAGAATAAATTCAGAGGGTTTTTTCCCCCCATCAGCCATGGTACAAACTCATCCTGGCAAAGTTTGTGTGAAGAAGTCTTAAATTGCTCTTAGTGATACCATTGTTAAAGTAGTATGTTCCTCATTAAGTTGGCAGCATCCAATGGTAACTGCAGGGTATATAAAGCCTGCTATACTTAGTTATCCATTGTGTTGAATGAAAAATTAGGTGACCAATAGTGGATGGGAGTAGAGAGACGTTTATGGGCTGTTTCAGGCTAATTCTGGAATTTACTCTCTTTTCTTCTCCCTCTTATCTGTTCCCATGTTGTTGTTTCTCTCTAAAGGCCTTGTTCCACTGCACTTATGGAAGCAAAGAGAATGTAAAATGATAAAAAAAGCTTGCCATCAGTTAGAAAATGCTATGCATCCATTGTGTACTCACTGCACACGTGTTTCATATGCTCTATACCCCAAGCATCCGTCCACTGCGATTTCATCCGCGTAAGAATTTTTGAGCTGCACAAAACTTTGTGAATGGATGAACTTTCCGCCGTGTACAATGTACATCCATGACATATACAGGCAACAAACATTCTATGTCCATTATCATCCATTAAACCTCCCCTGTATCCTCTCTGTATCCTCTGGCCATCCCCTCAACTCACATCTGCTGCAGCTGAAAACAGAAGGGGGAGGAAACGAAAGGTGCACGGAACGTCTACACAGCATTAGTAGCATGGAAATAGAAAGGATGTAAGCATATGCATTTCGTATATAAAGTATTAAAAATGGACAAAATGTTTGTATCTGGGATGTATCTTGGATATTTAGGATGTCTGCAGTATGTCTAGAGTATGTAGAAGGACACCTAGCGGACGACTGATATTTCCTATAAAAAGGGGGAGAAAATCATCTGGGTCTCAGTATGAGCCCAGCAGCCATGGTGTACAGACCTCTTCACCTTTGGTCTTGGTCTTCCAAATCATCAATTGTTCTCCACCATGGATCATGACACCGTCTGTATGATAGCTGCGCTCATTCATCACCAGAACCAAAACCTCTTTAGACTTTTTCACCTTTTATACAGAAGGAGAAGAAGGAGACGTCCAAGAGCTGTGTGGGTCTGAGGATGGATCGTCAGAAGAATGGAGTTTGGACTGTATGACCAGTTGATGGTGGAGCTGAGGAATGAAGACCCTCGTGCATTCCATCACTTCATGAGGATGCTACCAGCCATGTTTGACAAACTTGTAGAGCGTCTGAGACCCAGGTTGACCAAGCCTAGGACCAACTTCCGTCCCAACCTGGACCCCGGACTGAAGGTGGCACTGACTCTGCAGCACCTGGCCTTTGGAACCACATACAGAAACATATAGTATGCATGGAGGGTGCCACACAACACCATCAGCAAAGTGGTCAGAGAAGTGGTGCAGGCCATCATTGAAGAATATGTGGAGGAGGTCCTCCAGTGCCCCACCACTGAAGAAGGCTGGAGGAAACTTGCAGAAGAGTGGTATCAGAAGTGGAACTTTCCCCACACCGTTGGAGCCATAGATCGGAAGCACATGGCCTGCAAAGCTCCAGCCAACTCAGGGTCCACTTATTTCAACTACAAGGGCTTCTTCAGTATCATCCTCTTTGCCATGGTTGATGCTGACTACAAGTTCATCTACATCGATGCTTCGGGCAACGGGTCAGCTTCAGATGGCCAGGTATACAACGCAAGTGACCTCAAGGATGGGCTGGAATGCAACCTCATCATGGGTTTTCCAGATCCAGACCCCCCACCCAATGACACACAAGATGTGCCCTACTTCATCATTGGTGATGACGCCTTCTCCCTCAGAACCTACCTCATGAAGCTGTACAGTTCAAGATACCTCACCCATGAAGAGAGGATCTTCAACTACAGGCTGTCCAGGGCAAGGCGGGTGGTGGAGAACGCCTTTGGCATCCTGGCCAACAGGTTGCAGGTACTTCTCACCACCATGCAGCATGACCCAGAGACTGTGACTCCATCAAGTGGAAGCTTGGTGCATCCTGCACAATCTCATGCGTGCCCACAACCCAGTGTTGCAGAACAGACTTGTGGACCATCAACAAGGCAATGGGGACATGGAGCCTGGGGAATGGAGGCAAGGGCAAAACCTGATAGACACTGAGGATGTGCAAGGCCCCAACAGAGCCTCATGTGAAGGGAAGAAGCAGCGCAACCAACTGAGACACTGGTGCAACTCCCTAGCTGAAGCAGTGGAGTGGCAAGAAAGGATGATAGATGATTAATGGATGCTTCCTTGAGCTTGTCGCATAACACTGATGAGATTGTGCCATGTATGTTGACTGGTCCTACAATGAATAGGGCATTAATAAAGAGCTTTGTTGATTTTAAAATGTGTTGATCAATGAATAAATTGTTATTGAAAATAAAGGTCCATATTTGTGGCAGCTGGGATGGTGGACCATATAATCCCACTATGCTTGCACTGGAGGTTTATCTATCCCACAACTATCCTTATCTATCCCACAAGCATGCAAACACTTAACCATTTTCACCAACACTTTATTAAGTAAAAAAAATGAACCAAGTGTCTTAAGCAAAGATAACCTTTATTAACTTTCTTAGGTAAACTTTATGACTTTATTAAATAAGCATAATGAACCAAGTAAAGTGTCTTAAGCAAAGATAAACTTAACAAGTAAACAACTCAGTCTCTGACACTATTCTCAGTCACTCTGAGTCATGTCCATGGTCTCAGCTGTTAAGTGGGCAGGGACTGTGGAGGTGGCTGTGGCTTGAGTGCTGGTCTGAGGCACCATTGGCGTGCTTGGCCCCGAGGGTACAACAAGGGATGGTGTGTTCAGGAAGTTGTCCGAGAGCTGACTCAGTCCCTTGAGGTTGAGAGGCCCTTCATGAAGGACCTGGGATGTGAGGCCCAAGACTGATGACAGATTGTCCATTGACAAGCTTGGCTGTGGGGTTGAAGAAGGGGGAGTGTAGTGGGGCTGTCTGGTCTGCAGCTGGGTAAGGACTGGCATCTTTGGCATGCAATGAACCTGGGCCTGGACTGGGAAGGTCTGCTTCTGCTGTGGGAAGTCCTGGTAGTCATAGCCTTGGTAGGTGAGGGGCTGTTGAAAGCCGTGGAAGGGCTGTGACATCAACTGGGGTGGAGGAGCAGACCAGGACTGGGTAGGAGCAGCTTCAGCTGGGCCTTGAGGGTTGTGCAAAAGTGTTGTGATCTTCTTCTTCATTACCTGGTACTGGGCCTTAGGCAGGTCCTTCAGGGAGTGAGTCACGTAGGTGATGAAGGTGTTGTGGCCCGAGGATCCTCTGTCCAAATGGACCACATGAGATAGAAGTTTTGTGCTGGTCTTCATTGTGTCCCTGATCTCCAACAGCACACTGTGGTTCTGGCCCTCCAGTCTGCCTCTCTGCCTGCATCCTCTGGAGCTGGGGTGGGGGTGGGGGTGGGTTGGCCTCTGGTGGCTGCTGCTTCTTCCTCCATTTGTGACAGGGGTCTCTCCAAGTTCACCAGCATGGGGAGTGCAGCTGTTGGGGTGGGGGGTCTCTGCCATGGGGCCCTCTGAAGACACCTGCCTGGACAGTGTAGCTGGCTCCTGGCTGGAAGAGGACTGGCTGTCTGTGGCTGTCTGAGGGAGAGGGGTGTCAGAGGGGCTGCTCCTCGGTGGTGGATCTCACCCTCCAGGAAACTGCATTTGGCCATTACGTACATCTCCTGGTCAGTGAGCTTGACAGTGGCCTGCCCGTATTTTTTGAGGTGTAGCTTGCCATACCAGGTGTGCATGAGCTTCCACCATCCCAGGAGTACATCTGCAGTGTACCCCAGGCTCTCTGCCTTTTCTCTCCAAGCTGCCTGCTTCTTCTTGGTGTCGCGATAGAGTCTGTGGCCCTTTCTCCAGAGGTACTCATTCTCCCTCAGCCATTCCAGCACCTTATCCTCATGGTCCTCAGAAACGGTGTGCTGTTTCCTGTCTCCCTTCTCCTTCCCTTGCCTTCCTCCCTCTGGCAGGGGCTTGAGCAGCAGGGCCTTCAGGGGCTTGAGCAGCAGGGCCTTGAGGGCCTTGGGGCTGGTCCACCACAGCAGTAGCAGCAGCAGCAGCAGCAGCAGCAGCTTCAGAGTCAGTGTCAGGGGGTGGGATGCTGGTTCTGTCTTTCTTGCCAGGGCTGGAACGAGTAGGCACGGGCTTCCTCTTTTTCCCTGACTGATGAAGTATGGTGTTCCTGCTAGATGTTCCTGCTTCTCTCGAATCTATCATTTTAGTATAAACCTGAAATAGAAAAATAATGAAATGTTGTAGGGTTGGAAAAGCAGGTACAATGAAGGGAAACAAGGATGGAAGAGCTAATGAAAGCTAAAGAACACAGTCCCCAAAAATGGGATCTCCTCCAGTTCAATCCTCAAAGAGAATCTAGAAATCAGCATTTGGTGTTTTCATAAGGAAGGAAAAGGTCAAAAGGCCCAAGAGAAATGTCTCTGATTCAACTCCATTTGTGCCTCTGGACTGCTTTCTTTTCAAAACCTGAAATGAACTCATGTCATGACAGAATGGGTTGTAGTGAGGTGGGTACAGAAAAAAAACTTAGATGATTCAGATCTTCTCCATTCTTGCTGCAGTACTGGTAAATAATTTTCCTAACAGCTGGTTGAGCTGGGTGATATACTAAAGAAGGAATAATATAACAGATCCATAAGATTCAACCTGGGATGTTGTGTGATGGAATATAGTAGTCTGGATTCCCAGGAAGGAGGGAGTGCATTCCAGAAGAATTAGAGGCAACTCAGTCAAGATGTTTTGTGTGAGAAAAAGAGGGGGAAGACAGCCCACTCCCGGTAATACTTCTTTGAGTATGTGGTAGAGGCAGATAGCAGTCTAGATGTATAGAAATTCAGCTTGGAAAAATCACTATAGGTCATTTTTGCTTTTGGATTTGACTCTTTGTGTTCTCTTTATGCTGTTTCATGGATGTATGTAAACTCAAACTGATCCTCTAATTTTTTTACTACTGGTTTTGTGGGCATGGCTTGGTGGCCATGAAAAATCTGTAAAATCTCCAGTCAGAGGTGGTATTTTCTGGTTCTCAAAACTACTCAAAATTTCTGTTACTTGTTCTCTAGAACTGGTCAGAACCTGCTGAATACCACCTCTGCTCTGGACATGTCCCTGCAGTTTGCAGTCATGCTTTGCCATCGTCCCATTCTTCCAAGAGCTGAGAAAAAGTGACTGGCCCAAAGTCACCCAGCTGGCTCATAGTTTCTAGCCTGTTGCCTTAATCAGTGGATCAAACTGGCTCACTTATCATGTCTTGCACATGCAGAAGAGCATCAGAACAACACCAGTGTAGGAGCAAGAAAGGCAGACTAGAGACTGGCATTTGGATACCAAGTTTATTCCATAAGCGTTTTCTGCTGATTCAAGAACGGGTGCTAGTTCTTTACCTTAGCAGTAGGCCTTTAACTCCATGTAGCAGGGTTTGTTTCCACACACAAAGAATTAAAAGTTCCTTGCATATAAATTAACAAATAAAATGGTTTTGGTTTGGGAAAATGCTGGGTCATGAAAACTAGCTAATAGAGTTCTCCCATCCATTAATTTATTATGGTGTTTAATGTGTCATATGCAAAACAAATAATGGTGCAGTCTCCCTCATATAAATGCTATCACTTTGAGAATGTATTGAAGACAGGTAGTTATTGCCAAACTTGATTACTATTAACACTTGTTTTGTAAAGAAAATATTATTCATTGGTAGCTCAAATTATAAAGTATATAGCAGATTTATTTCATTTTATTATTTTCTTTTGCATGGTTCATAAGTTACTCCAATCAGGCCAGCTCTTTACAGAATAAAGATCCCTATGTCCAGTTTTTCCATCAGTGACATTTGAAGAGGTGCTCAGGAAATAGAATGAAGTTTTCTGGGTCTGGAGGAAGTTTCTCCATGTTCCCAGTAGATCTCTTACTTTGGAGTAATAGAAAGTAAACAATTCCTTCGTCTGAATAAATAAATAAATTTAAATATATTGGTAAATGGCAAAAAGGCAGAGTAATATATGTTTTCATGTGTTTTCTGTTCAGATAGAATCCTGCTCCTTTCCTTCCCATCTTTTTAATTATAAATTATTATTTTACTTTTTCAATGTTTTATTTGGCTTTTAATGTTTGTAAGACACCCAGAGTCACCTGTAGGTAAGACAGGTGACAGAGAAGTCTAATAAACAAACAAAAAGAGTTGTGGTAGCACAGTTGTGAGAATGCAGTACTGCAGGGTAATTCATTGCTCACTCCAGGAGTTCGATTCTGAGTGGCTCAAGATTGATTTAGCCTTCCATCCTTCTGAGATGGGTAAAATGAGGACCCAGATGGTTGGGGGCAATATGCTGACTCTGTAAACAGCTTAAAGAGGTCTGTAAAGCACTGTGAAGCAGTATATAAGTCTAAGTCCTTAAATAAACAAATAGAAACCAAATTAAACTTTGGACCTTTGTAGTTATTTAATTACAACAGATCTTCTGACCTTGGCTCTTGGTTATTAATGCCTTTAAAAAAAAAAAAAATCCATAAGGAAAAATGCATTAATTTATCAAATGAGTTTTGCCCTTATAATGGGTTTTAATATTAAACAAAATGTAACCTTAAAAAAAAAAAACCTCTCAGAATAGTACAGTTTTAAATGCTTTGTTCCAACCATGCATTGGGAAATACCATCCCCCAACGCATACCTGCTTTGTTCAAGAAGACATTGTATAGGCTGAGCCTCTATTGTACATTTGTGCATCAATTTTGATTCTCTTCCTTTTGTTCGTTTTTCGTGAAATTGTACTCAAGCTTGCTCAGTTGGAAAATAACAGTGAAGACAATGGCTTGCACTACAATGTTTAAGATTTACAATCCTCTTAATTGTATCTAATAATGGCCCTTGCCATGACAAAATTGTGCAACTTTGTCAAATTCAAAAATAAAATGTATAACCATTCCCAGTTTTTAACACTGAACTGAAAAAATCAGAAGTTCTCAAGTCTGAAAAACAAAATATGGAAGCCAAAATAAAAGGGAGAAAGAGGAGTGACTAAATGCGCATAATGGGTAATTATTTCACATTTTATTTAAATAATCCAAATCAATTATAGGAACCAAAACAGAGAAGCATGGGGTGACATTTTGAAGAGGGACTCAGCTGTGGTCATTTGTATCATCCATTTTGAAGGTGGAAAGGCCCTTCCTCATTCTTGGCATGCTACAAAATTGAGAATGACTCATGCAAGGGATCTAATATTCCTGGATATCTGATTTCTTTGGTCAGAGAATACAACATAGAGCTAAGGTAGATTGATGATTGAATTTGGCATCAAACAATCTTCTACAATTTTCTAAAGAAGTCACAGCCATTTACAACTGTGCAGTAAAGGACTTGTTTTATTTCCTTCCTCAAGACAGCAGAAGAACACATCATTTCCACAACTGCTGGCTCCAGTGTTCTTTCTGAGACTCCAAAACATGGCTGCCAAACATGAAATGGCTGCCCTCCTACAAATGGCTGCCCTCCTAGCCCCTCTCAAAATGTGCTATAAGAAAAGCAGGGAGTTTTGGGTTGGTATAGCAATGAGGGAAGACCAGGGAGGGCAAGCACTCCAGTTTCCTCAGGGTTTTCTTTCTCTAGCAGGAGCAAAGACTGCTGGTAAAATTTATATTATAATCTCAACATGTTTTCTTCACTCTCATAGGCTCAAGGGCAAGATGGCCATAAAATACACTGTAGACCATGATTCCTAAGCCACTTCCTACCCCCGCACAAAGAAAAATAAATAGTTACTGGTCACATTCTGCACTTCCCAGCATCTGAATCTGCAGAGATTTCTAGGCAGCCAGTTGGGGCCCTACAAGATCCTCATCTCTTTTTTTCAAATGAATCAGAGTGTTTGTGTAGGACATTGTGTTGCATTTTCTGCTGGATCACTTTGTGCTGGCTTCACTCTGCCTCAGGAGAAGTCCAGCGCTGAGATGTTGCGAAGATGTCCTCAAGAAAGATATGGTCAGCAGGCCATTTAGATTAGGTCCATGGAAGAGGTTGATGGAACACATAGCAAGTTTATACATAATGTATGATACTTTTATGTGAAATAATAGTTTGAAATTAATTTAGAACTTTACTTTGGGGATATGCAAATTGTTTGGGACATAAAATGAAGAGAATGGCTGGTTTAAGCCCATGTCACACAGCACCAATGGATGGAAAGAGGATGTACAATGGAGAGAAACACTTGCCATCCATTGGTTAACACGATGCATCCGTTCTGTACTCACTGTGTCCGTTTTTCATACTCTCTATCTGTCTAGCATCAGTCGACTGACATGTCATCCGCTTAAAAAGTTTTGAGCTGCACAAAACTTTTTGAGCGGATAAAGTATCCAACGCGTCCTTTATACATCTGCTACGCATACAGGGAACATCCGTTAGATGTCTGTAACATCCGTTACGCGTCCGCTATATCTGCTAGGCATCCGCTGCGCATCTGCGCAACTCGCATCTGCTCCAGTGGAAAATGGACACAGGGAGGAAGCGAAACGGACGTGGAACGGACACGCAGCATTAGTAGCATGGACGTAGAAAGGATGAAAGCGGATGCAGCTCGCATAGTAAGCATTAAAATGGAAAAAACGTTCATATAGGGGATGTATCTCGGATATTTAGGATGTCTGCAGGATGCCTAGAGGATGCAAAAGGACACCTAGTGGAAAACCTATATTTCCTATAAAAAGGGGGATAAATCACCTGGATCTCACTTTTAGTCCAGCAGCCCTGTGGTGCAGACCTCTTCAGCCTTCATCTTGCTCTTGCTCTTCCACAGCATCCAGTCATCTCCACCATGGATCATCACACACTCCTTTTGGTAGCTGCCATCATTATACAACAGTGCGAAGCCATCTACAGGCTCTTTCACCTGTTCTACGGGAAGAAAAGGAGGCGCCCAAGAAGTGTCTGGGTCCGAAGATGGATCGTGAGAAGAGCAGAGTACAGACTGTATAACAAGCTGATGGTGGAGCTGAGGAACAAAGACTCTCATGCATTCAAGAACTTCATGAGGATGCCGCCAGCCATGTTTGATGAAGTTGTGAAGCGGCTGAGACCCAGGTTGACCAAGGCAAACACCAACTTCCGGCCCAGCCTGGACCCTGGACTGAAGGTGGCACTGACTCTGCGACACCTGGCCTCCGGGACCACGTACAGCAGCATGCAGTACGCCTGGAGGGTGCCACACAACACCATCAGCATTGTGGTCAGAGAAGTGGTGCAGACCATCATAGAAGAATACCTGGAGGAGCTCCTCCAGTGCCCCTCCATTGAAGAAGGCTGGAAGAAAGTTGCAGAGCAGTGGTGTCAGAAGTGGAACTTCCCCCACACCGTTGGAGCTATAGATGGGAAGCACGAGGCCTGCAAAGCTCCACCCAACTCAGGGTCCACTTATCACAACTACAAGGGCTTCTTCAGCATCATCCTCTTCGCCATGGTTGATGCTGACTACAAGTTCAGGTACATCAATGCTTCAGGCAGCGGGTCATCTTCAGATGCCCAGGTATACAACGCCAGTCACCTCAAGGAGGGGCTGGAACGCAACCTCATCATGGGCTTCCCAGATCCAGACCCCCTGCCCAACGACACACAAGATGTGCCCTACTTCATCGTGGGGGATGACACCTTGTCCCTCAGAACCTACCTCATGAAGCCCTACACTTCCAGATGCCTCACCCGTGAAGAGAGGATCTTCAACTACAGGCTGTCCAGGGCAAGGCGGGTGGTGGAGAATGCCTTTGGCATCCTGGCCAACAGGTTCCAGGTACTTCTCACCACCATGCAGCATTGCCCAGAGACTGTGAGGAACACCGTGGAAGCTTGGTGCATCTTGCACAATCTCATGTGCACCCGCTACCCAGTGTTGCAGAACAGGCTTGTGGACGTCCAACAAGGCAATGGGGACATGGAGCCTGGTGAATGGAGGCAAGGGTGAAACCTGATAGATACTGTGGATGTGCAAGGCCCCAACAGAGCTTCACGTGAAGGGAAGAAGCAGCACAACCTCCTGAGACAATGGTGCAACTCCCCAGCTGGAGCAGTGGAGTGGCAAGACAGGATGGTAGATGCTTAATGGATGCTTCCTTCAGCCTGTCTCATCACACTGATGAGATTGTGCCATGTATGTTGAGTGGCCCTACAACGAACAGGGCATTTAATAAAGAGTTGTGTTTATGTTGAAATATGTTGATGAATGATTAAATTGTTATTGATAATAAAGGGTCATAGGTGTGGCACCTGGGAGGGTGGACTATCCAGTCCCACTATGCTTGCACTGGAGGTTTATCTATCCCACTGCTATCCTAACCCATCCCACAGCTATTACCCATCCCACAGGTATCCTAATCCATACCACAGCTATTACCTATCCCACAAGTATCCCTGCCCATCCTACTGCTATCCTAACCCATCCCACAAGCTTGCAAAGGCTTAAACCATTTCTAAAAGTTTCCACCAAGACTTTATTGACTAAAAGAACTGAACCAAGTGTGTGAAGCAAAGATAAACTTTATTAATAACAAGCTGTAAAAGCAAAATGACCCAAGTAAAGTGTCCCAAGCAAAGATAAAGTCAACAGGTAGCAACCCAGTCTCTGGCACTCTTCTCAGTCACTCTGACGTGTGCCCATCGTCTTAGGGGTGAAGGGTCCAGGTGCTGTGGAGGTGGCAGTGGCCGGAGTACTGGTCTGAGGCACCATTGGGGTGCCTGGCCCTGAGAGGACAACAGGGGATGGTGTGTGGAGGAAGCTGTCAGAGAGCTGGCTCAGTCCCGTGAAGTTGAGAGCCCCTTCCTCTGTGACATGTGGTGTCAGTCCCAAGACCGATGACAGATGTTCTGAGGCCGGGCTTGGCTGTGGGGTGGAGGAAGGAGGAGTGTAGTGGGGCTGTCTGGTCTGCAGGTGAGCGAGGTGAGGCATCAGTGGCATCTGTGGCATCGGTGGCATCGGTGGCATTGGTGGCATTGGTGGCATCTGTGGCATCGGTGGCGTTTGATGTACCTGTGCCTGGACTGGGAAGGCCTGCCTGTGCTGCTGGAACTCCTGGTAGCCGTAGCCTTGGTAGGTGAGGGCCTGTGGAAAGCCTTGGAAGGGCTGTGACATCACCTGGGGTGGAGGAGCAGACCTGGACCAGGTGGGAGCAGGTTCAGCTGGGCCTGGAGGGTTGTGAAGAAGACCTGTGATCCTTTCTTTTATCACCTGGTACTGTGATTCGGACATGTCCATGAGGGTCTGGTTGACGTAGGTGAGGAAGGGCTTGCGGTTTGAGGATGGTATGTCGGTGTGTACCAGCTGAGAGAGGAGATCTACACTGCTTATGATGGTGTCCCTGATCTACAGCAGGACAGTGTGGCTCTGTCCCTCTGGTCTGGCTCTCTGCCTGCTTTCTGTGGAGGTGGAGTTGGGGGTGAGTGTGGGTTGGTCTCTGGTGACAGTGCCCTCTCCTTTCTCCCACTGCATCAGGGGGTCCTCCACGTGCTCTGCCATGGGGAATGCAGCTGTCGGGGGGGTCTCTGTCGTGGAATGCTCCACAGATACCTGCCTGGATACAGGAGCTGACTCTTGGCTAGAAGAGGACTGGCTCTCTGTGGGCTGCCTGAGAGAGAGGGTAGACAGAGGGGCTGCTCCTCAGTGGCGGACCTCACCCTCCAAGAAGCTGCACTTGGCCATCATGTTGGTCTCCTGGTCGGTGAGCTTGACCACAGCCTGGCCAGACTTCTTGAGGTGCAGCTTCCCGTACCAGATGTGCATGTGCTTCCACCACCCAAGGAGGACCTCCAAAGTGTAGCCCAGGCTCTCCGCCTTCTCTCTCCAAGCAGCCTGCTTCCTCTTGGTGTCTTGATAGAGCCTGTGTCCCTTCTGCCATAGGTACTCATTCTCCCTCAGCCATTTGAGCACCTCATCCTCATGTTCCTCTTCGATGGAGTATATTTACTCCAGCCTCCTCTCCTTATCTCGCTTATGCCTCTTCTTTCCTCTGGCAGGGCCTTCTGGGTCCTCATCAGAGGGGCTTTGAGGTTCTAGGGGCTGGTCCACCACACCAGCAGCAGCAGCAGCAGCAACAACAACAGCAGCAGCAAAAGCAGCGCCAGCAGCGCCAGCAGCACCAGCAGCACCAGCAGCACCAGCAGCACCAGGTTCAGCAGCAGCAGAGTAAGCACCAGCAGCACCAGGATCACCAGCAGCATCAGCAGGACCAGCAGGACCAGCAGGACCAGGAGCAGCACCAGCAGAGTAAGCACCAGCAGAAGCACCAGCACCAGGAGCAGTGCCAGCAGAGTAAGCACCAGCAGAAGCCCCAGCACCAGAAGAGTCAGCCCAAGCAGCAGAAGCCCCAGCAGAAGCAGAGTCAGGGCCAGGGGTTTGGATGGTGGCCCTGTCCTTCTTACCAGGGCTGGCAGAAGATGGCACAGGCTTCCTGTTCTTCCCCATGGTTGTTGGCTGGAGATGTGTGTGGCAGCAGGTCTTTCCTCTGAATGGTGACCTGCTTGCGAGCTGCATCCTTTTATATCCATGGGGCTGATGCAATGCATTCTTCCCGCATGCGCAGTGAATGCTTTGCATCTGCTAGGCATCCACTCTGCATCCGCTCTGTATCCATTCCTTCCACTGTGCGTCCGCTTCGCTGTGCTCCCCTGGAAGCCCTGCGGATTTGCCATCCGCTTCCATCCGTTAGGCGTCCGTGGAGCATCCGCTTTACATCCTGGCTACGTCCTCCCCCCGTCCATTCCTTTCCATTGTTGTCCGCTCTGTTTATGCAAATTTGGGGCACTTTTGAGAGCGGATAACAACGGATGGAACATTTTCTCATCCGCTGTGTCCTTTTTACATACTTTTTGCATCCATCGGCCTATGTGACAGCCCTTAAAGCTTTAAATGGGGCATTTCAACCTCAAGAGATTTTAAGCTCAAAAGTTTGTTATTCTCTTACATTACATAATATTGAAACACAGATGATTCTGAAGTTTTGGAAGAAAATGAAAAGGCCCTTCGGTATTTGTAATACTAGATCTACTTGGTGAAATGTAACTGCTCTGCAGTTCAGTTTCAGACTTTATGATTGAACACTTTTTATGCAACTTGCTACTTCCTTAAAAAACAAAGAACTGAAATATTAATGTCATTGAGATTCATACATATGGACATATTTATACATGTAATGGGCATACATTAGGTAAAAATACCGAGGAAAGAAACTTTGTCTCCTCCTCTTTAGACAAAGGATTTTTTACATGTTGTGAAATGAAACACATGTAATAATTTCTTTCATCTTTCTAGGAAGGTGACATATCTGTCAAGAATATGCACGCTGACAGCCTGAAACACAAAATTTGACAGCATGAAGGATATTTAATTCATGGCCATAGTAATGTTTACAATCTAAGTTCCCTTGGGACATTTTTGTAGTGGGGAGACAGTACAAGAAAGTATATTGTCTTTTTCATTAGTTACTGGTTTTGCATATAAATTCTATACTCACCATATGCCCATGAGACAATATCTTCATGAAAAATATAATCCTTGATAAGCTAGGCATTGCCAACTTATTGTTCCAAGTGTGTGTGCATTCATATTCTCCAGCTGATTAATCCATAACCTGTACTTCAAGATTTTCATATGAATGAGCCTTGCAGTTTCCAGACCTGTTGTTTTTGGATCTAATAAAGTAGCTAAGAAAAAAAAAATGTGCAAACAAGTTTTAATTTCACATACTGATCATGAGAATCATACTTTCAAAATGACTATATATTTGGCTTATACTTTCCATCATTCTTTACCTTACTTCACACACTTAAAACCTCTCCCCTGAAAAATGACTGCATCACGTCATCAGCTTATTTCCATACTTCTGTTTTGTATGGTCTTACATGATATAGACCTAGTCTTCTTACACTATTATAAAATTGCAGTTGGAGCTTTCTTACTCTTCCCTCTTGGGAAGTTCTGGACACCTTCTTCCAAGATGAGTTGATCACAGCTGTATTAAAGCAGTCATCAGCCATTACAATTTCCTGAGGAGTTCTTTGAATCTTTTTTCTTATATCTTTTGGATATCCAATGGATTGATTGATAACTCTTAGACAGTTATCAATTAAATCAAGAATGGCTTAGAACCAGTTAAGATTTAATAGTAACAAATTTTTAAAGTGAAATATTTTTAGGAGTGGAAGGATTTAATATAAACTTCAACAAAGTAATGAATTGTTAGTTGGGGTGGAAAAAAGTTGCTTCCATTGTTTATGAGTATTCCAATGCACTGACAATATTGGGGGATATTCCCAGAGTAATAAATCTCACATAGAAAGACAGGATTAGATACTAAAAGACAGGATTAGATACTGTATTTCAAACCAAATGAAACAATCCAAGTTACCACATCTTCACAAAGTAAGGCCAAGGCAAAGTGAATGAATTTCAGGGCTCAATAAACACCAAGGGTTAAAATGTTTGCTTATCATATGTCTCACTGTAATTTTATCTGGGTAGAACATATGAAAAAAAATTGCTGCTGTATAAGTTCTAATGATTTAAAATATAATGAATAAACATAGAAAAATAGCAGTAGCAATAGCATTTAGATTTATATACCATTTCACAGCACTTTTACAGCCCTCTCTAAGCAGTTTATAGAGTCAGCATGCTACCCCCAACAATCTGGGTCCTCATTTTACCAACTCCGAAAGGATGGAAGGCTGAGTCAACCTTGTTAAACAAAATGTTAAGCCATCAGTAGTCACAACTACTGCAGCTGAATCATAATTGTGGAAAAAGTTTGAAAAAAACCTTAATCATTATGAAATGTTAACTTTTATGAGCTGGGGATATGAAATGGACTGGAAATAGCCCTTCATGCCATTTTTTTTAAAAAAATGACTGATGTATAATTAGCATTTTGAAGAAGCTAGTTAAATGTACGTTCTGATCGGGCACCAAAACATATATTCCAATCTGACTAATTGCATAAATATAAAAACAAAGTAGAGAGGTTAAGATAGGTAATAGGATTGAGAAAGCTAAATAAAGTAGTAGTGATAACATTTCATTTTCTATCTCTTGGTTTGTATCTGCCTGCCTTCCTGTCTCTCCCGAGTAGTATTTGTGTCCTTTCTCTGTGGCGTGCTTCTCATAATAAAATCTCCACGAATCTTTGTTACATACATCTCACCATGAAAACGCTCACTTTCATTGGTTTTTCAAGGATTGCTGAAATTGAAAATTGTGGAAGGAGAATTGAGAGATGTGTCAAAATGGATCTTTTTAGGGGAGCCCTACCTAAGGCAAAGCTTGAGTTATTAAGGTTTTTCAGAAAGAATTCAAGGCTTACCACTTTCAATATGAATAATAAAGATACAACATTCTATCAGAGGTGGTATTCAGCAGGTTCTGACCAGTTCTGGAGAACTGATAGCAGAAATTTTGAGTAGTTCAGAGAACTGGCAAATACCACCTCTGACTGGCCCCACCCCCATCTATTATCTGCCTTCCGAATCTCAGCAGATCGGCTGGTCTTCTTTTGTTGCCCTGCACAGGAGAACGGAGTTGGAAATCAGGTTAGTGGGGTGGGGAGGGAATGGGGATTTTGCAGTGTCCTTCCCCTGCCACGCCCATCAAGCTATGCCCACAAAACCATGCCCACAAAACCGGTAGTAAAAAAATTTGAATCCCACCATTGGTTCTATTGTAACTTTGTGTCATAGGATGTGAAGTTAATAAATCCTGCTCCCCCCCTTAAATCCTCACCTTAGTATGTTTATTGCTCAGCTACATCCTAGGCTTTGTCTGAATTGACTGTAGCCTACAATTGGTAAGCCCAGGTGAAGCAGGTTCCAATACCTGCAACAAAAATGAATTTGCATGCAGTTCGCGCTAAAGTTCTCTATTTGATCTGATCTGCTGGAATGGGATTAAAAATACATTTTATATTTTGCTGACTGGTAGAAGCTTTTTTTAAAATATTTCTTACGTGCTCTGCCATGATTCAAAACGCTGGGAAGAGAATATATTGTGCAGAGATTTATCCAGTGGGTATTGCATACATTTCTTGGGCACAATGCATGAAATAAACCATTTGTATGATTCACGCAAAGCTGAGAAGGTCAGAGTGAAAAAAAAATCCATTTGCTGAATCAATTCAGGACATCAATAAGTTTAATTACTGAACTAAATCAGCTGGGCTCATAGTACAGTGAGTAAGTTAAAAACCTACAATAAACATTTGAAAATTAGGTTTCCACTTTTTAAAAAAAGAACTTCTCTCTTTTGTAGCAATGTGTTACTTTTAACTGATTGGACAGCAAGATATAAATGCCAGACTATATGTGAGATGGCATGTTCTTATTCACCTGATAATTACTCCCTACCTTCCAAAACAGATTTTAAATATTGTATGAAAAGTTCATGCAAATCTTTATGGTTCAGCTCCTTCCTGGACTGCAGTTAATTTTAATATTCCACAATGTAATTCTGTGCATGCCTCCTCAAGACTAACTTTCCAAGAAAAATTCCATTATAGTGGGACAAATTTCTATCCAAACACACAAGAGTTTGAATTATAAATTCAGATCCTTGAAACTATAAAAAAATAACATTTCTATTCCAATTCTATTCCTATTCCTCCTGAACAGGTGTCTCCAACTTGGCAACTTTAAGTGGACCTAACTCCCAGAATTCCTCAGCCAGGCACATTCTTTACCACATGTGGTAAAGTTGCCAAGTTTGGAAACTTTTGCTCTAGAACAGGGCTGTCAAACTTGCGGCCCATGGGCCGGATGCATCACACACTGGCCATGCCCATTCCCGGTTTAGCAAAGGGGGAAAAAGTCATGGTACATCACATGACAACACCATGATGATGCGAGTTTGATACCCTGCTCTTGAACATTTCTTTGAACATGGATCAGAATGTTACAGGGGACCACATAAGAAATCAACCTTGGTGAAACTAAAGATATGCCCAGTATCTCTTTGGAAAATAATCTGGAAGTCCTAAGCATGTCACATTTAACTTTCTGGAAGAATAATAATATATAAGATTATAATAGTAATAAGATTATAATAATATAATCAATATAATAGGAAGACTGGGGCATTTAAGGGATCATAAATGTTATGCTGAACTGGACAAGTGTATACTTGTTCTGCAAGCTGTGCCATCCAGCAACTGGATGCAAAAATGAGAAGGATCCATTTTAATTACAACAGAATTGAGGTCAATTTTATTCATTATGAAAAATAAACTCAGTCAGAAGTGAATTTTAAAAAAGTGATTGTGCAGTTGCAGTTCAAATGTAGCATTTTGTTCCTCTTCACTCACCACTGCTACTGGAATTAGCAGAAGTCTAAAGAGGAGCACATTTGAAAGAGAAATGCTAATAGCTGTAAGCCAGAGGTGGTATTCAGCAGGTTCTGACCAGTTCTGGAGAACCAGTAGTGGAAATTTTGAGTAGTTCGGAGAAATGGCAAATACCACCTCTGACTAGAGAATTTACAGTATCCTTCCCCTGCTACGCCCACCAAGCCATGCCCACAGAACCAGTAGTAAAAAAATTTGAATCCCACCACTGCTGTAAGCCATTAAACTACACAGACTTTTTGCTGATAGCCTACCTTTTCAAGGAAGGCTATCAAAAACATTATCGATTAAGGATTATTTATAGTAAGCAGTGACTGGAAAAAAGAGGAAGGAGGTATTATAGAACTATTAGGAGATTGTTGTAGAAGATATATCTGTGTTTTGGAAGAGTAGAAACCAAGAGAAAGAAACTGATAAAACTTTGTTTTTATTTTGTTGAGCATAAGTTGAAATAGAGAGGGATTTTGGCAGACTTTCAAGATTCTGTTACAAGATCTGAATTGCATTAGGAAACATTCCAAGAATATTGGGGATTCTTGTTTTTTCTTTTTGTTAATCTTACATACCTTGAAAGACTGGTAGGTGGTGCACCAGTGAGCTTTGTTGTGTAATAAATTATTTCTGCAGCAGTTTAAACCCCTGTCACACTGCACCAACGGATGCAAACAGGATGTAAAACGGACAAAAAAGCTTGCCATCCGTTGGTTAACGCGATGTACTCACTGCCTCCGTTTTGCTTCCTCTCTATCCGTCCAGGATCCGTCTATTGACATTTCATCCGCTCAGAAAGTTTTCAGCTGCCCAAAAATTTTGCACGGAAAATGTATCCAATGCGTCCGTTATGCACCCACTACGCATCCGCTACGCATCCGTTCTGAATCCGTTACGCATCCGCTATATCCGCTAGGCATCTATTGCGCATCCGGGCAACTCGCATCCGCTCGGACACAGGGAGGAAGCGGAACGGACATAGAACGGATGCAGAACAGATGCAGAATGGATGCAGCATGGAAACAAAGCGTTTAAAACGGAAAAAACGTTCACAGAGGGGACGTATCTCAAATATTAAGGATGTCTACAGGATGCCTAGAGGATGCCTAGAGGATGCAAAGGGACACCTATACTGCCTATAAAAAGGGGGAGCAACTCGTCTGGATGTCACTTTCAGAACAGCAGCCCTGCGGTGCGGACCTCTGCAGCCTTCATCTGCCTCTTCCTCTTCCACAGCATCCAGTCATGTCCACCGTGGATCGTAACACTGTCCTTTTGGCAGCCACCAGCTTTCTGCAACAGTGCGAAGCCATCTACAGGCTGTATGAACTCTACTACAGGAAGAAAAAGGGGCGGCCAAGAAGCGTCTGGGTACGAAGATGGTCCACCAGAAGAGCAAAGGACGGACTGTACAACAAGCTGATGGTGGAGCTCAGGAGCGAAGACATTCGGGCATTCCAGAACTTCATGAGGATGCTGCCAGCCATGTTTGACGAAGTTGTGGAGCGGCTGAGACCCAGGTTGACCAAGGCAAACACCAACTTCCATCCCAGCCTGGACCCTGGGCTCAAGGTGGCACTGACTCTGTGCCACCTGGCCTCCGGGACCACGTACAGGAGCATGCAGTACGCCTGGAGGGTACACAACACCATCAGCATTGTGGTCAGAGAAGTGGTGCAGGCCATCATCGAAGAATACCTGGAGGAGCTCCTCCAGTGCCCCTCCACTGAAGAAGGCTGGAAGAAAGTTGCAGAGCAGTGATATCAGAGGTGGAACTTCCCCCACAGCGTTGGAGCCATAGATAGGAAGCATGTGGCCTGGAAAGCACCAGCCAAGTCGGGGTCCACTTACTTCAACTACAAGGCCTTCTTCAGCATCATCCTCTTCGCCATGGTCGATGCTGACTACAAGTTCATGTACATCGATGCTTCAGGCAGTGGCTCATCTTCAGATGCCCAGATATACAACACCAGTCACCTCAAGGAGGAGCTGGAACGCAACCTCCTGGTGGGCTTCCCAGATCCAGAACACCTGCCCAACGACACATAAGATGTGCCCTACTTCATCATGGGGGATGACGCCTTCTCCCTCACAACCTACCTCATGAAGCCCTACACCTCCAAATACCTCACCCGTGAAGAGAGGATCTTCAACTACAGGCTGTCCAGGGCAAGGCGGGTGGTGGAGAACGCCTTTGGCATCCTGGCCAACAGGTTCCAGGAACTTCTCACCACCATGCAGCATCACCCAACAGACTGTGAGGAGGATCATGGAAGCTTGCTGCATCCTGCACAATCTCATGCGCACCCGCTACCCAGTCTTGCAGAACAGGCTCGTGGACCTCCAGCAAGGCAATGGGGACATGGAGCCTGGGGAATGGAGGCAAGGGCGAAACCTGATAGACACTCAGGATGTGCAAGGCCCCAACAGAGCCTCATGTGAAGGGAAGAAGCAGCGCAACCTTCTGAAACACTGGTGCAACTCCCCAGCTGGAGCGGTGGAGTGGCAAGACAGAATGATAGATGCTTAATGGATGCTTCCTTCAGCCTGTCTCATCACACGGATGAGATTGGGCCATGTATGTTGAGTGGCCCTACAATGAACAGGGCTTTTAATAAAGAGTTGTGTTTATGTTGACATGTGTGGATGATTGATTATATTGTTATTGATAATAAAGGGCCATAGGTGTGGCACCTGGGAGGGTGGACCATACAGTCCCACTATGCTTGCACTGGAGGTTTATCTATCCCACAGCTATTACCCATCCCAAAGGTAGACCTGCCCATCCCACAGGTATCCCTGCCCATCCCACAGCTATCTCAACCCATCCCACAGCTATCTTAACCCATCCCACAAGCATGCAAAGGCTTAAACCATTTCTAAAAGTTTCCAGCAAGACTTTATTAAAAAAAAGAAATGAAGCAAGTGTGTGAATCAAAAATAGACTTTATTAACAACAAGCTATAAGACAAAAATGAGTCTCTGGCACTCCTCTTGGTCGCTCAGTCTCAGGGGTGAAGGGTGCAGGTGCTGCGGAGGTGGCTGGTGCTGGAGTGCTTGTCATCAGCTCCTCCAGAAGCAGAAGCAGCAGAAGACCCAGCCCCAGAAGAGCGAGCCCGTGCTGCAGAAGCCCCAGCAGAACCAGAGTGAGAACCAGGGGGCGGGATGGTAGCCCTGTCCCTCTTGCAAGGGCTGGCAGCAGATGGCTGAGGCTTGCTGTGTTTCCGCATGGTTGTGGGGTTGCTGGCTGGCAGGGAGGCTGGCAGGAACCAAGGCTGGCAGGAAGCCTTGCAGGCAGGCAGGCACCAAGGCTGGCAGGCAGGCAGGCACCAAGGCTTGCAGGCAGGCAGGCAGGCAGGCAGACAGGCAGGCACCAAGGCTGGCAGGCAGGCAGGTGTTGTAACTATGTATCATTTATGTGTTTGCAACTTTATATCAATGCAACTATGGATCATTCAGACATTTCAACATTGTATCATTTCACGTGTAATCATTAAGCTTCTGTCTTCTCAGTGACCTTTTACAGGGCACGTACAGAGACAAGGAGTCAAACATTTGCAGAAATGGTTTATTCACTTGGGATTACATTGTCTGGCATGCAGCTTTATGAAGAAGTAATATCCTGATCAAATATAATTCTTGCCATCCTGTCTGTCCTGATATCTTTCCTGATATGCTGTTGTTTGAGTCATTGTTAAATTTGTACATTCCGTCTGACCTAGGCTTAACCTAGGTTCTGAATAAACAATCACCCCCTTTTGAATGAGCATAATAAAAGAGCTTGTACCCAGCCATTCTGGGCGCACTCATCTCGAGGAACTTCGCCTCCTGTCATTTCTCTCTCCTTCGCTCCCTATCATGAGACGCCCATCTGATGCGGGATAGCAGATACCGCAGGCAGGCACCAAGGCTTGCAGGCAGGCAGGCAGCAAGGCTGGCAGGAAGGCAGGCAGCAAGGCTGGCAGGCAGACTGGCTGGCAGCAAGGCTGGCAGGCAGGCAGGCAGGCAGCAAGGCTGGCAGGGAGGCTGGCAGCAAGGCTGGCAGGCAGGCAGACAACAAGGCTGGCAGGGAGGCTGGCAGGG
Source organism: Laticauda colubrina (assembly GCA_015471245.1). Lineage (NCBI taxonomy): Eukaryota > Metazoa > Chordata > Lepidosauria > Squamata > Elapidae > Laticauda > Laticauda colubrina. The sequence continues at coordinate 12,470,515 of BLBF01000032.1, read as the reverse complement.
AGGCTGGCAGCAAGGCTGGCAGCAAGGCTGGCAGCAAGGCTTGCAGGCAGGCATGCAGGCAGGGCAGGCAAGGCAGTCAATGTGTCCGGCAGCAGGTCTTTCCTCTGAATGGTGACCTGCTTCCGAGCTGCTTCCCTTTATATCTGCGGGGCTTACGCAATGCATCCTCCCCGCATGCGCAATTAACACTCGGCATCCATTAGGCTTCCGCTGTGCATCCGCTGTGCATCCGCTGTGCATCCACTTCTTCCGCTGTGCATCCGCTCTGCATCCTCTGTATCCGTTCCGCGTCCACTTTGCTGAGGTCCCCCAGAAGCCTTGTGGATGTGCCATCCGCTCCCATCCGCTTCCATCCTCTGGGCTTCCATTCCGCATCCACTTTCCATCCGCCCTGCGTCCTCCCCCCGTCCATGTTATCCACTCCAGTTATGCAAATTTTTGCCCCTTTTGAGAGCGGATAACAACGGATGGAACATTTTGCTTGTCCGTTGTGTCCGTTTTGCATCTGTTGGGCAGTGTGACAGGGCCTTTAATAAGATGTTTTTTTCTTTTATATCTTTTGAAGGGTAACATATTTTCATAAACACTTCAGGTCTATAGGCTTAACATATCAAAGATCCTACAAGGCTATTTTGAAGAGAACAGTAAATATAAAATTAGAAGAAAATAAGGGTATGCATTTATATGATTCTATATAAGTTATGAATATCAAACCTCTGTCTGCTTGTTCCTTTCTCTTGATGGATTGTGATTTTTTTTCAGTTCTTAGGATTTCCTTCTTGATGACTGGTTCACATATAAATCTTTGATATTCCCTTGTGAGACTCAGTTATTGGGATTATTCTATGATCTTGTGACTGCTATATAGTTTTGTCTTTATTTGAAGAACATACAGGGAATGTTCAGGGAAAATAGGGACAACTCAAGAAGACTGACATACTGAGCATTATATATATTCCCTCCAAATCTTAATTAATGGATCAACATATTGATACACAGTGGAATTTTATAATTTACCAATATGTATCACTGTTTTTATTCAAGTCTCCGAAGGAAGAAAAAAATTTATATTCTTTTAAAAAGACATTTTGGTCTTTTAATAGGAGTTTGAAAGACATTAAAATGTAATAATTAACCTTTAGATGCTGCTGTTTCATATTTAATTTATATGACTAAATGTTTCCCCAGAGACCCATTGAAACCCGAGAGAGAGCACAATTAAACTCTGATAATTTTGAAAAAGAAATGTTGTTAGAAGAAGTTTTAATAGCAATCAAACAATTTTGGATCCAGAATGAACTGTCAATGAGATGCAATTATACAAAGGTGAAAGGTTTGCTTTGCTTACTCGGGTGGTTTTAGTCAGATTTAAATAGTTCTTTACCTTTAAAGGCAGTAGAGCTGTCATTCCTGAGTATTTATTTATGACAGTTCTTGAAAGTGGAAAAAGGTAAAATCAATAGTTGAGTGTCTACACACTGATGGCCTGTAAGGTTTTGAGCTCCTCTGGGAATTCAGTACTTATTTCTACAAAAGTGTCTCTTTGTTTTATGTTAGAAGTGAACCAGAAATTGGAGCACAGATGTCTTGCTGTATGAGAGTGGAAGGCTACCTAATCCAATAGCTGAACACCAGCAGTACATGCTAAGAGATATTGGATGGTAGTTATGAGCAGGAGTTGAAGCCATGGAGTGGCATCATAAAAGAATTTAGAGGTGACCTTGGACAAAGAAGGAAAGTATTGTTAAGGAAGAACTCAAGAGGAACTCGGAGAATACACAGCCCAGAAATTTGGAAGCAAGCATGAGAAAGAAACTCAAAATAACCCTGCCTAGATTTTATTGATTTTAAGAGCAAAACATGGGTTGTTTTTCAAAATTTTATTATTATCCTCTACAAGAATATAGAGCATTCTTGGACTCTGTACAGCTCTGTACTCAGTACAGCTCTGTACTCAGAAATATATAAGAGCAAAAGTAGGATACACTGCCTGTGATGACCCAGGGTGTGGCCCAAAAGCAACAAAGTCACAAAGTAGGTAAAGTCCTTTAATACCTCCAACTTGGCCCCCAATGTCCAGTTAACATCGGCTGGAGAAAAAACTCTTCCAATAACAGTTTTTAAAGGGAAGAAGTTCAGTCCGAACCCAAAGTACATGTAAATTATAAATAAAAATCAACACAAACTATGCTGCAGCAATTAATGAGACAGGGCAGGATATGGAATTGCAGACTTCAAAAGATAATGAAACATACACCAGAACCCAGATAAGACTTGATAAACCAAAATAATTCACGTTTTGCTTCCAGCAAGGTGCTGTGCGCAACCACCCTTTTAAAATTTAAAATTTTTCAGTTGCAGCTAATGAAGGAAGTAAGTCAGGGCCCTTTTCTCTCCTGAACACATGTAACTCATGTTGCTCCCTTCTTCATTCTTCCCTGCATGCCCTAGGATGAAGAGGGGGTGGTCCTGGGTCTTCCTCTGAATTCCCAGCCAGACTGTGCCCTTCCCCTGTTTCTTCCACAGCCACCGGAGCCACACTACCACTCCCTGAAAAACAATATATTCATAGACTAATCCGTTATGACCATGACATATGGAAAAGTGCAATTCGGAATGTAAAAAGAGTGGATTAAAAAAAGAATAACAATGAGTGAAAGAAAAGAAAATATAACAGATGGTAATCATAAAATTTAAAGAAAGTGAAATAACATAATAGACCCAAATGAAGGTGCTCTAAACTGATCTAATAAAAGCAAGCAGGAAGATAAAAGGGTAAATTTAATTATGTATGAAAGAGCTAAAGCATATGTCAGAAAATATGAATGGAAATACAAATATGAATACATAGTCAGTTGTGTGGATGAATGCACATTAAAAGAAGCAAGCATGGGTGTACTTCTTATGAGTGTGCTTCCTCCCACTTGGCTATATGAAAGAGGCAATGGGGAATGTCAGGAGAAAAAAAAAGAAAAGTATAACATGAATGCAATGAAAATGATGTGCTTAAGAAATGTAAAAAGAAAGAAAGGCAAGAATGAATGGATGGTGAATGAATGCGGGTTGACTAGAAATGGATGATAAGTAAAAATGGAGCAAATTGCAAAAAAAATGTGAATGAAGAGTGAATGGCTTGAGAGAAGGGGATGAATGAGAAAATTAAGGTTGGATGGAGGTATGGGAGAAGTTTAAAGAATGAAAGGCGCGGTGCAAAGCAATAAATGGTTGTTGCAGATAAGGAGGAATGGCCTGAAATAATGAAAAGGTATGGAGATTTATCGCAAACGATATTACTCTAAGCTGGATTTAGCTTTGTTCCTTTTCACTCGTTTTTATTTCCTGCTTTTGAATTTTTTTGCTTACCATTTCTTTTTTTCTTTTTCCTTTTTCCATGTTTTGAATGTGTTGCTTATCTTGAAAGGGAATAAGTACGTATGCATGCATTGATTTCAGTGACAATCCACCCACAAAGCAGCATGTGTGTGTATGTGTGTTTCAAGGAAATGAAAGGAATGCGGGGAATAAAAGACAAGGAGAAATGTTAAAAACACTTTGTACCATGAAACGGATTCATGAAATGAAGTCATCTGGTTCTCCGCTTGCAGGCCGCTACTTTATCTTAAGGGGCAATATAATACCAAAACATCAAAATAAATGAACAACCCTGTATCATATTAACATTTCATTGCAAGGTAGCTTCTGACCTTTACATTTTTCTATAAAAAGAATGTAGATATACATCATAAGAACTATACAACACAGTACAATAGCTGGGTCTATACTGGCAAAACCAAAGGAATCCCACCCTTTGTCAGACCAATTTGAGTTTAAATGTTTATGGAGATTCTCAATCATCTAGGTCATGGTTGTCCTAAAAGTGCTTTTTCAACTGGACTTTCTTGTTTCCCCCCATCCCCTTTGAAAATGTTTAAATCCTCAGCCAAGAAGCTTCTACTTAGAATTTAGGTGTAGAACTGAAGAAACATCTTAGATGAGAAGTGTTATGTGTAGAACTTGGCAGACTCCAAATATCTTAAAATGATTGGCCAAATAGGCCGTTTTCGGATTGATCAGTTAAGCGCCATTCCGATTAGCCCACCTGATGGCAGGAACACTTGAACAACTGTCATTGGCCACAAGCCGCTATAAGAAGGGCTGCTGCGGCTTGGTAAATGTTCCGTTACAAGTCATTATACCGTTTTAATAAAGAGCTGCTTGTTGGAACCCGGTCTTGGGCACCTTATTTCCAAACAGAACACTGGTGACGAGGGTGGGATCATCCTAGAAGAGCAAGACCGAGCATGCGGCAACCAGAACTGAGCGACTGAGATGACCGGTAACAATGCGCTGCCCGCATTGTTCAACCCAGCCGAAGATTGGGAGTCGTACATTGACCGCTTTCTGATGTTCTCAGAAAGCAACGAGCTACAGGAGATAACTGACCAGAGGAAGAGAGCTGTATTCCTTACGTACTGTGGGCCAGCCGTTTTCAAAATGGCCAAGGCATTAGCTAAACTGAGAGATGTTAAGCAGATGGCATGGTCTGAACTGAACAGAATGCTATGAGGCCATTACATGCCTGTGGTCTCCAACCTGATCAAAAGGCACAAATTTTATAAATGAGCTTAACGGGAAGATGAGAGCATCGGAGATTTTGTAGCAGCCCTAAGACACATCAGAGGAGCCTGCAAGTTCCAGAACATGGATGAGGCCGTGAGGGACCGCGTGGTCCTCAGATTGAAGGATGCTACACTCCAAAGCAAGCTGCTAAACAGACCGAATATCACAGTGTCCGAGGCCATCGCAGAAGCCACTGCTGCTGAAGCAGTCAAGAAATCCGCAGCCATGATGCACCAGATGAACTCCATTCCAGATCCACTGAATCAACCCAGAGAAAAGAGGGCAGAAGGAAGCAAGAAACAGCCCACAGCGACCGCCCACCATGAAGATCTTGACTCCCAGAATGACACTGATGATGACAATGAAGACATGCATAGGCTTCAGTCAGAAAGAAAATGGCAGGAAAAAGGAAGAAGCAAGCGAGAATTCCAGTGTGCTGGATGCGGAGGAAATCACCCGTATTCAGAATGCAGGTTCTTAGATGCCATTTGCAGATGTTGTGAAAAATGGGGGCACATTGCAAGGGTCTGCCGAAACAAAAAGAGCTATAGTCTAAAAAGATGTGGCGGCACCCCCCTCCCAGAAACGAAGAGAGACAAGCCGGAAGCAGATGGAGCTGAGAAAGCAGAAACCAGTGAACGAACGACAGAGAAGAAACACACCAAACAATAACCATCGGAAATGCCAGAGCATCAAACACAAAAAAGGTCCGGATAAATGTGAAAATTGAAGGAAAGCCCTGTGAGATGGAAGTAGACTCTGGATCATACCTGTCAATGGTATCTTGGAACACTATCAGAAACCTGATACCAGACATCAAGCAAAGAGAACTGGAACAGCAAAAATTGATATTAAAAGACTACTAGGGAAACCGAATCCTGGTAGTGGGCCTTGGACATGTTCTAGTAGAATTTAAAAACCATGGTGAAGTGCTGCCTCTGACAATTGTCGACCGTGATCGTCCTAGCCTGCTGGGAATTGGATGGTTCGTGCCTCTGGGAATCAGAGTGACTGGGATGAACATCATCGTTGCGGCCAACTGGGAAGAGAGCCTGCTGGAAGAGTTCTGGGATGTATTCGACAGGACCCTCAGCAAGTACAAGGGGATCCCAATATCATTCAGCCTAGACCAAAAGGTAGCTCCCATCAGGCTCAAAGCCAGATGCATTCCCTTTGCCTTAAAGCCAAAAATAGATGAGCAGCTTAACAAACTCATCGCAAAAGGGGTGCAAGAGCCAATCGAAGATGCCAGGTAGGAAACACCCATCGTGACTCTTATCAAACCAGATGGGTCAGTGCGCATCTGTGGAGACTATAAGGCAAACCAAAATCATGCGCTCCAAAAAAGCGCATACCCAGTACCGGTAGTGCAACACTTATTGCACTCATTAGGGGGAGGAACATTTTTTGTGAAATTTGATCTCGCACAAGCGTATCAAGAGCTACCAGTTGACCCCAAGACTGCAGAGGCACAGACTATAGTCATGCACAGAGGGGCATTCAAGTGCAACCGACTTCAATTCGGTGTTAGTGTTGCCCCAGGCATTTTCCAAAGCCTCATGGAGCACCTTCTAAACGGAATCAAAGGAGTCATCCCCTATTTTGATGATGTATTTGTATCAGCAAAAAATGCACAACAATTAGGAAATAGACTAAAAGAAGTTTTGCGAAGATTCAGAGAAGCAGGGCTTAAAGTCAAAAGAGAATAATGTAAACTAGCCACCAATCAGGTCGAATTTTTAGGCTACCTTATAGATGAGCAAGGGATATACCCCACTGAAAAGAAGATAAAGGCAATCAAAGACACACCCAGACCTAAGAACAAAACTGACTTACAAGCATTCTTTGGTCTCATTAATTTCTACAATGTCTTTCTGCCCAAAAAAGCAACTGTAGCAGAAACTTTACATCAACTGTTAGATAAAAAAACTGGAAATGGGGCCACCGGGAACAAGCAGCATTCCAGAACATTAAGGACTTATTAACTTCTAACACCATTTTGATTCAGTACAGCAACACGTTGCCATTGACAGTCACCTGTGATGCATCGCCTTTTGGAATCGGCGCCATCCTGGGTCACAAGCTACCTGATGGCAGAGAGGCACCAATCGCCTTCTATTCCAAAACACTGTCAAAATATGAAAGGAACTACAGCCAACTTGACCAAGAAGCCCTCGCAATCATTGCAGGCATCAAAAGATTCCACAAATACCAAAATGATAGGACATTTTCAATCATCACTGACCACAAACCCCTGCTAAGGGTCCTAGCAGGAAACAAACCAACCCTGAACATTCTGTCACCAAGAATGATGAGGTGGTCAGAATTCCTCGCTGCATACAATTACACACTCATCCATAGCTCAGGAAAGACCATTACCCATGCGGATGCCTTGAGCCGTTCCCCGCTGCACGACAAAGAAAGCGACCCAGCTCCCACTGTCTCCACTCTCCAAATCGAGTCATGGGCGAATCTGCCACTAACCGTAGCATATGTCGCTAAAGCTACCGCAAAAGACCCGCTGACAGCTCGAATCCTGCATTAGGTAGGTAAGGGCTGGCCAGATGAAAACAAAAGAGAGACTTTTAAACCATTTTGCACCCGACAGACTGAACTGTATGTCAAGAAAGGCTGTATACTGTGGGGGGACAGGGTGGTAATCCCCAAAATTTTACAGGAAGAAGTGTTGTGCATGTTGCATGAGGGACACCCAGGCATTGTCAATATGAAAGCCCTGGCCAGGAGTTATGTCTGGTGGCCAGGGCTGGACAAAGACATTGAACGATGGGTGGCAACATGCCATGACTGCCAAAAATCAGGGCCTACCCCCCCACTGGCACCAGTCATGGAATGGGAAACTCCCTGAGGCCCATGGTCGAGATTGCATATTGACTTAGCTGGGCCAATGAAAGGGACCACCTATTTGTAATCGTTGACACCTACTCAAACTGGTTAGAGGTTATCCTTATGGCGTCCACTACTACGAAAGCAGTCATAAAACAGTTAAATAAACTTTTTGCCACACATGGACTGCCAGATGTAGTAGTCTTGGACAATGGGCCCCAGTTTACCGATTTAGCTTTCGATCAATACTTGGCTGCACAGGGCATCCGACATGCCCTAATAGCGTCGGCTCATCTGGCTTCTAATGGACAGACCGAACGCATAGTTCATTATACTAAGGAGGCCCTAGAAAAAATGGACACGGGGGACATCCAAGATAAACTTAACAAACTTAACTATTCAATATATCACCCCTAGTACAATCACTAACAAAAGCCCAGCAGAACTCCTCATGGGTAGAAAATTGTGTTCCTACCTTGATAGACTGCACCCCACCTATACGTGTGACAAACCCCCTGACTCCTCCAGTAAATATCGCTCCATTGACATCAGCGATTTAGTCTACACAAAAAAACCTACCGGGGACCCATTATGGTTTCCAGCCACAGTTACCCAAATCACAGGGCCCCAGTCATACCGACTTGCACTAGACGACGGCAGAACATGGAAGCAGCACATCGACCAGCTTCGCTCTCAAACATTGGAACACAACACTACACCACCACCGCAGACACCAATAAACGAGCCAAAAACAACCAAGGAGGGGGGTGGAAACACAAGATAATAAAAAAGGGACAGACGAACCTCCAATAACATGATAACAATCACTATACAAACCCGAACTAGATTCCCAAATGAAACAAAAAGAGCGCTTACCCATAGACGACCTCCAGAGAAGAAGTTCGGGAGCAGGAGAGCGAGGCGAGGCCTTCCTGGAAGGAGACAGGCAGGCCAGCTTGACCAGCCTGGACAAACCAGGAGGGAGCAGCGGAGCCACCTCAACCAGCCGGAGAAACTCAGGCGGGAGCGACAAGGCTGACTCACCCTTCCAGGAGGTTCCATGGAGAAGACACGGAGAGAAAGTGATCCTATCCAAAACGTTTGAGGACCACGCTGAGACTGAGCTGCACAGGTAAACTAGGACCTGCAAAAGCCCTACCTACCTGTGTTACTATGTTACACACGTTGGACGAAACCAAAAGGGGAGGGGTGTTGTGTACAGAACTTGGTACACTCCAAATATCTTAAACTGATTGGCCGAATAGGCCGTTCTCAGATTGGTAAGTTAAGCGCCATTCCGATTGGCCCGCCTGATGGCAGGAACACTTGAACAACTGTCAATGGCCACAAGCCGTGAGCAAGCCGCTATAAGAAGGGCTGCCGTGGCTTGGGCAAATGTACTTTTACCTGTTACTTTACTGTTTAATAAAAGAGCTGTTTGTTGGAACCCGGTCTCGTGCACCTTATTTCCAAACAGAACAAGAAGCAAAATGTTTCCAAAGGAAAAAACTAGGGAAGTCCAGTTGCCTTTTGGAAGAAGCATTTTTGGGACAATTTGAGTTTAAGCACATATTATCAGTTCTTTTTCTTCTCCTTCTTGAGTCTGATTAATTTCTTAGCCTGATTGTATTTCTTGTTGTATGTGCATTTTTTCGATGACCAAATCATCAGTTTGGGGAATTTTGTCCTGAACCTTTTCAATTTGTAAAATTTCAGAATATACAGACAACTGATTTTGTCAAAAGCATAGCATATGGTGTGTGCCAGACAAGTGACCTGAAATAATTATATCAGTGAAACCAACCAATCTACGTGATTGCTGCTAATTCATATGCATAGAAAAGCTGTCATAGGCAAAACTGGTCTGTTAGACTAGACATCTTGCAGCTGTCATATCTTGGATGCCACAATGAAACCATCTTCCTGAAGTCTGATTAAACAAGCTAAAAAGGGAGCCCTTTCTAGACTTTCACTTTTGTGTTTGATACTATTGTGAAGAAGGGAGCTGCAAGCCATTTTCCACCAGGAAACCTGATAACAAAAGGAGATTTGCAAGAGAGTGTTGTCAAAGTTAAAAATCAGAAGTCAACCTAATCCTACAGAAAACAAATTATTCCTACAATCCACTGTCCTCTTGCCCCTGATAATCTGCAACTAATCCCATAAGTGTTCCATTTGGAAATAAGGTGTGTGAGACCGGGTTCCAACAAACAGCTCTTTTATTAAACAGTAAAGCAACTGGTAACGGAACATTTGCCCAAGCCACAGCAGCCCTTCTTATAGCGGCTTGCTCGCGGCTTGTGGCCAATGACAGTAGTTCAAGTGTTCCTGCCATCCGGCGGGCCAATTGGAATGGCTCCCAAGGAACCAATCCAAGAACGGCCTTCTTGGCCAATCAGTTTAAGGTATTTGGAGTCTACTAAGTTCTATACACAACACCCCTCCCCCCATGGTTTTGTCCAATGTGCGTCACGTAGTCACACAGGTAGGTGGGGCTTTTTCAAGTCCTGGTTGAACTGCGCAGCTCAGTCTCAGCGTGATCCTCAAGCGGTTCGGACGGGATCGCTTTCTCTCTGCATCTTCTCCATGGAACCTCCTAGAAGGGTGAGTCAGCCTTGCTGCTCCCGCCTGAGTTTCTCGGGCTGGTTGAGGTGGCTCCGCTACTCCCTCCTGGTTTGTCTGGGCGGGTCGAGCTGGCCTGGCTGTCTCCTTCCAGGAAGGCCTCGCCTCATTCTCCTGCTCCTGTACTTCTTCTCTGGAGGTCATCTAATTGTGAATGCTCTTTTTGTTTTATTAGGGTTTCTTTGTGTAGTGATTGTTGTCATGTTATTGGAGGTTTGTCTCTCCCTTTTTTATTATTTTGTGTTCCCCCCCCCGGTTGTTTTTGGTTTGTTTATTGTCAGCGCTGGTGTGGTGTTGCATTCTAGTGTTCAAGAGTGAAGCTGGTTGATGTGCCGCTTCCATGCTCTTCCGTCGTCCAACACAAGTCAGTAAGACTGGGGGCCTGTGATTTGGATAATTGTGGCTGGGAGCCAACACGGGCCCCCGGTAAGGTTTTTAGTGTAAATCAGATCGCCCATTTCAAATGAGCGATATCTACTGGAGGAGTCAGGGGGTTTGTCCCAGGAATTGGTGGGGTGGAGTCTATCGAGGTGGGAACGCAGTTTCCTACCCATGAGGAGTTCAGCTGGGCTTTTGTTAGTGGTTGTGCTAGGGGTGATATGTTGCATGGTTAACAACCTGTTAAGTTTATCTTGGATGTCCCACGTGTCCATTTTTTCTAGGCCCTCCTTAGTATAACGAACCATGCATTTCGCCTGTCCATTTGAAGCCGGATGAGCTGGTGCTGTCAGGGCATGTCGGATGCCCTTGCAGCCAAGTACTGCTCGAATGCCAGAGCGGTAAACTGGGGCCCATTGTCCGAGACTATAACATCAGGCAGTCCATGTGTGGTGAAAAGTTTGTTTAATTGTTTCATTAGTTAATGAAGTTGGGGTAGTGGATGGGTAGTACGCCTAGTTGGGGTAGTGGATGCCATAATAATGACTTCCAACCAGTTCAAGTAGGCGTCCATGATTACCAAATAGGTGTTCCCTTTTGTCAGCCCCACAAAGTCAATATGCAGTCTCGACCATGGGCCTCTGGGAATTTCCCATTCCATGACTGGTGCCAGTGAGGATATAGGCCTTGATTTTTGGCAGTCATGGCATGTGGCCACCCATCATTCAATATACTTGTCCAGCCCTGGCCACCAGATATAACTCCTGGTCAAGGCTTTCATCTTAACTACGCCCTGGTGCCCCTCGTACAACATGCACAAAACGTCTTCCTTTAATTTTTCTGGGATTACCACCCTGTCCCCCCACAATATACAGCCTTTCTCGACAGACAGTTCAGTCTGTCGGGTGCGAAAAGGTTTAAAATCTTGCTTTTGTTTTCATCTGGACAGCCCTTACCTACCCAATGCAGAATGCGAGTTGTCAATGGGTCTTTCGTGATGGCTTTTGCGATGTCCGCTGTGGTTAGTGGCAGATTCGGCCAGGACCCGAGTTGGAGAGTTTGAGACGGTGGGAGCTGGATTGTCTTCCGTGTTGGGCAGCGGGGAATAGCTCAAGGCATCTGCATGGGTGATGGTCTTTCTTGGGTGATGGATGAGCCTGTAGTTGTATGCAGCGAGGAATTCAGACCACCTCATCATTCTTGGTGATAGAATGTTCAGGGTTGGTTTGTTTCCCGCTAGGATCCCTAGCAGGGGTTTGTGGTCAGTGATGATGGAAAAAGTCCTACCATTTTGGTATTCGTGGAATCTTTTGATGCCTGCAATGATTGCGAGGGCTTCTCGATCAAGTTGGCTGTAATTTCTCTCCGATTTTGACAGCGTTTTGGAATAGAAGGCGACTGGTGCCTCTCTGCTGTTTGGTAGCTTGTGACTCAGGATGGTGTCGATTCCGAAAGGTGATGCATCACAGGTGACTGTTAAAGGCAGGCTTTTGCTATACTGGATCAAAACGGTGTTAGAGGTTAATAAATCTTTGACATTTTGGAATGCTGCTTGTTCCCAGTGGCCCCATTTCCAGATAGTTTTTTTGTCTAACAACCTATGTAAGGATTCTGCTGTGGTTGCTTTTTGGGACAGGAAGACATTGTAGAAATTAATGAGACCTAAGAATGCTTGTAAGTCAGTTTTGTTCCTAGGTCTGGGTGCGTCTTTGATTGCCTTTATCTTCTTTTCAGTGGGGTATTTCCCTTGCTCATCTATATGAAAGCCGAGAAATTCGATCTGGTCAGTGGCTAGTTTATATTTTTCTCGCTTTACTTTAAGGCTTGCATCTCTGAATCTTTGCAATACCTCTTTTAGTCTACTTTCTAATTGGTTTGCGTTTTTTGCTGACACTAGTACATCATCAAAATAGTGGCCGACTCCCTTGATTCCATTTAGAAGGCGCTCCATGAGGCTTTGGAAAATGCCTGGGGCAACGCTAACACCGAATTGAAGTCAGTTGCACTTGAATGCCCTCTGTGTGTAACTATAGTCTATGCCTCTGAGGTTGCAGGGTCAACTGGTAGTTGTTGATACGCTTGTGCAAGATCAAGTTTCGCAAAAATCCCCCCCCCCCCAGTAAGTGCAATAAGTGTTGCACTACCGGTACTGGGTATGCACTTTTTTGGAGCGCATGATTTTGGGTTGCCTTACAGTCTCCACAGATGCGCACTGACCCATCTGGTTTGACAGGAGTCACAATGGGTGTTTCCCACCTGGCATGGTCGATTGGCTCTTGCACCCCTTTTGCGATGAGTTTGTTAAGCTGCTCATCTATTTTTGGTTTTTAGACAAAAGGACCGCATCTGGCTTTGAGCCGGATGGGGGCTATTTTTGGGTTTAGGCTAAATGATATTGGGGTCCCCTTGTACTTGCCTAGGGTCCCGTCAAATACACCCCGGAACTCTTGCAACAGGCTCTCTTCCCAGTTGGCTGCAACAATGCTGTTGATCCCGGTCATCCTGATTCCCAGGGGTGCGAACCATTCAATTCCCAGCAGGCTAGGGCGATCATGGTCAACAATTGTCAGAGGCAGCACTTCAGCGTGGTTTTTAAATTCTACAAGGAAATGTCCAAGGCCCACTACCGGGATTCGGTTTCCCTGGTAGTCCTTTAATATTAACTTTTGTTGTTCAAATTCTCTTTGCTTGATGTCTGGTATCAGGCGTCTGATAGTGTTTCAAGATACCATTGATAAGTATGATCTGGAGTCTACTTCCATTTCACAGGGCTTTCCTTCGATGTTCACCTTTATCCGGATCTTTTTTACATTTGCTGCCCTGGCATTTCCGATAGTTTTCGTCTGGTGCGTTTCCTCTCTGTCACTCGTTCGTCGGTTCCTGTTTTCTCGGTTCCATCTGCTTCCAGCTTGTCTCTCTTCATTTCTGGAGAGGGTACTGCTGTGTCTTTTAGGACTATAGCTCTTTTTGTTTCGGCAGACCCTTGCGATGTGCCCCTGTTTTTCACAAGCTCTGCAGATTGCATCTCGGAACCTGCATTCTGATTGCAGGTGGTTGCCTCTGCATCCAGCACACTGGAATTCCCGCCAGCTTCTGCAGAAAACAAATTATTCCTACAATCCACTATCCTCTTGCCCCTGGTAATCTGCAACTAATCCCATAAGTGTTCCATTTGGAAATAAGGTGCGCAAGACCGGGTTCCAACAAACAGCTCTTTTATTAAACAGTAAAGCAACTGGTAATGGAACATTTGCCCAAGCTGCGGCAGCCCTTCTTATAGCAGCTTGCTCGCGGCTAGTGGCCAATGACAGTCGTTCAAGTGTTCCCGCCATCCAGCGGGCCAATCGGAATTGCTCCCAAGTAACCAATCTGAGAACGGCCTTCTCGGCCAATCAGTTTCAGGTATTTGGAGTCTACTAAGTTCTATACACAACAATAAGCAGTTGGCACCTTTAAAGTAACACAACAATAAGCAAAAAAAGACAAGAACAAAACAAACTTGATTTCCACTGTGGAGCACATTGGACAACTGGGAAGTAATAAATTACTAGGGTTGATAAATTGGGTTACACCATAAGAGGTAAAATATTGAATGTGTACACATGAATGCCACATTAACATTGCAAGTGGAAATCTTTTGTATTATGTTAATCAAAGAAAAGGGAACTGAGGTATGTGCTCTGTCAGCAGAAGGACCAACAAGTAGCAAAAGCATATTCATTAACAACTTGGAGCAAGATACAATAAAAAATATTATAACAATCAGATATAAAAATATAGGACCCTTACAATATATAAGAGCTCATTAAAGCAAGGTCCTTGTGATTTGAATGGCTCTGTTTCTTAACTTTATGTAAATTTTATTATTATTGTGTCATTTTTGAATGTATAGATACCTTAAAGAGCTCTCCAATGAAGGCTGCCATTGAACACCAAAACAATCCTGTGTTCAATTGCCATATCTCTTAAGCACCACTTCGAACTATAAGCATTAAAGCAGTTGCATCTTTTTCTAGGTTCATGGGACTACTTCAAAAGCTTCTCCCAACTACCTTTGCACACCTTCCAAAGCAGGTGCACAATCTGGAAAAACTATTTTATGAAGTTGAAAAATGATAGTTTGCGACTCCTTTGCAAGATTTTCAGAGCTTTCAAGAGATGCCTACACATATGTTCAAGTGCTTGTATAAACATTTTCCCCCTAATGCTTGCCCAATGAAATGTAAAGAACTGCCTAGGTTAGGCTATGTTTCTGAATTTGTGCAAAGACAACCAGCTGATCCTTGGTGAGACAGTCAATTCGGGAAAGTAGCCTGGAATTGTGGGAGGATGGTGAAAAGTGCTTAGGTTTAGCACAGACTGAGGTGGCCACAATTTCTTGGGTAAGCTTGTAAAGGTCTGCATGTCCTGGAATCACTTGAACTGGTCATAGGAAAGACAGGGAAAGGGAGCACTTTGGCTCACATGGTTAGGGTGACCATTGGCGGGCTCATGTTTAAAACCTGTTTGATACTGCATGACAGGTATGTTCCTGCCTTTCGTTCAAGCTCCTGCCAACCAGCAGTTCAAAAGGGGATGACTGTGAATAGACAGATGAGTATCACTTCAGGGACAATTTAATGGGGACATGAAAGGAGTCCCCAACTAGGCATCCCACTGGCAAATCCTTTCGATTCAGCAGCACTTCAGTGCTCCTGACACAAATTATGTAGTAGTAGTAGTAATAGAAGTAGTAGTAGTAATAAAAACAAGCAGCACTCAGTAGTTTGTGTTGGTCAGCCATTTCCCCAACAGAGAACAAGTTGCTAGACAGGAAAATTCAAATTGATTGATGATGCCCAACATTTGCTTCTAAATCTGCAGTCAAGCAAATGAATTGCTGGCTGGCAATGCCTCCTCCACTTCTATGGACTTTTGCTTACAGTAGAACTGCCACTTCTGTTGCTTTGTCCTTATCTTTCAGCTCAGCTGATCCATGAAATGTAATTTTAGGAGAAATAAGCAGCATTTCTTATTTTCTAATATGGTAAGGCTTCTTGTATCTTAGTGCTTCATTCATAGGCATGTTGAAGTCACCACCAATATTCTACTGTTAGTCTACCTTGACATTCAGTGACATGTTTTTGCAGCAACAACAGCAGAAGAAGACATAACCATGTCTGTAAAACAATTGAAATTACAGGAAAATAAACACAGGAAATAGTGCAAGGCAACTCTGGGAGGAAAAAAAATCAAGAAAGTGCTGAAATGAAATAATTTTCCGTATAATGTCAGTGGATCAATTATGGCTGCCATAAAGAAAAAAGCTAGTGGAAAGAAATCCCAGACACATAAAATGAAGATGAAATTCTATCTGAAAAAGAAATGACTGGATAAGTAATGTTGACTTCTTTAATCCTCATCTTCAAGTTATTTTTATAAATAGTTAAAAGTTGGAAGTTTTGGAAAATGGCTTAATTTGTCAGGTCTTGGTGGGTTTAGAAGCTAACTTAGAAGTTGACCTTGGTTGGTTGCTTGGATTGATGTGTATTAGGAAATACAAAGTATACAGATTAAACTTGGAAACTAGAAGAAAAAAAAGGCTTAGAGAAAGGCTCGAACAAGGGGTTGGACTAGATGACCTCCAAGGTCCCTTCCAACTTTGTTATTTTATGACTCTATAAGGCAACCCTAAAAGGCTTAGAGAAAGGCAACATTAAGATATGTGGATTTCAACTCCAGAATTTCCAAGCCAGCTATTCTGGGCAGTTCTGGGAATTGAAGTCCACACATTTTTAAGTCCCCGAGGAGGAGAAACTGTTGTAGATAAATCCTAGACTGTCCTCTTGGACAGTTGCTAGATTTCCCATGCCTAACTATGCTATTACAGAGACTTCTGCATTGTTTTTATCCCTGTAATCACTGTAGTTTGAGGCTGAGCTTTAAAAAATGACTTGGGAGAGAGCTAAAATTGAAAATATGGGCAAAGCAGATTTATTGTGATCGTACATCACTATAAAACGTATCTAGACAGCAATTAACTGTACCTATCTTTATTCATATTTTATTCCTCCATAAAATGAAAAAAGCTGGAAATGGTTCCTTTTGGTAAGAATAAATGAGGAGTATTTGGGCTGAGCCAGTTTTCCACTCAGGGGTGATTGATACCGAGTAGAAAGCAGAAATTATGGCATGTCAAAACATAGAGGAAGATCTTTCTTCCAGAAAATTATACAAATACAATATTCATAAAAATCAATGTCAAATGTATTTTTGAAAGTTTTAATGTATTTTTCATGCCTGATATATAATATCCATCCCAATACCAGAGAAAACTAAAATTAATCAGAAATATAGCTTCTCTGAAGCACTTAATGGAACATTTTAAATGTAAAATCTATTTTCATTTGATAAACTAATGCAAGCCAAAATGGCTTGGAGATGAGAGTTTGGAGGGGAATAGGATTTTGAGCAGTCGAACTGGAGATGTTGTCTTTGGCATTTTTTTGTGTGTGTGACTGTTAAGGAAAGAAGCCAAGTCTTTATCATGTATTCAGCATTTCCAAAAGATCACAATCTCCAAACAACTGGTTAAGAAAGTAGAAATTTTTGTTTTCATATCCTGTCATTCTGAATGCATAGGAATGTTGTTGATTTCTGATGGATATTTTTTTCCATAGAACTAAAAGGGAGGAGGGGCCATTCACACACCTCCAACATGGCATTAAATAGATTTCAAATATGTAGAGGACATATGCATTAAGGCTAGGTGAATGTGAAAAAAAAGTGCTGCTGCTTTAAGAGTGATGTTGCCTGGATATCTTAAATGGCAAGATTTCTTTTTTCCAGACTCGTGGAAGCCTTGAACAAGACAGGCTATATTAATGAATAGTGAGGAGATGCTACTTTTGCATTAACCATTGTCTGGAACCATTTTCAGAGTGCAGACCTAACATTATAGTGTACTGTTCCCTTACTCAGTTTAGTTGGTAGCTTTGAAAGAATTTAATGCAAAGTTTGAATAAGCCGTGGTGGTGCGATGGTTAGAATGCAGTACTACAGGCTACTTTTGCTGACTGCCGGCTGACTGCAATTTGGCAGTTCGAATCTCACCAGGCTCAAGGTTAACTCAACTTTCCATCCTTCTGAGGTTGGTAAAATGAGGACCCAGATCGTCGGGGGCAATTTCACCATTTATTGCTATAAGACATCTTGGTTAAGAAAAATGCCTTTTCCATTCCCAGTGTGATCTGGCGTTAGTTGGTCTTCAAAATATGAGTAATAACCAGCAGGTAAAGCAATATGTCAGTATTCATTGTCAATAAGCCAATGAACATAATAATCCTTTCTTCCATTTTTCCCATAATAAACCTGTAAGGTGGGTTGGGATGAGAGAATGACTGGCCCAAAGTCATCTGGCTGCTTTTCATAGCTAAGATGGAACTAGAACTGTAATTCTCCTGGTTTCTAGCAGGTGCCTTAATTCCTGGACTACTGGACCATCAACCTACTGCACAAACAATGGTTTATGCTAATGCGCCCCTGTTTTCACAGAAAGTTAATTGGGGCAAAATAGGATTGTGTTTCCACTCTGATGAAAAGAAGGAGCTTGTTGCATGGCTTATCGACTTTGCTTTGAAAAGGCACATTAGTCAAAGCATCATCCAGATGAAGCACCCCTTGGAGATCTGCCTGCCAATGCTAGTTTGGATAGTCTAGATCAGGTGTCACCAACCTTTTGGACCCCTGCAAACCACTAATATGATTTTTTTAAAAAAAAGATAAATAGTATATAGTGCGATATAAAAAATGCAAATAATATTTTTTCTTGTGGACCACTGGTTGGGACCACTGGTCTAGATCAAGCATTTTTCTCCTTGGCATTGATGATGCTAGTGATTGTAGTATGTGAACTGATGGCCTTTCCTACTTGTAAATAAGAGTAAACACTCTTCAGCTAAAATTAAAATTGACACCCTAGGATGGGTAATAATGATATTCACCTGGGATTTTTTGGAACATTTTGGTAGACGCCTGGTGATAAGAGAATGTCACTTGGAGGGAGGGTGACTATTTTGGTGCAGTCAGGGACTAGCCAAATAGCTGGAAATATAAGGCCAGCCAAATCAGTTGATCTTTTAATTACATCTCAACACATTTCAGAACTACTTTCATTTGTTAAAGGCAGTTAAAGCAAAAAAGTTATTCAGCTTCTCCATTAAAAATTCCATTATCTCTCTCTGTGTGTGTGTTGCAGAATAATTGTGCTTTATAGAATTCTCTTCCAGAATCAGCATATTGTTCCCAGCAATCTGGTTCCTCATTTTACCTATATCGGAAGGATGAGTCAACTTTGAGTCCCATCAGGATCGAACTCCTGGCTGTTTGCAGAGTTAGTTGCAATACTGCATTCTAACCACTGCACCACCAGGGAATCAAAACTAAATCTTCAGCAAAAGCTCTCAATTTATATATTTCTTTTTTCCTGTCTCTAGTCAAAATTTCCAAAACTTTTTTTTAAAAGTGAAGGAGATGTTGGACATTCTTGTCTTGTGCCCGTCTAACTCTCACATGGCTAAATACAAACCCCATTAATAATAACATGAGCTTGCTGAGATCTATAGAGAGATTTAATCCCTTGAATAAATTTATCCTCCCAAAGTCCATATCTTCCAAAACTTTAAATATAAATAATCAGGTTAAATTGTCAAGAACTTTCTCTGTATTAACATTTTAGGGTTAATTTGAAGGTTGCAAAAAAAAAAAAAAAAGAAAGAAAGAAAGAAAGAAAAAATGAAGCTACAAGCTGCATATACTTACTGGGGGGGTTTATTAAAAAAAAAAAGGACAACCAATGTAGAACAAAGCAATTTTACCAAAACATTGGTAAAAAAAAAAGTCATGCTATCTACAACAGAACTACATTTAAGCAGTAGGAAAGAATAGCAAAAGCTGTCTTCTTCATGCTTTTCTAAACCTCTTTGAAATATAAATTGCAAGCGAGATAGTCCACTCTGGATATGAACCACAAAGGAGACCACAAGGTTAAACTCCATTAACCTCACTGCCAGTCTCCCAGCCCTTGGTTTAAGGTTTAAGAAGAGCAGGGTATTTCAAAATTTGTAATTGGTCCTAAATGCATTGTCATGTTGTGAAGTACTTTATATTGTACTTTAATACAAGAAATTACTACCTCTGCTAATATCCTGAACTTGGATAGATATAGACTATTTAGGTAACATATCCACTAATATGTCAAGATGTTTGATAAATCCCAACTTATTTCTGCTTTATGGAAGAAACATAGATACAAAGTACTATAGGGTAGAATGGCTGGAGGCACATGTATCCCACCAAAATATATGACTTAAAAATCTCTCCTGTCCTGCAGTCCAAGGCAGTGCTTTACCTGCTGGTTATTACTCATATTTTGGAGACCAACTAAAGCCAGATCACACTGGGAATGGAAAAGGCATTTTGCTTAACCAAGATGTCTTATAGCAATAAATGGTGAAATGCTTAGGATAGAAGTTTCCCTCCCCACCCACTCCACCCACCTTTAAATTTATTTGCTAAAAAAGCACTTTTGAGAGAAGTCTGCAGAAAGCATTTGCCGCCCATGTTTTATGGGAATTCAGACTGGTGTTTTGATATTTCAGTCCGAATATAGTGCTCAGAGCAGCTACTTATTTCAAAACAAGCAATGGAACAAAACAGTTGAAAATCAAGATATTTTTTTTAAACAAAAATAATCCTGGAGCCTTTGTCAAGGATTAGAATAAAAGAGAAAGAGGCTTGCTGTGAATCTCAGTGTACTTCAAGGTCACTTGGCTTTCTGATTCTTATATCTCCCAGTTAAAAAATGTCTTCAACAGAGCTGATCCCTTTCAGTACATTCCCACCTCAACACAACATGGACATGTTTTTATGTTTTTGACTCTATGGATAATTCTCAACCAATTAGCAGTTGATTTTTCTGGCCAATAACTGAATACAGAGAATTGTCTGCCAATTTATGCTCATTTGAAAGCCAATATTCAATACTTCATCCCTTTTCCTCTTCACCAAAAGAAAAGAAAATACTATAATCTCTCCTCATTTCTGTGCTTGTTGGCAAAATTCAGTTACCTTCAAAACTGCTAATGTTGGTGTGTTGTTTCTTTTATTTAATAGTTCCAGAATGTTTCAACATTAGTAGTCCATTAGTTAAAGTAAACCAGAAATTCATGTAAAAGAGAGTGATGAATTATTGTTGCTGAAGTTATGTTTTGAAATGCTATTTCCTGCTCCGGTATGATTGTATTGCTCACAGTTAGAAACACTTATGTGTTTGCATGAGTCCTAACATGTCTTTGAAGATCTTCAAGTGTGACAATAGCTAAAAGCCCTTTCTCACCAGGGTTGCCAAATCGCACCTTGGCTCTGAGGCCAAACTCAAGTCAAAATACGGCCAAATTTGGCCAAATTATTTTCTCTCATGGCCAATTTTTTTTATGCAATATAACATGAGGATATATTATTTTTGTTAAGCCTGAGTTCCCCAACCAGGGTTAGGTAGGCAAGCTAAACAGAATGTGCAGCGTTAGTCAGATAGGCACACAGATAAATGAGTGAGCTAAGCTTGTATGTTTATTAACATACAGTAAAAATAACAGATACGCTTGTGCTATCAAGAATATATTTTATTCCAGTATAAGTTTATAGCATAGTCAAAAACAGTCCTATATTCATTTACCATGTAGTCAGTCCATTCAGGGATATTCAGTTAGCAAAGTCCATGTAGAATATCCTATTGTCAGTTCCCATAAATCAGTCGGTTATTGTCTCTCCCGTTCGAGCAATGCAGTCTTGCTTCCAAGCAGTAATCAGGGATCATCAAAGCCAGAGAGAGAGAGAGCAAGCCGTAGCCTTGCTACTTTTATATGGTTTTCATAACCACACCCACAATTGCTATTTTACAGTTAAAGCTGCATACACTAACTATGATTTATAGTTAGTATTTCACCTAAAACAGTTAGGGTGAACAATGTTATCCCTAACAATTTTTTGTTTTTTTAACTGTTTTTAAATAATCAAATCATAAAAAACAGTATTTATTCGACAACGTGACATGACATCATGGGAATTTCTGCGTTTCTTTACTCACATCCAGGCTAGACAGCTCACTTCAAATAACCGCTACTACCATTTGGAAAGCTCAGGGCCAAATGCAACGATCCTGAGGAGGGGGGAGCTAGGGCATGAGGGTTTTTAGGGGGATTTTCCCCCCGATTGAAAAAATATAATCACTAAACAAATAAAACAACACAAAAATTTGTGCTCCCTTCAAAAGAGGGGCATCCTGCCGTTGCCATGGAGTTGTCCAGTTCCTCCAAGGGGTGCATGGACTAATTTACCAGCATCATCCACTCCCAAAGGGGCATGTTACTCTTCACAGAAATAGTAAGAGGGAAATGCAGAAGGGTGGGGAAGAGAGCTGCGAGGGATAAGAAGGATGGAGTGGGGGAGGGCAAAGTCGACAGCCAGCCGCCCCTGAGTTGGGGGACTGAGTGGATTTTCGCTCCCTTCAGGGAGGAGGGCGGTGGCATTTCTTTGCCCTTAGCATGTGAAAATAGCAGTTGCACTTTTATACCGCTTCACAGTGCTTTACAGCCTTCTCTAAGCGGTTTAGAGTCGGCATATTCACAAAAACACACACACACACACACAACTACAACAACCTTATGCCCTAAAGCATTTGTGTTAAGCAGTGGGGCTTCTGCGGCAACGGAGGAGGAAGTGGTTAAAAATGGGGAAAGGACACAGAAGCCACCCCCAACCACAGAAGAGCAGTTGCGTGGCCCCTTCAGCTTTGTCCGCCAATGTGAGAGGTGGGAAGTTTCTTCCAGGGGTACAGAGAGAATCTCATTTAAAATGCCCCTCTGGGCTGTCCAGGAGCATTTCCGTTTTGCTTCCTTCTTCCATCCCTCACAAAAAAATGTTTTTTTCCACTAAGGTGGAAAAACCAAGCCGCAGCAGCTGGCTGGACGGGCCTTTTTTTGGGGTGGGTGGGTCAGGAACCGCTCTTGGGGGAAGCTCCCTGCTGCGTGGGGCAGGAGGACTGAGGGGGGAAAGTGGTTGCTTTTCGGGCTGATCTTTCCCCCCCACTCAAGTCCCCAAACTTTTTTTTTTAAACAGAGGGGAAGAGTTACAAAGAGGACAGTCATTTTCATGCGAATATATTGTATTGAAAACCGGTATTCGGCCAAAATTTCAATTTCACGGCCAAGCAACTTTCATACGGCCAAATTTCCAGCCAAATATATTTGGCCGGAGACATGATTTTTTTCACAGCCAAACAGATTTCTATATGGCCAGATTTCTCGAATTTGGCCGGAAAAACGGCCAGATGGCAACCCTGAATCTCACAGTGGTGAGATTAAATTTTTTTTACTACCGGTTCTGTGGGCGTCGCCTGGTGGGCATGGCAGAGGAAGAATACTGTAAATCTCTATTCCAACCTGACTCCAGGGGAAGGTTATGCAAAATACCATTCCCTCCCCACCCTACTAACCTGCTTTCCAGCTCAGTTCTCCTGTGCAGGGCAACCAAGAAGATTCAGCCGATCAGCTGGGACTCGGGAGGCAGATAATAGATGGGGGCAGGGCCAGTCAGAGGTGGTATTTTTCAGTTCTCCGAATGACTCAAAATTTCCCCTACCAGTTCTCCAGAACTGGTCAGAACCCGCTCAACACCACCTCTGCATTCTTGCATGTGAAGCAGTAATGCTTCTATCAGGATATAAACATCTTGACTTGAAATTGGACTGAGAAAGATATGAAAGCAGGACTTTTTAACATCCATGCATTTTAGGCTTATTCAGACATTTTTAAAAGATGCATAATTGGGAGAAATTGTGCCTAGAAACAAATTAAAAAGGAATGAAGTTGCTGTGGAAAATCTGAAAAAAATGAAATATTGCCCAACCATTTCCGTATTTTTAAATGCTCAAGTTAGCCCAGCAAACTGACAGGTGGCCAAGATAAACAAGAAGCAAATCAAAATGAAACTAAAATCAACTCCTGCAACAATATAGACCACCACAGACAATACTGCTACCCTTCAAAAAGACCTTGACTATGTATCAGAATGGTCAAACAAATGGCAACTTCAAATCTCAACAAATAAATGCTCTGTCTTACATATTGAAAAAAAAAATCAGAAAATAAAATACAGGCTGAATAGCCAAGACCTTGTTGATGATCCAAACTCTGTAAAGAATCTTGGAGTACTCATCTCTAATGATCTAAGTGCTAGAGCCCACTGTAACTACATAGCCAAAAAGGCGCTAAGAGTTGTTAATCTTATCTTATGTAGCTTTTTCTCTGGTAATATTACACTAATAACTAGAGAAAAAAAACATTTGCTAGACCAATACTTGAATACAGCTCATCAATCTGGAACTCACATTACGTATCTGATACTAACACAGTTGAGAAAGTCCAGAAATATTTCACAAGAAGAGTTCTCCACTCCTAACTCATTGCAGAATACCTTATGCCACCAGACTCAAAATTCTAGACCCAGAAAACTAAGAACTATGCAGTCTTCGGTCCAATCTAAATATAGTATATAAAATCATACATTGCAATGTCCTACCTGTCAATGAATACTTCAGCTTTTTCAATAAAAGAGCACACAAACGATACAAACTCAAGGTTAATCGCACCAAACTTGATTGCAGGAAATACATCTTCAGCAACAGAGTGGTCAGTGTCTAGAATACTCTACCTGACTCTGTGGTTTCTTCCCCAAACCCACCAAAACTCGAACCTTAGACTGTCTACTATTGATCTCACTCCTTTCCTAAGAGGTCTGTAGTGGGTGTGCATAAGCACACCAACTGCCTACTGTCTCTGTCCTATTGTTTCTTTTATTTTTATTTTTCTTATATGTATCCATGTATTCATAACTATGTTTTTACTTGTTCCTATTATCTTGTAAGCAATTGACAAAAAATAATAAATTAAAAATAAATTAAAAACATCATGCATTAATAGCTTTCCTTTCATGATTGGCCTCAAGAAACATTAGTATATTTCTGCTCAAAGTTTTTCATGACATTTGCCAATTATGGCAATGTTCCAAGACATTTGACTTCATTTTCAAATCTTATTGATTGAATAAGTACAAAGCCATCTCTTGTGTGTGCTAAGGATGACTTCATTGTTATGTAGGTGAAATCATCCCCCTATGGTCATGCTGAGCAAAGCTGTAAATAAGACTTCTATAGAGATATCTGCCTGGGTTGCTTTAGTAAGAAAGAGATTTTTTGGCCTCTGGATTCCCCATTTCTGAAACTCTGATCTCAGTTGTCTAGCCTTCAGTCACCGTGATATCCAAAATCTCTTTCAACTCACTTCCTTGATCTTTTAGGACCTTTCCCAAGCCATGTGCTGTTTTTTTCCCATTCATCCATAGAGATAGCATCTATTGAAAGACAACAAGCTCAGTGACCATCTGGTTTCCTGAATTGGTATGATTTGACTTTGATGTACCTCTGATACCTAGCTACTCTGTGATTTCTATTTCTCTCTTGTCAAAATATACCTCACAATTATTTGATCGATCCACTGATGTTGCTCTGATATTTAGTAAGTGCCCCCAAGCCTTTAATCTTCCACTATCACTTTAATCTCTTACACTAAACCATGTTCATTCTATGCCTCCTTTCATCTGTATCACTTTTGCTATTCTGGCATTTACCTGCACTTTTATAACTCTGAACTTAAACCAGCCTGTGTGATTTGCAATGTTCTCTTTTCTTTTTTCCTGAAATAGAAGTGGATGGCTAGTAGAACACATGAACCAAAAGTTCTCAAGTTAATTTCTCATTAAATAGCAGATACTATTAAGAGGGCGAGTACCATTGAGGCATATAAAATGGTGGTAAAGAGATAAGGTTATCTGTGCTGCCATCTAATGGTTATCCAGATTTCCACACCCCAGTATTGTCAGTCTCATGACAGGAAACAAAGAGAAAACACACCACACACTTACACACTTACATACACAGTCTGACGTCTCATGGGCGCTGACTTAAAACTGCTTTATACCACTTGATTTTAACATTAGCTACTTTTCTTAGGAATGTACAGTATTCTTTCCTTAGGGCAGCTTTGTGTGTGTGTGTGTGTGTGTGTGTGTGTGTGTGATATCATGTACTTCTCAGTTTCTTGTGTTATATTGAAGGATAAATAATCTGAGTGTCCTCACATTTGTCTGGTCTTAGCAAAATTCTCTGATGCTCAGCAATAATGTTAAGGCCCTGTCACACTGGCTGACGGATGCAAAACGTTAGTAAAAAGAACACAAAAGGACACAGAAAAATGTTCCAGCCATTGTTATCCGCTCTCAAAAGGGGCAAAAATTTGCATAACCAGAGCGGATAACACGGAAAGGAATGGATGGGGGGAGGATGCAGGGCAGATGGAAAGCGGATGCGGAACGGAAGCCTAGCGGATGGAAGCGGATGGGAGCGGATGGCACATCCGCAAGGCTTCCGGGGGGCCGCAGCAAAGCGGACGCGGAACGGATACAGCGGATGCACAGCGGATGCACAGCGGATGCACAGCGGATGAAGCGGAAGCCTAGCGGATGCCTAATGTTCAATGCGCATGCGGAGAGGATGCATTGCGTCAGCCCCAAGGATATAAAGGGAAGCAGCTCCCAAGCAGGTCACCATTCAGAGGAAAGACATCGAGTGCCTTGCCAGCCTGCCAGGCTCCCTGCCAGCCTGCCTGCCAGCCTGCCTGCCAGCCTTGCTGCCTGCCTGCCTGCCTGCCTGCCTGCCAGCCTGCCTGCCAGTCTGCCTGCCAGCCTTCCTGCCTGCCTGCCTGTCAGCCTTGCTGCCAGCCTTGCTGCCAGCCTTGCTGCCTGCCTGCCTGCCTGCCAGCCTACCTGCCTGCCTGCCAGCCTTGCTGCCAGCCAGCAACCCCACAACCATGAGGAAGAAGAGGAAGCCTCAGCCATCTGCTGCCAGCCCTGGCAAGAGGGACAGGGCCACCCTCCCACCCCCTGGCCCTCACTCTGCTTCTGCTGAGGCTTCTGTACCACGGGCTCGCTCTTCTGCGGCTGGGGCTTCTGCTGCTTCTGCTTCTGGAGGAGCTGCTGATGCTGCTTATGGCGGTGGTACTTCTGCTCGTGCTTACTCTGCTGATGCTGCTTCTCACGGTGGTGCTTCTGCTGGTGCTTACTCTGCTGAAGCTGCACCTCGTCCTGCTGGTTCTGCTCGTGCTCCTGGTCCTGCTTGTGCTCCTGGTCCTGCTGGTCCTGCTGGCGCTGCTGGTGCTTACTCTGCTGCTGATGATCCTGGTCCTACTGGTGCTGGTGCTGCTGATCCTGGTCCAGCTGGTGCTGCTAGTGCTGCTGATGCTGCTGATCCTGGTCCTGCTGGTGCTGGTGCTGCTGCTGCTGCTGCTGATGATGATACTGCTAGTGCTGCTACTGCTGCTGGTGTGGAGGAGCAGCCCCTACAACATGGAAGCCCCACTGATGAGGGCCCATCTGGTCCTGCCAAAGGGAGGAAGAGGCATATGCAAGAACGGGAGAGGAGGCAATACTCCATTGAGGAGGAACACGAGGATGAGGTGCTGGAGTGGCTGAGAGAGAATGAGTATCTATGGCGGAAGGGACACAGGCTCTACAGGGACACCAAAAGGAAGCAGGCTGCTTGGAGAGAGAAGGCGGAGAGTCTGGGCTAAACATCGGAGGTGCTCCTCGGCTGGTGGAAACATATGCACACCTGGTACATATGCGCACCTCAAGAACATATGCGCACCTCAAGAAATCTGGCCAGGCCACGATCAAGCTGACAGACAGAGAGACCTACGTGATGGCCAGGTGCAGCTTCCTGGAGGGTGAGATCCGCCACCGAGGAGCAGCCCCTCTCACAACCCTCTCTCTCAGGCAGCCTGCTGAGAGCCAGTCCTCTTCCAGTGAGAGTCAGCTCCTGTCTCCAGGCAGGTTTCTGTGGAGCATCCCATGGCGGAGAACCCGCGGACAGCTGTTTTAACCGTGGCGGAGCGCATGGAGGACTCCCTGGCGCAGTGGGAGAAAGGAGATGGCACTTCCACCACAGTCCTACCTGAATCCACCCCCAGCTCCACCTCCACAGGAAGGCAGAGAGCCAGACAGGAGGGGCAGAGCCACACTGTCCTGCTGGAGATCAGGGACACCATCCGGAGCAGCATAGATCTCCTCTCTAAGCTGGTCCAAACTGACTCCTCATCCTCCAACCACAAGCCCTTCCTCACCTATGTCAACCAGACCCTCACGAACATGGCGGAACACCAGTACCAGGTGGTGAAGGAAAGGATCACCGATGTGCTTCACAACCCTCCAGATCCAGGTGAACTTGCTCCCACCCAGTCCAAGTCTGCTCCTCCACCTCCACCCCAGGTGATGTTACTCCCATTCCAAGGCTTTCCACAGGCCCTAACCTACCAGGGCTACGGCTACCAGGACGTCCAGCAGCACAGGCAGCAGCCCTTCCCAGTGCAGGCACAGGCTCATCGGATGCCACCGTTGCCACCGGTTCCACTGATGCCACCGATGCCACCCACGCCACTGATGCCACCCATGCCACTGATGCCACCGACAACGATGCCACCCACGTCACCGATGCTACCCATGCCAGTCCTCACACAGCTGACCAGACAGCCCCACTAAACTGCTCCTTCCTCCACCCCACAGCCAAGCCCGGCCTCAGTACATCTGTCATTGTTATTGGGACTGACACCTCATGGCATGGAGGAAGGAGCTCTCAACATCACGGGGCTGAGCCAGCTGTCTGAGAGCTTCCTCAACACACCGTCACCTGTTGTCCTCTCGGGGCCAGGCACCCCAGTGGCGCTTCAGACCAGCACTCCAGCAGCAGCCACCTCCACAGCACCTGGACCCTTCACTCCTGAGACTGGGCACACCTCCGAGTGACCGATAAGAGTGCCAGAGACTGGGTGGCTATCTGGAGACTTTATTTGGACACTTGACTTGGGTCATTTTTTTTTGCAGTTTGTTATTAATAAAGATTATCTTTGCTTCACGCACTTGCCTCATTTATTTTGTTAAATAAAGTCTTGGTGGAAACTTTTAGAAATGGTTTAAGCCTTTGCATGCTTGTGGGATGGGTAACGATAGCAGTGGGGTGGGCAGGGATACCTTTGGGATGGGTTAAGGTAGCTGTGGGATGTGCAGGGATACCTTTGGGATGGGTTAGGATAGCTGTGGGATGGGTTGAGATAGCTGTGGGATAGATAAACCTCCAGTTCAAGCATAGTGGGACTGTATGGTCCACCCTCCCAGGTGCCACACCTATGGCCCTTCATGATCAATACGAATGTAATCATTGATCCACACATGTCAACATAAACACAATTCTTTATTAAATGCCCTGTTCATTGTAGGCCCACTCAACATACATGGCCCAATCTCATCCGTGTGATGAGACAGGCTGAAGGAAGCATCAATTAAGCATTTACCATCCTGTCTTGCCACTCCACTGCTCCAGCTGGGGAGTTGCACCAGTGTTTCAGGAGGTTGCACTGCTTCTTCCCTTCACGTGAGGCTCTGTTGGGGCCTTGCACATTCTCAGTGTCTATCAGGTTTTTCCCTTGCCTCCATTCTCCAGGCTCCATGTCCCCATTGCCTTGTTGATGGTCCACGAGCCTGTTCTGCAACATTGGGTAGCGGGTGCACATGAGGTTGTGCAGGATGCAGCAAGCTTCCATGATCCTCCTCATGGTCTCTGGGTGATGCTGCATGGTGGTGAGAAGTACCTGGAACCTGTTGGCCAGGATGCCAAAGGCGTTCTCCACCACCCGCCTTGCCCTGGACAGCCTGTAGTTGAAGATCCTCTCTTCACGGGTGAGGAGTCTGGAGGTGTAGGGCTTCATGAGGTAGGTTCTGAGGGAGAAGGCGTCATCCCCCACGATGAAGTAGGGCACATCTTGCGTGTCATTGGGCAGGGGGTCTGGATCTGGGAAGCCCATGATGAGCTTGTGTTCCAGCCCCTCCTTGAGGTGACTGGCGTTGTATACCTGGGCATCTGAAGCTGACCTGTTGCCTGAAGTATGATGTACATGAACTTTTAGTCAGCATCGACCATGGCAAAGAGGATGATGCTGAAGAAGCCCTTGTAGTTGAAATAAGTGGAGCCCGACTTGGCTGGCGCTTTGCAGGCCACGTGCTTGCCATCTATGGCTCCAACGGTGTGTGGGAAGTTCCACCTCTGATACCACTGCTCTGCAACTTTCTTCCATCCTTCTTCATTGGAGGGGCACTGGAGGAGCTCCTCCATGTATTCTTCGATGATGGCCTGCACCACTTCTCTGACCACAATGCTGATGGTGTTGTGTGGCACCCTCCAGCCGTACTGCATGCTCCTGTAGGTGGTCCCTGAGGCCAGGTGGCACAGAGTCAGTGCCACCTTGAGCCCAGGGTCCAGGCTGGGGCAGAAGTTGGTGCTCTACTTGGTCAACCTGGGTCTCAGCCACTGCACAACTTCGTCAAACATGGCTGGAGGCATCCTCATGAAGTTCTGGAATGCATGAGGGTCTTCGTTCCTGAGCTCCACCATCAGCTTGTTGTACATTCCATACTCTGCTCTTCTCCCGATCCATCTTCGGACCCAGACGCTTCTTGGCCGCCTCTTTTCTTCCTGTAGTAGAGTTCACAGAACCTGTAGATGGCTTCACACTGTTGCAGAATGATGGTGGCTACCAAAAGGAGTTTGTTACGATCCAAGGTGGACATGACTGGATGCTGTGGAAGAGGAAGAGGCAGATGAAGGCTTCAGAGGTCTGCACAGCTGGGCTGCTGGGCTGAAAGTGAGATCCAGGTGAATTGCTCCCCCTTTTTATAGGCAAGATAGGTTTTCCCCTATGTGTCCTTTTGCATCCTCTAGGCATCCTCTAGACATCCTTAATATCCGAGATAGGTCCCCTCTGCGAACGTTTTTTCCGTTTTAAATGCTTTCTTTGCGTGCTGCATCCGCTTTCATCCTTTCTCCGTCCATGCTACGAACGCTGCGCGTCCATTCCCCGTCTGTTCCACTTCCTCCCTGTGTCCGCTTTCTGCTGGAGTGGATGTGACTTGCGTGGATGCGCAGCGGATGCCTAGCGGATGTAGCAGACATGTAACGGATGACGACGGATGCAGAACGGATGTCCCCCGTATGCCTAGCAGATGCAGAATGGACGCGTTGGATCCATTTTCCGCTCAGAAAGTTTTGAGCAGCTCAAAACTTTTTGAGCAGATGAAATGTCCATAGACGGATGCTGGACGGATAGAGAGTAAGCAAAATGGAGGCAGTGAGTACAGAATGGAAGCATCGCATTAACCAACGGATGGCAAGTGTTTTTCTCCGTTTTACATCCTCTTTCCATCCATTGGTACAATGTGACAGGGGCTTTAACAACCAAAATGCCAACTATTTTCTATCAGCTATACTTCATCTGATTTTATTCAAATTAATCTGCTTAAAGCTGCCTTCCTGAAGTCTTCATGTTCACCAAGTAGTGAATTGGCAGACCATGTAACAGTTGTATCAATGTGCAACTCATCTTTCTTTGTATGCAGAAATAGATGTTGACATAAAGATCACCGCCCTGAAGTCTGAGCCCTCCTCTACTTCAATAAGGAGGCTGCTGACTTGCACATATTTAATATAGCATAGTCAAGAAAAGCAGCCAGTGAATTCCCCTGGATTACTTTCCTCTCTAACATATTGCCAGTTCATGGAAAAACAAGCCCCATTATTCTTTTTTTTTAAAATATAGGCTGAGTTTGGGGTTGTTAAGAAGCAGTTTTTGACAAATGCCTTAGCTTGAAGAGTTTAACTACCTATTGAAACTTAGAGATGATTCATATGATCTGTCCTAGTCTCTTTCCCCCCCCTTTCTTTCCAGGTTTCCCAGCACTGGAAGCTAGGCAATTGAATAGCCAGGATTGAGATTATCAGGAGAAAATGAGAGGATGAGTGAGTTGTCCTGTGGTGAGTTGTTCATGGTAAGTTGGCTGTGCTGAATTGTCATAGACCCTTCGGGGGGAGGGAGGCTGAGCAGTCACAGCCCATGATTTAATCATCCTCAGTATGGTTCATGCAGGTTAATGACCTGCCATGTCTCTACATCTGGGGAGTTGTTTTGTACATTTGAAAACTTGGTAGGTTAGGTACAGAGGAAAGTCTAGATTGAACTCTTTGACTCTTCTACTCCTCCCAAAAGAACAATCCTGGAAAACAGTACTTGGGAAGAAGAATGGAAGAGTCATGCTCATGCTGGTCCATACTTTCCAGTGCCGAATTGCACAACTTGCCATGGCCAACTTGCCATGGGCAACTCACCACAGCCAACTCACCACAGCCAATCACTGCTGGACAACTCACTATGGTTCAGCTCATTGTGAGAAAGTTACCAATTCTATTTAATTATTTAAAATAAATAACATATTATTTTAATTTTTGCCATGCACATTTCATTCTGTCTCTCCCTTTGCACCATTTTTTAAATGATTCTATTCCATCATTTATTTGATATAAGTGTAATTCTTGTCCCATAGTGAATTGTCTTGTGGTGAGTTATCCCGCAGTGAATTAGTCATGGTGAGTTGGCTGTGGTGAGTTGTCCTGCAGTGAGTTGGTCATGGTGAGTTGGTCGTGGTGAGTTGGCCATGGCAAGTTGGCCACAGTGAATTGTTATAGACCCTTCCAGTGGGAGCTGAGAAGTCCCAGCCTATGATTTAATTATCTTCAGCATGGCTGATGAAACATCATGTTCCTGTCCAAGGCAAGATTAGGGTTGAATGAAGTGGGAAAACACAACTTTAAATCAGAAGAGCAAAAGATGAAATTGAGCTGCTTCTGCAGTGGGTTAATGATGAATAAAATGAAGACGAGCTGAACAAACTTCATAAGGACATGGCCTCTAAAACCAGTTAGATGGACATCATTGTGCTACAAGACATTAAGAACCCTCAGCCCCATGTCATCGTATGAAGCTGCTTAACATAAACTCAGTGACCCTAACCTAAATACAGGTAGTCCTTATGGCCACAACTGTGTCCCAAATTTCTGCTGCTCAGTGAAACAGTTATTGAACTATGCTCCATTCTACAACCTTTCTTGACACAGTTGTAAGTGTATCACTGCAGTCATTAAGTTAATAACATGGTTGTTAAATGAATCTAGCTTCCCTATTGACTTTGTTCAAAAGGTTGCAAAAGATGATCACATGACCCTGGGGGCAATGCAACCATCATAAATATGAGTCAGTTGCCAAGCATCTGAATTTTGATCACATGACCATGGGGATGCTGTAATTTTTCAGTGCCATTGTAACTTTGAATGGTCACTAAATGAATGGTTAGAAATTGAGGACTATCTATATTAGACAACTGGTAAATATGAGATCATGGACAGTTATTATTAATGATGTTTGCTTAGGTTTCTCTGACTCCTCTTCCAACTTTTCAGAAGGAACATTGAATCGAAAACAGTGCTGGATATTTCTTACTCCAAAATATCTCCTGAACTGGGATATCCATCTTTTTTTTTTTTTTTAAATTACTTTAAGATATTGTATCTATTTTAACCCACTGGTGAAGAGCATCTTTTATTCCAAATTAAGCAGAAATTCTTGTTCAAGAATATGTTCCAGCCATATTCAGATTCAGTAAAAGAAGTTCCTATTTGGAACTAAATACTGATCTCTATTTGTAATACTCAAGGTTTTCAGAGAGAGAAATTAGTCTTTTGATTGCAAAATTAATTTGCTCCTAAAATCATGTGGTGTGTGCAAAATATAAAACAAGCCATATTCTTTGATATCAGCCCCTTGTAACTTATGTGCAGAAAGTAATTGCTTAAATAGAATTTAAGATGTTATAGTCATAGAAGAATTTTTTAATATTATTGCCTGGGTCCAAATCTTTTCAGTTATTTCACTCAGCATATTTATAGTGAAAAGGAATAGATCTTTTACAGCACTTTTAACAAAATGGAACACTGGTACGCTATAAGCAAAAATATATCTTGTCATTTGTCATTTTTGTTATTACTATTTCAGAATAATTAAGCAAAAAATAAAACAAGGCATGGTGAGAAGCTGGAGAGGGCAGCATGAAACTGAATAACATAAGGAGGAAAAAAAAGTTGAGATGGTGAGTTTAAAAAAAAGCTACTGTAAATACTTCACAACAAAATATTTTGTGAACTTGCTTGCTTAAGGCCTGCCATTGAAAGAATCACTTGGTTATTGTTTGTTTTTTCTGAAAGTATGTAAAGAGACCTATGGATATAGCCAGAACAATATGAGCCCTGGAAATACAATAATTAGAGTGCAGTATTGCAGGCAAACTCTGCCCAATGCCTGGAGTTTGATCCTGATAGGGCTCATGGTTGACTCAGCCTTCCATCCTTCCGAGGTTGGTAAGATGAAGACCCAGATTGCTGGGGACAATAAGCAAATAATGCTTACATTATAAACTGTCCAGAGAGTGCTGTAAAGTGCCATGTAGCAGTATATAAGCCTAAATACTAAATATATCATTATTATTAAAGCTTATGACAAGCTTCAATGACAGCAAAGATTTAACAGTTTTCTGTTTCCTTTGCTACCATCTAATGGTGGTCTAGTTTTTTACAGACAAACAGAGTTGGCCTAGGCATTGTGGCATTGAGCCACAAACTAACTAATCACCTTTTTGTCTAACCTGGGAGTATAATTTTAACTTCAGAGTAAAATATAATTACATATAGTTTACCATGTTGAGCCAACGTAACAGCTAATTTCATCTGGAGACAAGCTATTGTAAGCTGGTACCTAATTCTCCCATGACATTCAAAAGATTTAAGAATTTAATTTCAGCCAGTTCAGCAGTTCAGGTCATAGTCTGAACAAGGACCTTCTGACAGAACCTGACCTCATGAATAGTCTTCTTGGGGTGCTCATCTACTTTAGAAAAGAAGCCATGGCAGTCATGGCCGACATACAGCAGATGTTCTATTCCTTCCTCGTACGAGAAGATCACTGTAACTATCTCCATTCCCTGTGGTTCATTGATGATCAACACAACCAAAGGATCTCGGAATATTGAATAAGGGTGCATGTGTTTGGCAACTGCTCCTCCCCTGCAATTGCGAACTACAGTTTCCAATGTACTGCTCATGAGGGAGGAGACAAATATGGAGCAGAAGCTTAATGCTTTGTAGAACACAACTTCTATATAGACAAGGGCTTGAAATCCATAGCCACCCAGTGGAGGCCATAGACCTCTTAAAGAATACACAGCAAATGCTAGGGATGGCCAACCTCAAGCTATGTAAGATAGCGTCCAATAGTGAAGAAGTTCTAAAGGCCTTTAGTCCCAAGGACCATGCCAAGGGATTGCAAGACCTCAATTTAACCAGCGATGCTCCCTTCATCGTCTTGGCTTGTGTTGGGACTTGAAGAAAGATCTCTTCACCTTCAAAACCCCAGCCCTAAAGATCGGCTTCACGAGGAGAGGAATGCTGTCAACAGTTAACAGCCTGTTCAATCCTCTAGGGTTTGCAGCTCCTGTTACCATTCAACATAGAATCCTACTGCACACGCTCTCCCAAAACACCAAAGATTGGGATGAACCATTCCCACCACAGCAAAAGCAAGAATGGGAATCATGGTACAATTCTCTCTGCTGCCTCCAAGATGTTCACCGATATCACACGTATGTTCCCATCTCGCCCTCCATGGCATACAGAAAGGAACTACATGTTTTTTACTACCTCAACAAAGGCAGTAGCAGCCGTGGCATACCTCAAAGTTTATGGCAGGGAGAGCAACATATATGTCAGATTCATCATGGGAAAGATGAAACTAGCACCGCAAAAAGGTCATACTGTACCACAGCTGGAACTTTGTGGAGCTGCGCTGGCAGTGGAACTATTAGACACGATAACTCACCACCTTCTATGCAGCCAGTAGAATGGTACTGGATTATATCTACAACGGGAGGAGATGCTTCTACGTCTATGTGAGCAACAGAATTGAGTGGATCAGGTGATCTTCTAAACCAGCACAGTGGCGGTATGTTCCAATGGATCAGAACCCTGCAGATCATGCGACAAGGTCTATTCCTGCATTCCAGTTTTCAACATCTACCTGTCTCAAGGGCCTCAAGTTCTTGTGGTGTACAGATGCCTTGGAGCCAGAAAAACCCAATTTGTATGAACTCCTAGATCCAGATAATGATGGTGACATTCGACCCCTAGTCAAGAAGGTAGAACCGGTCATCCCTCCAGTCATCTGCCTAGCAATGATATTTCAATGAGAGAAGATAGGCCCCTTGAAACCTGCTTGTTTTGAATGCTTCTCCAAATGGAAACCTCTTGTACTGGAAATAACTCTGCTTGTCTGCACAGTCGTCCATCTCCTCAGTCATTGGAAAGGCTTCTAGTCATACTTCCCAAACCACTGTACTCATGCTGAGAGACGAATATTGAGAAGTGTGCAACAAGACACATATCCATCAGAATACGGATGCCTGAGTGTCGGGAAACCCATACCATAATCCGGTCCACTTCTGAGACTGAACCCTTACCTCGATGACCAGGAGGTACTGCAAGTAGGAGGTCGCCTACACAAAGCTGAAATGGATTCACCCAGCAAGCATCCCATCATCCTTCCGGCTAACCATCATGTAACGAGGCTGTTAGTACAACACCACCACAAATTAATCCATCATCAAGGCTGCCACTTCACAGAAGGTGCCCTCAGAGTGAGTGGACTCTGGATTGTAGGCGCCAAAAGATGTATTATAACTGTTCTGCAGTCTTGCTTCCATTGTCACAAGCAACAAGGCCAGACTCTACACCAGATGATGGCTGACCTACTACCCGAGCGCCTGAGCTCTGACCCACTGTAGGCCTCGATGTATTCGGCCCTTGGTCTGTGTATACCCGACGGACCAGGGGCGGTCAAGATAACAGCAAACAATGGGCAGTACTCTTCACGTGCCTTAGTATTCGAGTGGTCCATATTGAAGTCATTGAATCTATGGATGCCTCTTGCTTCATCAATGCCCTGAGAAGATTTCAAGCCCACAGAGGCCCAGTCAAGGTATTCAGATCTGACTGTGGAACGAACTTTGTAGGCGCTTGTAAAGAACTACAAATTGAAGATGACATTCACCCTGACTCGCCACTCGCCAGCTACCTTAAAGCCAACAAATGCACATAGATATTTAATCCTCCCACACATCTCACATGGGAGAAGCATAGGAATGCATGATTGGAATAGCTCATTGGATCTTTGATTTGATGCTGGCGAAAGCACCTAAACTGACACATGAAACTCTATCTACCCTTATGGCAGAAGTCGCAGCCACCATAAATAGTTGACCTTTAGTTCCGATCTCTTCAGATCCTGAGAATCTGACCATTCTCACTCCAGCTGCTTTGCTAATTCAAATGACGGGTGATTGGCCCACACTGTTAGGGAACTTTGATTCTAAGGACTTGTACAAACAACAATGGAGACAAGTTCAACAGCTTGCCAACACCTTTGGAACCATTGGAAGCAAGAGTACCTGTCTACCCTACAAGACCACCATAAATGGAAGACCAAAGAACTGAACCTTGAGGAGGGAGACCTTGTCTTGCTGAAAGACAAGGATGTGCATCACAACACATGGCCTATGGGACTTGTGTCTCAAACCATGCCCAGCTCTGATGGACTTATCCACAAAGTCAAGGTCCTGATGGTGAGATCACTAGATCCCTCCTGTGACCATCAGACCTTTACCAAGAAGCTCTACACCAGGCCGGCCACTGATCTTGTGCTAGTACAGAGAAGGCCTGAACTTGAAGATTAAACCTCAAGCTTTGCATGCTTTGCTTTGTTTGATGCTTTATTAATGTCTACTGTTTTTCTTAGTTATCTAGCTAACTGTTTATCTTAGTTATATAGTTATCTGCTATTCAGTTAGTATTACTGTATACTGCTTATCTTAGTTTATAGGTAATTTTTTTCTCTTCTTTTAATAGAGGAATTTACAATTCCAGGTGGGGTGTATGCTGTCCAACCAGTGTATGGGAATTGGATAGTGAGGTAGCAATTGTGAGCTTTTCCCTTAAGGGAATGCATCATGGTAAATGTAGTTAAGGAATCCTGGCAAATGTAGTCCATGTCACGTGACCATATATGTAATCCTAACTGGTCACTAAATTGACCCTCGATGGGTTGGGGGAGTTTTCCTCACTCTTAGCTGAACTCATGGACTCGCAGTAACTGTTCTACTTCTATCGTTATAAGATGGGAGAAAAAGGATAGGAGATAAACCATATTTTTACCTACAAGTCAGATATGCAAAGGATTGGTCATTAAAGAAGAACTCCATCACAAACGTGAGTTATGAAGCTCCCTGACGAACCAATAAAAGTACTTTGTTATGGATGCTTTGTGGAGTTATCTATCTGCATTTGTACATGATACAGATGAGTCGATCCTTTGGGATTTTGAGCAACTACACAGCCATGAATCTCTTCAGCATTTCAGTGGGAGGCTGCTAAGAAGGTCCTGAAAAAGAATAGCAGGATATGTTTATGTATGTATGTATGTACGAATGTATGTATGTTTGTCTGCCTGTCCATCTGTCCATCTGTCTGTCTGCTGTTGTTGTCATCCTCCTTAACATTATCATCACCATCATCATCCTATTTCTTTTTTTCTAGCATTTTCCTGCAAATGCAGGTTTTGCTTTTCTGAGAACAGCTGAATGTTGATCCATTGGTTGTGACAGGAATTAACAGGTTTGGCTTGATGCCCAAGCCTGACACTGAGGGCTGAGAGAAAGAGAGTGATTAGCTCAGAGTCATGCAGGTGGCTTTCATGCCTAAGGCATTATTAGAACTCACTATTTCCTGGTTTTTAGCCTGGTCCCTTAACCACAAGCTGTATGTAAACACACACACAAACATACATACAAATAAATATATACATATACTATATAAACACACAGAGACAACAAATAGTAGAAATTCTACTTCCACTGACATGTATATTAAATTGCAAGTTTGATCAGGATTAAGCATTTAGGCAAAATATAAGACCCAGCATTCAAATTCTCCTTCGAATAGGAAATATTTATTTTCCAATTGTTTCAAAGGGTCCTTTTTATTTTTACATTTGCACAATTCTCTCATACTCAAGCATTGGGTGGAAGAATTTATACAGTGCGTAATACGTAGCATTGTACACATAGTAAATAGAAAGAGGAAAAGTAGTGTGGAATGGTATAGTGTATCTTCGCATCAGTTTGGTATCCAGCCACCAGTCAAGGTGATGATGGTTAAGGACCTGAGGAAAATGTCTTCCAATTAATTCTTAAAAGCTGATAAGAGAGGGAGGTGATAGACTAAAAGAAACAAAAAGTACTAACAATCTTGAACATATCAAATAAAACAAATCTGCTTTTACCTAAACAGAAAAACAGAGGGGTAGTGGTGAGATTCAATTTTTTTTACTACTGGTTGTGTGGGCATGACTAGGTGGGCATGGCACAGCTTGGTGGGCATGGCACGGCTTGGTGGGCGTGGCAGGGAAAGGATATTGTAAAATCTCCATCCCCACCTCACTCTTGGGGGAAGGTTACTGCAAAATCCCATTCCCTCCCCACTTCATTAACCTGCTTTCCAGCTCTGTTTTCCTGGGCAGGGCAACAAAAGAAGACCCAGCCAATCAGCTGAGACTCAGGAGGCAGAGAATAGATGAGGGCGGGGCCAGTCAGAGGTGGTATTTGAGGGTTCTCTGAATTAATCAACATTTCCAATATCAGTTCTCCAGAACTGGTGACAACTTGCTGAATACCACCTCTGAGAAGGGGGACGGGGTAATGATAGGGAAGAGGGGTTGGGAAAAATTCCAAGTAGCCCTAGTAATGGAAAACAATACTCTCTTTCTGAATTAAGATGGAATAAGGTTATAATTTTCATGGGCTTTCAGAAACAACAACAAAAGTGTATATTATGCAGTAGTTCTAATATGCCCAGCTAAATGGGTATTTTCTGAGCATTTCTTCCATTTCTTCTGGTTGCTCAGCTCACATATCCTGAATGGAAGCAGGTCGAGCAAGTGGAAGATGGGTTCAGAGTGCGTGGATGGCAGTGAAATGCACCATGGTGTCATGAATGTATGTATATGTTTTGTCATTGCACTAATTCTTGTTGTTTATTGCTAGACCATCTAAAGGAATCTCCAACTATACTGAAGAAAGTATCTAAGGCTAAGCAGTACTTCTCAACCTTGGCAATTTAAAGACATGTGGACTTCAACTTGCAGAATTCCTCAACTAGCATATGTTAGCTGGTAAACTCTCAAGATTTGTTTCTCTTCTGTGAGTCTGGTAAACTTGCAAGATTTGTTTCTCTCACCAACAAGACTCTGTTATTTCTCCATGTCATATATGTGGGTACTAGTGTATATTAGAGGCAGAGACCTTTTGAGAGCTGTATGCAATAAAACTTCATTTTAATGTATGCCGATTAGTGTACATCCAAAGTGACAATAAAGTTAAGTTATTCTATTCTATTATTCTATTCTTAAACTAGGGAATTCTGGGAGTTGAAGTCCACATGACTTAAACTTGCCAAACTTGAGAAACACTGATCTAAGGTATGGCAGACAATGTTTGTTTCAAAAACCTCTCCCATCACCATGGACCCATGAGGGGAATTGAGAAGCATCCGTTTAAACAGATTTCTGCTACCTGTAACCTGTAATAAATAAAGATAAAAATCAGTTCTGGCAATTACCAGCACAGTGTCTTTTTATAAAGATTGGATGGAGAAAGAGTAAGAAGATATCACTAGAAATGGAAAACGCTTGTTTTTAACAGTGAGCTTCAGATGAGCTATGTTAGGCAGAACTTGCACATGCCTTGTGTCCATTATTACAGTTACACGTTACTTTCTTAAAAATCAATAAACTGTATCTTTCAAAATCACATTCTGGCTAGTTCATATCTTTGAGACAATTGAAATATTTTCAAAGATCAGATTTGGTTTACCAACTGATGAATTAATTACTGGGATCTGTGTGTTATTTTTTAGCCTGGAGGATGATGTGTAACAAAATCCTTTTACATTCCTAATTGTTTTTATACCTGGTCATTCTTCAACTCTATTCCCTATAGAAGGTGCTGGTTGTATATCTTCAGGAGCAATTTCTTACCACAATAAATATATTTACCTTAAATGTCACTTTGTCAAGTCTAAGGACACAATATCCTTTCAGGAAAAAATCTTTTAGGTGGTTCTTATTGCCTCCAAGCATTTTTGGTGGGAAAGGGGAAATGGTATATGGTATGACTTGAGGAGCTCCAGTATGATTTGGTGTTTTAGTTCATAGTGAAGGTTTTAAAAGTGTGGAGGGTTGTGAGGTTGAGTTGTTAATTCAGGAGAGTTGGAGAATAATGCAGGAGCTACATCTAAAGGCTAGGTCACACTGGCCGACGGGTGCAAAATGGATGCAAAAAGGACACAGCGGACGAGCAAAATTTCAGGGGTAGTTCCATCCGTTGTTATCCGCTCTCAAAATTGCCCCAAATTTGCATAAACAGAACAGAAAACAACGGAAAGGAATGGACGTGGGGAGGATGTAGCGGGGATGTAAAGCGGATGTTCGTAGGAAGCCTAGCGGATGAAAGCGGATGGAAGTGGATGACACATCCGCAGGGCTTCCGGGGTAGAATAGCAAAGCGGACGTGTAGCGGAAGGAGCGGATGCGTAGTGGATGCATCACGGATGCGGATGCATCACGGACGCCTATAGGATGCCTATAGGATGCCTATAGGATGCCTATAGGATGCCTAGCGGATGCCTAGAGGATGCCTAGAGGATGCAAAGCGTTCACTGCACATGCGGGGAGGATGAATTACGTCAGCTCTGTGGATATAAAAGGATGCAGCTCGCAAGCAGTCAGCATTCAGAGGAAAGACCTGCTGCCAGAGACATCTTGAGAGAATGCCATGGGGAAGAAGAGGAAGCCTGTGGCAACTCCTGTCAGTCCTGGCAAGAAGGACAGAACCACCATCCCACCCCCTGGTGCTGACTCTGAAGCTGCTGGTGCTTCTGCTGCTGCTGGTGTTGCTGCTGGTGTTGCTGCTGGTGGTGCTTCTCCTGCTGGTGCTGCTGGTGCTTCTCCTGCTGGTGCTTCTCCTGCTGGTGCTGCTGGTGCTTCTCCTACTGCTGCTGGTGCTTCTCCTGCTGGTGCTGCTGGTGCTGGTGCTGCTGTTGCTGGTGGTGGTGCTTCTCCTGCTGGTGCTGGTGTTGCTTCTCCTGCTCCTGCTGGTACTTCTCCTGCTGCTGCTGGTGCTTCTCCTGCTGGTGCTGGTGCTGGTGCTGAGATGGACCAGCCCCAAGGCCCTCAAAGCCCTGCTGCTGAAGGCCCTGAAGCCCCTGCCAGAGGGAGGAAGAGGCAAGGCAAGAGAGAAGGGAGAGAGGAAACAGTACTCCATTTCCGAAGACCATGAGGAGGAGATGCTGGAATGGCTGAGGGAGAACGAGTACCTGTGGAGGAAGGGCCACAGGCTCTATTGCGACACCAAGAGAAAGGAGGCAGCTTGGAGAGAGAAGGCGGAGAGCCTGGGCTACACTTCAGATGTCCTCCTGGGGTGGTGGAAGCACATGCACACCTGGTATGGAAAGCTGCACCTGAAGAAATCCGGGCAGGCCGCTGTCAAGCTCACTGACCGGGAGACCTATGTCATG
Organism: Laticauda colubrina; assembly: GCA_015471245.1. Classification (NCBI taxonomy): domain Eukaryota; kingdom Metazoa; phylum Chordata; class Lepidosauria; order Squamata; family Elapidae; genus Laticauda; species Laticauda colubrina. The sequence continues at coordinate 12,428,292 of BLBF01000032.1, read as the reverse complement.
GCCAGGTGCAGCTTCCTGGAGGGTGAGATCCGCCACCGAGGAGCAGCCTCTCTGTCAACCCTCTCCCTCAGACAGCCCACAGAGAGCAACTCCTCTTCCAGCCAGGAGACAGCTACAATGTCCAGGCAGGTGTCTTTGGAGGGCCCCACGACAGAGACCCCCCAACAGCTGCACTCCCCGTGCCGGAGGACATGGAGGATCTCCTGTCTCAGATGGAGCAAGAAGAAGCAGCCACCAGAGACCAACCCATACCCACACCCAGCTCCACCTCCACAGAAAGCAGGCAGAGAGGCAGACCGGAGGGAGAGCCACACTGTCCTCTTGCAGATCAGGGACACAATCAAAGCCAGCACAGATCTTCTCTCCCAGCTGGTCCACTTTGACATACCATCTTCAAACTGCAAGCCCTTCATCACGTACGTGAGCCAGACCTCATGGTCATGCCTGAGGCCCAGTACCAGGTGATGAAGGAGAGGATCACAGCTCTTCTGCACCACCCTGCAGGCCCAGCTGAACCTGCTCCTACCCACTCCAGGTCTGCTCCTCCACCCCAGGTGATTTTACAGCCCTTCCATGGCTTTCAACAGCCCCTCACCTACCAAGCCTAACACTACTAGGACTTCCCACAGCAGAGGCAGCCCTTCCCAGTCCAGGCCCAGGTTCATCGCATGCCACAGACGCCACAGACGCCTCACCTGACCCAGATGCAGACCAGACAGCCCCACTACACTCCTCCTTCCTCCACCCCACAGCCAAGTCCTTCGTCAGAACATCTGTCATCAGTCTTGGGCCTCACATCCCAGGTACATGATGAAGGGCCTCTCAACCTCACGGGACTGAGTCATCTCTCTGAGAGCTTCCTGCACACACCATCTCCTATTGTACTCTTGGGGCCAGGCACCCCAATGGCGCCTCAGACCAGCACTTCAGCCACAGCCACCTCCACAGTCCCTGGCCCCTTTACATCTGAGACCATGGGCATGCCTCAGAGTGACTGAGAAGAGTGCCAGAGACTGAGTTGTTACCTGCTCACTTTATCTTTGCTTAAGACACTTTACTTGGGTCATTTTGCTTTTTAATAAAGTCATACAGTTTGTTATTAATAAATATTATCTTTGCTTTACACACTTGGTTCATTTTTTTTACTTAATAAAGTGTTAGTGAAAACTTTGAAAAAAGGGTTAAACCTTTGCATGCTTGTGGGATTGGTAAGGATAGTTGTGGGATGGATAGCTGTGGGATGGGTAAGGATAGCTGTGGGATGGGTAAGGATAGCTGTGGGATTGGTAAGGATAGCTGTGGGATGGGTAAGGATAGTTGTGGGATAGATAAACCCCCAGTGCAAGCATAGTGGGACTGTCTGTCCACCCTCCCAGCTGCCACACATATGGCCCTTTATTATCAATGACAATTTATTCATTGATCAACACATTTCAAAATAAACAAAACTCTTTATTAATGCCCTATTCACTGTAGGGCCACTCAACATACATGGCACAATCTCATCAGTGTGATGAGACAGGCTGAAGGAAGCATCCATTAAGCATCTACCATCCTGTCTTGCCACTCCACTGCTCCAGCTGGGGAGTTGCACCAGTGTTTCAGGAGGTTGCATTGCTTCACGAGCCTCCATGTGAAGCTCTGTTGGGGCCTTGCACATCCACAGTGTCTATCAGGTTACGTCCTTGCCTCCATTCACCAGGCTCAATGTCCCCATTGCCTTGTTGACAGTCCACAAGCCTGTTCTGCAAGACTGGGTAGCAGGTGTGTATGAGATTGTGCAAGATGCAGCAAGCTTCCACGATGCTCCTCACAGTCTGTGGGCAATGCTGCATGGTGGTGAGAAGTACCTGGAACCTGTTAGCCAGGATGCCAAAGGTGTTCTCCACCACCCATCTTGCCCTGGACAGCCTGTAGTTGAAGATCCTCTCTTCACGGGTGAGGTATCTGGAACTGTAGGGCTTCATGAGGTAGGTTCTGAGGGAGAAGGCGTCATCACCCACGATGAAGTAGGGCACATCTTGTGTGTCGTTGGGTAGGGGGTCTGGATCTGGAAAACCCATGATGAGGTTGCGTTTCAGCCCATCCTTGAGGTCACTGGCATTGTATATCTGGGCATCTGAAGCTGACCCGTTGCCTGAAGCATCGATGTACATGAACTTGTAGTCAGCATCAACCATGGCAAAGAGGATGATGCAGAAGAAGCCCTTGTAGTTGTAATAATTGGACCCTCAATTGGCTGGAGCTTTGCAGGCCATGTGCTTGCCATCTATGGCTCCAACGGTGTGGGGGAAAGTTCCACCTCTGATACCACTGCTCTGCAACTTTCCTCCAGCCTTCTTCAGTGGTGGGACACTGGAGGAGCTCCTCCACATATTCTTCGATGATGGCCTGCACCACTTCTCTGCCCACAATGCTGAAGGTGTTGTGTGGCACCCTTCAGGCATACTGCATGTTTCTGTATGTGGTTCCAGAGGCCAGGTGGCGCAGAGTCAGTGGCACCTTCAGTCCGGGGTCCAAGCTGGGACAGAAGTTGGTGTTTGCCTTGATCAACCTGGATCTCAGACACTCCACAACTTCGTCAAACATGGCTGGTGGCATCCTCATGAAGTGCTGGAATGCACAAGGGTCTTCATTCCTCAGCTCCACCATCAGCTTGTCATAGAGTCCAAACTCCACTCTTCTCCCGATCCATCTTCGGACCCAGACAGCTCTTGGACATCTCCTTCTTCTCCTTGCGTAGAAAAGGTGAAACAATCTGAAGAGGGCTTGGTTCTGGTGTTGAATGGTGGCAGCTACCAAAAGGAATGTGTGATGATCCATGGTGGAGATCAATGGATGATGTGGAAGAGCAAGAGCAAGAGCAAGGCTGAAGAGGTCTGCATACCACGGCTGCTGGACTGATAGTGAGATCCAGGTGATTTCCTCCCCCTTTTTATGGGAAATGTCAGTTTTCCACTAGGTGTCCTTCCACATAGTCTAGACATCCTCCAGACATCCTAAATATCTGAGATACATCCCATATACAAACGTTTTGTCCGTTTTAATGCTATATATCCGAGCTGCATCTGCTTTCATCCTTTCTATGTCTGTGCTACTAACGCTGTGTGGATGTTCCGCGTACCTTTCGCTTCCTCCCTCTTTCCGCTTTCTGCTGGAGTGGATGTGAGTTGCGCGGATGCCCAGAGGATGCTGAGAGGATACAGTGGACGTGTAATGGATGACAACGGACGTAGAACATTTGTTGCCCGTATGTGTCACGGATGTACATTGTACACGGTGGAAAGTTCATCTGCTCAAAAAGTTTTGTGCAGCTCAAAACTTTTTGAGCGGATGAAATAGCAGTGGATCGATGTTTGATGGATAGAGCATATGAAAGACGTACGTAGTGAGTACACAATGGATATATAGCATTTTCCAATGGATGGCAAATGTTTTTCTCCATTTTACATCCTCTTTGAATCCGGTTGGTGCAATGTGACATGGGCTTTAATTTGAAGCAGAATTTGTGGGATCGAAATGGAAACAGAAGCACAGAGGTTAAGAGACAGAAGAGGAACTGAATGGGAAACTGGTTGGTGAGCAAAGACTATTATTTGGCTAATTCCTTAATTTCTTGGTCCCCCTATGAATTAAATCAACATAAACTGGGAGTGAGCTGCTGGGAATTGTTTGAGTTAGGGAACTGATGTGAATTATAGTATGATCAAGATGATATGGGTTGTGGGATGGCAACGGAGGCAAATAAGCTCTCTTGGTCTCCCAGGGCAGCAGCTGAACCAGCTGGGATGGAGGATGGTGGACAGCTGGCTTGATTTCTTTAGTTGCTTTTGAACATTGGAAGCATCATACTCTTGGAAGGCAGATGTCATGAGCTGACAGGTCAGTAGCTACAGAAACATATTGTGAAGGAATTTGACATGCTTGGCTGCTGGCCATCTTTATTTTGCCACCTTTGCATAGAACTGTTCTCTTGTGCTGAACTATATGATTTCTCTTCAATCTTTTCCATCCCCAAGGCCGAAAGCACAACACCTTCATGGCTTCCAGATACATGAATTAATTTTTTTATAGAAATATCCAGACACAATAGAAATTGAGGTTTATTTAGCTGATAACTTTCTGATGAGATTATAACTTGAAACAACTTCTATCTATCTTTGCTCCTTAAAAGTTTTATATTCATATGCATTCCATCCAATATAATGGAGCATAGGAGGGGGCCTTAGTAATTATATACGCAATCCCTAGATTATTTCTTTGCATTTCGATGCCAGTCAAAATTCTGTAACTTTCCTTGGCTGATTTAATATCCCGAGACATTGTGTAACATAGTTTTGAACTGTGTTTTGACAATTCTTGGATTCCCTTTTGCTGTGTATTTTCCATTTTAGAAAATTGGAATGATACACGTTTTATATTTTTTCCTAGTTTTGTACTTACTATTCACCTTCTGAGAATTATTTTTACATGAACAATTATTCTATTGTTTAAAAATAATATCCCAGACATATTCTCTTTCCTGACATTGTGACTAACAAATCTTTGAACATATGGATAATGCAATGGCTATCTTCTGGAATGTTTTCCCCCTTCTGTATGGTTGGCCATCCATTATTTATGTAGTGAATTGTTATTTTTATTACTTTTATTCACCAAGTTTGCTTTAATTCTCTACAGTCCTTCTAGATGTCATTGTGTGATTTGATGCTTCTTCTCTATTGTTAATCTTGCCAATAGAGATAGATATAACTGTTATCAAAAGGTCTGCATGTAGGCTTAGACAAGCATTTTTAGTTCCTCCTCCTTTTCCTCCTCCTCCCCCCTCTCTTTGTGTGTTTGTGGATGAGTGTTAAAGAATATCTTACCCAGCTATATGTTCCACCTGTAGCTCTGATAACACCCCATGAAACTGCAGTAGCTGGTGGAAAGTTCTACTTGTATTCTATGTCATATATTGTCCCAGTTAACATTATGATTTTCTTTGTATGTTTTATTATCTGTATTGTTTGTTTACTTAATGATCAAATTTTTTTTTTGGGCAAAACAATCCCCTTATAGTCCTAGGAACAATCCAAGCATGCATGATCCTTAGTAATTAATTTTTTCATCAGTCTCATTGTTAGAGTTTCTCTGTGAGGATCCTTGATATCAAGGGGATAGAGAGCTTTGCATAGCCAATCAATGCCAAGAACAGCATTTCTAGAATCTTCTAGGTACATGTTTCCAATACCTGATTTAAAAAAAACAAACATAACATAATTTTGTGCTGGATTTCTGTTCGTAGTGATGGCTTAACTCCATCCCCTTCAAATGATTGGTCTTGAAGCGCCATAATGATTACATTTGAGTTCCTTTGCCCAATGTTTTTAAATATACTTCTATAACACTGGAAATAAGAAGTAGGTTATATACCTCCCAGCTGAGGAGGTTACCCTGCAGGATCACTGAAATGAAAGCAATGCATTTGGGCAATAGATTTGCTCCAATATCATACTGATTCCCTACTCAAAACTCAAGAAAAGAAAAGATTTTTTGGCTTTTATAGATCTCCAATTATTCTATAAATCCTATCAGATGTGAAGGAGGTTCATTATGACATCTTCCTACATAGGAATCTTCCCTTCTCTCACACTGAACAAGTTTCATGATGACATTATCAAAATGCTTCAGCTGTGCACATCAATTACACCTCTTTTTAATGGTCGAGCTTTAGTGCACCTTTCTTCCCACAGCTTTCTTCCAAGGAGCAGCAGCAGTAAAAAAAAAAAAATCCATGCAACTAAGGACAGTTCCTTTTTATTAAGTTGACATCTGACCATACATTCCACTTCAAACTTGTAATATCACTCAACATTTTGTTTTTATAAACTGATGTCATGAAGGCATAATTCCCAGTCAGTATAGTCTAGAATCTCTTATTTTCCATCAGTAATAAGAGACTGGAACCTGAACTACATTGGTGGGGAAAGGATTGTTGAAGTAAATACTTGTGAGGGAAAAAAAATAGAATTATATTTCTCTGTGCTCTTTTTCTGCTAGGGATCACATACTACTTGCTGCTTAATATAGAGGGAAAACAGTACACAGTCTTGACAACTTGAAGTCTTTTCTTTCTAAAAGTTGCCCAAATCCATCTGGTCTTTCCTTTCAGACTGAAAAAAAAAATACTATATATTTAATTGGAACCCCAGATTTTGTCTCTTCTCTCTCTTTGCCAAATTAAAAAGGGGGTAAAAAGTCTAGTCAGTCTGTGTATGGCAGGTCTGTTTTAAAAAAGAAGGCTTTGAAATCTGAAAGGTGAACTTTGAGAGGCAGGCAAATTCTCTTCAATTATTCTCGACTGAATGCCCAGTCCCACTGGCCAAAGGATGAAAAACGTATGCATAAAGGACACAGCAGACGAGCAAAATTTCGGGGGTGGCTCCATCCGTTGTCATCCGCTCCAAAAAGTGGTGAAAATTTGCATAAACAGAATGGAAAAGAACGGAAAAGAATGGACGTGAGTAATAGGTAGCGGGGATGTTAAACGGATGTTCATCAGAAGCCTAGCAGATGAAAGCGGATGGAAGGGGATGACACCTCCGAAGGGGTTATGGGGGATAACTGCAAAGCGGACACATAGCGGATGAAGTGGATGCATCATGTATGCCTAAAGGAAAGAAAGGGGATGCCGCGCAGATGTATATCGGATGCAAACCGTTTACTGTGCATCCTTTCTATTTCCATGCTACTAACGATGTATAGACGTTCCGTGTACCTTTTCTTTCCTCCCTCTTTCCATTTTCAGCTTCAGCGGATGTGATTTGCGAGGATTCCCAGAGGATGCAGAGAGGATACAGCGGATGTTTCACGGATGATAACAGACATAGAACGTTTGTTGCTCGTATGTTGTGGATTTACATCGTACATAGTGGAAAGTTCATCCGTTCACAAAGTTTTGTGCAGCTCAAAACTTCTTGCGCGGATGAAATTGCAGTGGACGGATGCTCAATGGATAGAGCACATGAAACATGTATGCAATGAGTACACAATGGATGCGTAGCATTTTCCAACGGATGGCAAGCTTTTTTTAACGTTTTACATCCTCTTTGCAACCGTAAGTGCAGTGGTACTGGGCCTTAGTTCTGTGCTCTTTCATAGCCAGTTCACAAATGAATACTTTGGATTAAATGAGTTGGGCAAGTTCCAAATAATTATGATAACTTGAAAATAGACAACAGACAAGATCTCCAGACTTGCTGGATGGTGAGATGGGTGGCCTATAAATATCAATCAATCAATCACTCTTGACTGAAATACAAATTTCTTTGATTTGGAGAAAGTTATAAAACTGAATAGGTGAGTATTTATTTAGATGTGATCATTCAGAAAGGAAGGCTAGTTTGAAGTATGAATACTAGTCCCAAATACTTGTGTTTCTATTTGTTATTGAACACTTCAGTTAGCTTTGGTTTATGGGTTTCCAGCATTGTGGGGAAATATCCAGGTACTTTCATGGCACTTTATTTGCCTCCGGTATAATCTCCCATGCTGTCTGTGGGTTTATCCAGCTGGTAAAATGCTGTAGCTTTGAAATGAGTTCTGCTGTTTAGCATTTAATATTCCCCTCTTTTCCTCTGCAATTAGCTTTCCTAATGCAATTTAATCTATCTGAAACATTTCTCAAAAATCATGGCAGTAAACATGATTTCAAACTAAGCTAAATCTCCTGAACTTTTCCTCAACGCTAATTTCAAATGCCAACAGGGCACCAACTGCTGAGAAAATTAATGAATGAGCAATAGCAGACTGTCTTTCATTTTCATTTGAATGATTTTACACTCAGAAGGCATTCTGAGAACAACCAAATAATGCAAACGATGCTAAGGCAATAAAAATAAATTCAGTTCCTGGGTCTGGTTATCAGAGAAGGCAGGCCAGTCCTTAAGCTTTATCATCAGAAAGTGCCAATTCCTAAATTAATAAAGATATCAATTCAGTTCATTCTGGTCATCTTCGTTGTCATTGGACTCTTCAGCTCCACCCTTAGTGCTTTTCTCCCAAATGCTCTCTAAGCCTTGCATCCCACAAAAGTTCCCAAATGTTCCTCTAATGGGAGATGACATTGTTCTGGTTATACAAGAATCAAACTTTAGATTAATTTATTTATTTGTATTCTACCTTCATTAGTTTTACAAATAGCTTCAAGGCAGTCAACATACTTAATACTCCTTCCTCCTCCTCTTTGCCCCACAACAACAACTCTGTGAAATGTGTTGGACTAAGAGAAGGTGGCCCAAAGTCATCCAGCTGCCTTTCATGGCTAAAGTGTGAGTAGAACCCATGGTCTCTTGCTTTCTAGTCTGGTGCCTTAACCACTAGGCCAAACTGGCTCTAATTTGTTTTTAATAAAAGGAGAAAAATGGATGGTTTCATCCCTTTTGGTTCTTATCGTGGTCTAGAACTTCTAGAACATAGAGCTTGTCATTGTCTTTTTTCAAAAGAAGGCAACCTTCAACAACAAAATAATATTGCCTGTACTGTCAAATAGGACAGGGATACTTAAATAGCTGGATTTGTCAAAATGACTTTTTTTTTTTTGCACTGGTTCATGCTTTGACCTGCTTAAAGGACAGCATGCTGCTTATAGAAGTCTGACAGTTATCCAACACAGCTCATTTAGCTAGAAATAAAGGCAGTTTGGAAGACATACTATGTTGGCAGCAGCACAGGTATGACAGCGCACAGTGAAAATCAAAAGTGTCTCCTGTGAGGAACAAATCTTTGTGGAGACACACTGAGCAGAGTTGCCACAGGGGAAAGACAATGGCCAAAGGAAGAGGAGTCAAAGCTCCCCAGAAACTGGAGTCTAAATCTACGAAAAATATCCTTGCCTTGTTGGAAACAAGAAAACAGGAACATTAGTGACACAGCAGGACAATGTGACAAGGAATAACCAAAGGAGACCAGAAACAGGAGTTAGTCAGATTCCTATTAGGAAAAAAGAGTAAGGACTGTTAACAGCTCCTTATAAGAAATAAACAACAGTTGTGGTTGAATGGAAAAGCTCAGGTCAGCTTACAAAGAGCAAACACAGGAAGAGAAGTCTGAACATTTTTGCAGCTTCAAAGATTCCTAAGCATATGTAGAGTTCCCAGATAAAGCCGAAGGCCCTGTGACTTGGAAACTTAGCAAAGTAAAACCCATCCTACCACAGGCCTTTGTTGGATGCTATGAGTGAAAGTGGAAGAATTATTGCAGAATTATTGAAAGGGGAAGCAGTAGAAATTGAGATATGTGCCTCCATGACCTGTGATCAAAGCAATTTACTTCAATATAACGGAAGGAATATTTGCTGTGGAAAAACAAATGCACTGTGTGCTAAGAATGAATGCCACAAATGCAGAAAAGGGACTTTTGCAACTGTCAGTCACACTCAAGACATAAGTTGAAAACCATGGGGATGAATTTATGAGGAGAATCAAGTTGATGCTTCAATTATTCTCCCAAATTATGGGAAGTTTTTTTGCCAAACTATGGTTGTCTAATGTGCTTTGACAAGAGTACAGTGGTTAATATTAGAACTTGTGGTAACATATATTTTAAATTTATATAATTTATTTATAGTAAATAAATTAACTACTGTTGTTTAATTAAAAGTCTTGGAGCAACTCATAAAGAATGAAAATGAGCAGGGCCTTCTAGATTTCATATTTGCTTTTGTTGGGGATGTTTTGGGAGAATAAAAAAAGGCTGATAAAAATATGACCTTTGTATTGAAATGATTAATTCAGCTGAAATATGTTTTCAAGTAACAAAATCAGAGGTTGTTTCTCCTCTCTGCTTCTCCCCAAAAGATACTGACAGACTTTTATTACAAGTGCAATTTTTTAAATTCCACCTTTAGGAATTTCCAATAACAAGGGAAAATATGCCTTTTAAAATAAATTTTATTTTCAAGGAGTCAAATCAAGTTTTTCTCTACTTAGAATTAGTTTAGAAAGTGGCACGGCTAAGAGGTAAATAATTACCTAGTGGATTTTTTTTCCTGTCTATATCTGTTTACATGGAGTTTTGTAAAGAACAAGCAGAGTAGGCAAGGGAGAAAAACTATCTACTAAATTTGGCCTAAGAAATAATGGCCCTGCTGTATTTTCTGAAGCTACACATCAAATACAAACCTTGAATAATAGGAAATAAAAGAAAGCAAAACAAGAGAAGGTGAAAAAAGATGCTGGTGAAGTCATTAGGATTTGTGTATTCTCTCCTGTCTTACTTGTAACACCAAATGGATTTAAACAGCAGGGGTAGCAAGTATATGGAGTGTCTAATCCCTCTTAATGGGTATGAATTAGAAAAACTGAAGTGCTCTTTTAAAAATTGAATACTTTCTGAGTTATGATCATAGATAAACAACTTGAATGGGATCCTCAACTTGTTTGCACTACAATAAATCTCTGGTCAAGGAGGGGATATTTTCTTTTTTCTTTCCATCTCTTTCCTGCAGGGCACTTATCTTTCACCTTTTTTTCCCCATTCTCAGTGCCCTCCAAGGACAGGCAAGGTCTTCAGTTATGTCATTTTTCATCACTTTTCTAGATAATGGTGACATCCTTATTCTCTGCTTGTTGTCAGACACCAAAGCTGTGGGGGACATAATTTATGAACATGATTTATACATCTAAACACCTGTCAAGCTGAACTTTTGAAAAAAAAACTAAAGTTCTAAAATCTAACTGGCACACCTAATAGTCATACTGCAGACTTCGTACTGTGACATCTTTTTCTCCTTCTTTCGGTATTGAATTGAAACAATTGGGAGGAGGTATTTAAAATATTTCTGATGATTATGTGGATAATAAGGATGGTAATAAGGATGGCTTAATGAAGATGTCGGACATTTGAACAAGGAGTTGTGGTGGCACAGTGGTTAGAATACAGCATTGCAGGCAAACTCTGCCCACAGCCTGGAGTTCAGTCCGAATGTGGCTCAAGGTTGACTCAGGCTTTCTTCCTTCCGAGGTCAGTAAAATGAGGACCCAGATTGTTGGGGGGCAGTAGGCTAACATTGTAAACTGTCCAGAGTGCTGTAAGGCACCATAAAGCAGTATATAAATGCTACTGCTATTATTTTAACCTTTGGTATCTCATAAATCCAGGCTTAATATCTGAAGAATGCAATTGTGGCATACAAAACTACATCTAAATTTCTTTTCCAAACTTACTAATGATCAGCTAGCTGCCAAGATCTGGTACTGTACTATATTGCTTACACTTAACTCAAAGGAGAGGCTAATGAGAAAACAGATTTTGTTGTTGATGATCTTGATGATCAAAATACAGGGTAAAATATCGATTTATTTTTTAAAGAAATGAAATATATCATTGTCCTTACCAACACAATAAAGCTTGCTAATTCTTCCCAACACAATTTCTTTCTCCAGTGAATTCCTCTGCATAATGTAAATAAGCAGGATGCAATTTTGTAATTTTATCTTTAGCTTAGGTTATCAAATTATGCATAGGGGAGGGGAAGTGGTAGGAAAAAAATGGTTTAATATCAAGTTAGGAACATCTAACAAAATTCCACTATGATAGGTTCAGAACATAGAAAATGAAGGACACCTTTGAACAGCATGTAGTTGAACAATGGGATCTGTTCTGGGCATACATTTTGACAGCTTTAAGATGGATTCAAATAAACTCTTTGATTACTGGCTGCTAATATGATGGATATATGCCAGTCTTGAAAGTAGAATGACCCTGAATGTCAGTTGTTGAAAAAATAGAGGACAACATTGAATTCATGTTCTATTGTGGCTTCTGTAAGGACAAAGCAATATGATTAGTTAAACTATTTGTCTCATCTATGACAGCTGTCAATTAGCACACAAAGGTTTATAAAGCTGTGTCTTAAATGGCAAAATGTGTTGCAGTTAGATTTCAGAAGAAAACCCTTTCACTTCAAGTTACAGTGGTAAGTTTTCAGTTGGCTGCATTCTGATGGAACAAAACTAAAAAACATCTAAGCATTAAAAGATTCAATTCCTGGCTATTCTTCCAGGCTCTGGACTAGGGTAGCTGTAGCCCCTTGCAGTGTGAGTAACATTTTTATGTGTTTCTGACCAGATTCATCTTCTTCTTTGCTATTTTTTTATTTAGTTTGTATTTTTAGCTTGATAATCTCAAGATTTTAGTATAACTAGGATAGAATGGGAAACACTGTTAGGATTGCAAGATTATTGAATAACTGAATAACAGAATTGGAAAGGAACTTGGTGGTCTTTTAGTCCAATCTACTGCTCATGCAATAAAACCAGAGGCAGTATTCAGCAGGTTCTGACCAGTTCTGGAGAACCGGTAGCAGAAATTTTGAGTAGTTCAGAGAACCGGCAAACACCACCTCTGACTGGAGATTTTACAGTCTCCTTCCCCTGCCACGCCCACCAAGCCACACCCACAAAACTGGTGGTAAAAAAATTTGAATCCCACCACTGAGTAAAATCCTATACCATTTCAGACAAATGGTTGTCCAGTCTCTTCTTGAAAAACTCCAGTGTTGGAGCATTCACAACTTCTGGAAGAAAGCTGTTCCACTAGTTGATTGTTCTCACTATCACTATCTTCTTAGTTCTAGGTTGGTTTTCTCCTTTCATTATTGTTATTATACCTATAAAGTATAATTCTAGTATTTCTCTTGGTTTTTGACTCCTGGCCTGGTCTACCTCAGAAGCGTGACAACTTTCCATTGAATTGCCTATTCAGGAATTGACTTACTTAGCTTAAGTCCCTTAGACTTGATCAGTGTCTTTATTGCAGATAAGAATAGAGCCATATATTTAGAGATGGTTTTTCCACTGCAATATGAAGGGTATCTTTGAAGGTCTTGGAAGAGACATGATCTGATATAATGGTTTTCTCTACTTTGGAAATTGCCGAGTCTTGTCTTACTACCTTCATTCCTCAAAAGCAGAGGAACTGTTCATACTAACTACTAAGTATTATCAACCAGCCAGCTTGCTAACAAAATGGTCAAGGAGGTTATTTTAAAACTTTTTTGAAGAATGTTGAAAAAATCATCCATAGAAAGAACTGAAGCATATTGAATCACAATCCTCTGTCCCTGTAATTTTACAGAGAATAAGGGAGATGGCCTTGATAGAAACATGCAATAATCATTGTCCAGGCAAAAGGGGCCAAAACATGTTTAAGTTCAGAAGAAGAAACTAATATTCAGAAATGACTTAGACAGACATAACCCTGAATCAGTAACATAGAAGAAAAAGGAGATACAGCACAATCAATCTTGCAAGATTCTGTTATTATAGCCAATCACAATACAAAAAATAGTTTTAGCCTTTCTTTGGAGTTGATTTTGCAGTCTGGTCTGTTTATTGGGCTGAAAAGTTCTTAACAATCAAAGGTTCATTTACTTTATTTAAATACCTGAAGTACTTGGCTAACAAACAGAGAATGAAGGCAAGTACCGTATTTAATTTATAGTTAGAAGCCACTTGGCATTTAACAAAAGCAGGTACTGAATTCCTAAAAAAATAATAACATTCTAGTTAAATTGTACCCTCCACACAATTCAGAATACAAAAGCAAAGAAAAAAAAGCTTCTTTTTCCACCAGCTAGCAAATGAAAAATGAGAATGACAAACAACACAATGAAGATCAGTAAACTCAAACAAAAGAAAAAAGAACACTCAAAGCAACATGGTGTTCCGTCCGGAAAAACGTGTGGTAGACCAGGTTACAGTAAACAAGTCTTTATTTCAAACAAGCAACAGTAACGGAATGGATGGCTAAAGCCGCGGCAGCCCTTTTTATACAGGCTTGCCTGCCGGCTTATAGCCAATGACGTTTCTTTAACTTTGCCGCCTTTAAGCGGCTCCCTGGATTGGTTCCTAGTGAACCAATCTGCTTTCGGCTTTTCTGGCCAATCAGAATGTTCAACTTGGACTCTTCCAAGTTATACAGAACACCCCTCCCCCTTTAGTTTAGTCCTACATGAGTGATGTAGTCGCACAGGTAGGTGGGGCTTCTTCTAGTTCTATTTGAACTGCGCGGTTCATTTTCGCTGGAAACTTCAAGCGGTTCGGTCGGGATCAGTTGGCTCTTCTCCATGGAACCGCCTGGAAGGGTGAATCAGCATTGCCGCTACCGCTTGAGTTGCTCAGGCCAGTGGTTTTGCCGCTCCCTCCTGGTTTTCCTGGGCAGGTCGAGCTGGCTAGGCTGGCCCCTTCCAGGACAGATTCCTCTTCATTTGGATTATTTCTGCTGGTCTCATCTAACCATAAGTGTTCTTTTTGCTCTTTTTGATTGGTTAGATGTTCTGGATTTATTTTTAATAGTTTATTTTCACCCTCTTTTTTATTTCTTTGTATTTGCCCCCCTCCTGAGTTGTGTTTTCGTTGATTTTTATTGTTTGAGGTTGCGCGGTTGTATTTCGCTCGATGTTTCAGGAACGAAGCTGGTCTATGTGCCGCTTCCACTCTCTTCCATCGTCCACGGTTAGATGGTAGGACCGGGGGCCTGTTATTTCTGTGATTGTGGCTGGAAGCCAGAGAGGGTCCCTGATGAAATTTTTTGCATAGACTCGGATGCCGATTTCAAATGTGCAGTATCGGCTGGATGAGTCGGGGGTTTTTTCACAGGTGTAATTTGGGTGCAATCTATCTAAATGGGTTTCCTCTCCATTAATAATTCTGCCAGGCTCTTGTTCATTATATTACTGGGGGTGATATGTTGTAGTGTGAGTAAACGGTTTAGCTTGTCTTGGACATCCCCATGGTCCATTTATTCTAGGCCTTCTTTCATAAATCTGACAATTCTCTCGGCCCTACCATTTGCCGCCGGGTGGGCCAGCGCGGTAAGTGCATGGCGTATACCTAAGGAAGCTAAATACTGCTCAAATTGTATAGCGGTTAGTTGTGGCCCATTGTCAGACACGAGTACATCAGGCAAATCATGAGTTGCAAATAATTTGTTTAACTGCTTGATAACAGCATTGGTTGTTGTGGATGACATTATTATAACTTCCAACCAATTTGAGTATGCATCTACGACAATCAAAAACATATGCCCCCTAGTAGGTCCTGCAAAATCAATATGGATTCGAGACCAGGGGCCTTGTGGGGTCTCCCAGTCTCGTATGGGTGCTTGCGATGGAGAGGGTCTAGTTCTCTGGCACTTATTACATGTAGCTACCCAGTATTCAATATCCTTGTCTAAACCAGGCCACCAGACATAGCTCCTAGCCAGGCTTTTCATTTTTACTATGCCTGGGTGGCCTTCATGGAGCATACTCAATACTTCTTTCTGCAGTCTGGAAGAAATTACCACCCGATCACCCCATTACAAACACCCCTTTTGAATTGACAGTTCAATCTGTCTGGTCCGAAAAGGTTTAAAATTTTCAGTCTTTTGGTTTTCCGGCCAGCCTTTACCTACCCAATTCAAAATGCGGGCAGTCATTAAGTCTTTTGTGGTAGCTCTGGTGACATCATTGGCAGACAATGGCAGTTCAGGGTAGGCCTCTATTTATAGTGCGGCGGTAGTCGGAGCTGGGTCATCTTCTGTTGTTGGCAGTGGTGTTCGACTTAATGCATCTGCATGGGTGATTTGTTTTCTGGGTCGATGCAGCAATGTATATGAGTATGCAGCTAGGAATTCTGACCATCTAGTCATTCAGGAGGATAAAATGTTCGGTGTGGGTTTGTTTGCCGCCAAAATTCCTAGTAAAGGTTTATGGTCAGTTACAATGGAAAATGTCCTCCCATAGAGGTATTCATGAAAACGTTTAACTCCGGCGACGATTGCCAGGGCCTCTCTGTCTAGTTGGCCACAGTTGCATTCCACTTTGGAGAGCGTTTTCGAGTAAAAGACGATGGGTGCCTCTCTCCCGTTGGGCAATTGGTGGCTCAGGATGGCACCGACTCCGAACGGTGAGGTGTCACAGGTGACTGTCAATGGGAGTGTGTTACTAAACTGAATAAGAATGGTGTCTGAGGTTAATAAGTCTTTTATGCTTTGGAAAGCTTTTTGTTCCTTGTGACCCCAAGTCCAGTTAGTTTTTTATCCAGTAAATGATGCAATGGTTCTGCTATTGTTGCTTTGTGGGGGAGGAATACATTATAAAAGTTTATTAGACCCAAAAATGCTTGTAAGTCTGTTTTGTTTCTAGGTCTTGGTGCATCTTTAATTGCTTTGACTTTTTTTTCTGTAGGGTGTATACCCTCTCCGTCAATTAAATACCCTAAAAATTAGACGCGATCAGTAACTAGACAGCATTTTTCCTTTTTAACTTTCAGGCCGTATTCTCTAAATTTTGTTAGCACTTCTCTTAGTCTTGCTTCTAATTGGGTCATGTTTTTTGCTGAAATTAGGACGTCATCAAAGTATGGAATGACCCCTTTAATTCCATTTAATAGGCGTTCCTTGAGGCTTTGGAAAATGCCTGGGGCAACGCTTACTCCAAATTGAAGTCTGTTACATTTGAATGCCCCTCTGTGAGTTACTATTGTCTGTGCCTCAGCTGTTATTGGGTCTACTGGAAGTTGTTGATATGCTTGGGCTAAATCAAGCTTGGCAAAAAATTTTCCTCCCCCAAGTGAGTGCAGTAAGTGCTGCACGACTGGTACCGGGTATGCGCTTTGCTGCAACACATGGTTCAGGGTAGCTTTGCGGTCTCCGCAGATGCGCACAGACCCGACAGGTTTTACTGGTGTTACTATTGGTGTTTCCCACCTAGCATGGTCAAACGGTTCTATGACCCCTTGCACGATTAATTTGTTTAATTGTTCATCTATTTTGGCTTTTAACGCAAAGGGTACTCGTCTGGCCTTTTGCCTTCTTGGTGCTATCTGGGGATCTAAACTAAAGGAAATTGGGGTCCCCCTGTACCTTCCTAGAGTGCCGTCAAAGACATCCTGGAACTCGTGTATCAGGTTCTCTTCCCAATCGGTTGCGGCTATTCAGCTCACTCCAGTCATTCCGATGCCCAATGGTGTGAACCATTTGATGCCCAGGAGACTGGGATGGTCTCGGTCGACTATGGTTAGTGGCAGGACTTCGGCGTGCTGTTTGTAAGTGACTTTGAAGTGTCCTAGACCTACCACAGGGATCCTGTTTCCTTGGTAGTCCTTTAGTATTAATTTTTGTTTCTGAAGTTCTTTTAGTCTTATATTTGGAACTAGCCATCTGATTGTGTTCCAAGACACCATTGACAGGAAGGATCCTGAGTCGACCACCATCTTGCAAGGGCTTCCTTCAATTTTCACTATAATTTTGACCTTTCTCCTGCTTTCTGTCTGGGCGCTTCCAATAGTGACAGTCTGGTGGGTTTTTTCTTGGTTGCTGGTTCCTTTGCTGCACTCCCATTTTCTGTCAACTTGCCTCGATTCAGTTCTTCGTGGGGAATTACTGTGCCTTCTAGGACTGTTGTTTTTACAATTTCTGCAAACTCTCTCGATGTGTCTCCTTTTCTTGCAAGCCCGACAGATGGCATCAAGGAACCTGCACTCGGCTCGGGGGTGGTTCCCTCCGCAGCCACCGCATTCTTGCCAATTTCTTTTTTTGCGCCTTTTTTTGTTTGCGTTTAGGTGGTGGACCTCATCATCTTCTTCTGTTTCTGATGATGTGCCGAGGTCTGTAGTAGAGGGCGCTTGCTTCTTTCCCCTGGGTATGGTTGTCGTGTCAGTATTGGCATTCATCAGCTTCATTGTCGCCGCTAATTTTTTCATGGCTTCTGCAGCGGTGGCTTCCGCGATCGCTTCAGTCACAGTTATATTAGGCTTATTTAATAATTTACTTTGTAAGTTAGAGTCTTTTAGGCTGAAGACGACACGATCTCGCATGGCTTCATCCATATTCTGGAATTCGCAAGCTCCACCCAGATGTCAGAGGGCCGCTACAAAATCAGCAATGGTCTCATCTTCCTTTTGGTCTCTTTTGTAGAACTCGTGTCTTTTAATGAGATTTGACACCACGGGCACGTAGTGAGCCTTTAGCATTCGGTTAAGCTCAGACCAGGTCATCTGTTTCACATCTCTGGGCTTCGCCAATGCCTTGGCCATCTTGAACACGGTTGGCCCACAATGAGTTAGGAAGACAGCCCTCTTCCGCTGATCCGAAATTTCCTCCATTTCATTGCTCTCTAAAAACATCAGGAAACGATCGATGTATGATTCCCAATCTTCTTCGTTGGGGTTGAACTACAATTTCCACTTGACAAAAAATATCAAGATAATAGTAGAAATGTTATAGATAGGCTGGCAAGCATGCAGCTATGGGAAGTCTTCACTTATTTTTTGTTTTTTGACCATATGCTTAATATCTGCTTTCCTTCTGACATCTTGTCCTGTCAGCCTTCCCAACTAGATCACACTGGAAACAAGGTCAGATGAGCTAAGTCCACTTACTGAAAGTCTAAATCTTATAAATCTGTGGTCTCATTCATGGCTTGAGAATTTCTCTGTGTGTAAGTGCATATGAGTGCATCTTTTCTGAGCTTATTTCTCTGCCATTCATACAGTGGTACTTTGGTACTCAACTGCTTTGAAACTGATTGAATTTGGTGGTCAGTGCATTTTGATGCAAAAAAATTTGTACTGGTACTCATAGAACAAGCTAGAACTTGTCAGTGTCTTCTGCCTTGTAATTCGCCACATTATTCCTTATGGGAAAAATTGTTTGGTATTCATTGTTTTTGGTACACATTATGACTCCTGGAACCAATTAATGATAAGTACTAAGGTACCACTATATAGCTGTGGAGTACATCAACTCTTATCTAATCATTATTGAGACAATATTTCTTCTCTCCATCTCCCATCATTTCCACATATCATTACATGTCCCTTATAGCCTCATCCAGCTTAAATTGATTATAACCAAAGATGACTGGTTCTCGCTGCTATGCTAGCTAGTCTGTAAAAAGTAAACCAAAAACCGAAGTGTGAAGCAACAAATGGCAATTCAGTTGCAAGAAGTCAACTAGCTCTATCAGAACATTTGAAATACTTCAAAAGGAAGAAACTCACAGGTTAGGGAATTTAAAACAGGTATTTTAAAATTAGAACATTCTGAGGTGGAAATGTTTCCCACCTCCCTGCATGGTTGTGTAGAAAGTTAGCACCCACTGCTCTTCTAGAAGAATGAAATATTCTGAGAAATATTAAAAAGGCAGAATATTTCCCTGGATGAGAAATCTTGAAACATGTTTTTTTAGAGGGATTAAGGAGCCCCCACCTTTTCTTAATAGCCCACAGCAGATGCCAGCATTTAAGAATTAAAGAGATAGATAGCTCAATTTAAAGCAAATACACTCACCCAAGAATCAACACAGGAAAAAACTATCAAGCCACAATAGGAATTACTCAACACATTTAAGAACCCTTCATTGCATCACCCCAAACTTCAACCAAACCGAGGAGCTCAGACACACTCCTATGATTTGTACTTTGCCTGTAGAGCCAGCTATGACCCCTACAGAGCCATTACATGGCCCCATGGGAGTCAATAGAATACATGTTCTTAAGCCCCTGTCACAGAGCACCAACGGATGGAAAGAGGATGTAAAACGGAGAGAAACACTTGCCATCCGTTGGTTAATGCGATGCATCCGTTCTGTACTCACTGCGTCCATTTTTCATACTCTCTATCCATCCAGCATCCGTCTACTGACATTTGATCTGCTCAAAAAGTTTTGAGCTGCACAAAACTTTTTGAGTGGAAAATGTATCCAATGCGTCCGTTCTACATCCGCTACGCATACGGGGAACATCCGTTATACATTCATAGTCATCCGCTATATCCACTAGGCATCCGCTGTGCATCCATGCAACTTGCATCCACTCCAGTGGAAAACGGACACAGGGAGGAAGCAAAACGGATGCAGAATGGACACGCAGTGTTAGTAGCACGGACGTAGAAAGGTAGAAAGCGGATGCAGCTCACATACAAAGCATTAAAATGGAAAAAACGTTCGGATAGGGGACGTATCTCAGATATTTAGGATGTCTGGAGGATGTCTAGAGGATGCAAAAGGACACCTAGTGGAAAACCTACATTTCCTATAAAAAGGGGGAGAAATCACCAAGATCTCACTTTCAGTCCAGCAGCCCTGCGGTGCAGACCTCTTCAGCCTTGATCTTGCTCTTGCTCTTCCACAGCATCCAGTCATCTCCACCTTGGATTGTCGCACACTCCTTTTGGAAGCCGCCATCATTCTACAACAGTGTGAAGCCCTCTACAGGCTCTTTCACCTGTTCTACGCGAAGAAAAGGAGGCATCCAAGAAGTGTCTGGGTCTGAAGATGGATCGCGAGAAGAGCCGAGTACGGACTGTATAACAAGCTGATGGTGGTGCTGAGGAACGAAGACTCGTGCATTCCAGAACTTCATGAGGATGCCGCCAGCCATGTTTGACAAAGTTGTGGAGTGGCTGAGACCCAGGTTGACCAAGGCAAACACCAACTTCCAGCCCAGCCTGGACCCTGGGCTGAAGGTGGCACTGACACTGTGCCACCTGGCCTCTGGGACCACATACAGGAGTATGCAGTATGCCTGGAGGGTGCCACACAACACCATCAGCATTGTGGTCAGAGAAGTGGTGCAGGCCATCATCGAAGAATACCTGGAGGAGCTCCTCCAGTGCCCCTCCACTGAAGAAGGCTGGAAGAAAGTTGCAGAGCAGTGGTATCAAAAGTGGAACTTCCCCCACACCGTTGGAGCCATAGATGGGAAGCACGTGGCCTGCAAAGCTCCAGCCAACTCAGGGTCCACTTATCACAACTACAAGGGCTTCTTCAGCATCATCCTCTTCACCATGGTTGATGCTGACTACAAGTTCATGTACATCGATCCTTCAGGCAACGGGTCATCTTCAGATGCCCAGGTATACAACGCCAGTCACCTCAATTAGGGGCTGGAACACATCCTCATCATGGGCTTCCCAGATCCAGACCCCCTGCCCAACGACACACAAGATGTGCCCTACTTCATCGTGGGGGATGATGCCTTCTTCCTCAGAACCCACCTCATGAAGCCCTACACTTCCAGATGCCTCACCCATGAAGAGAGGATCTTCAACTACAGGCTGTCCTTCTTGCCAGGGCTGGCAGCAGATGGCACAGGCTTCCTCCTCTTCCCCATGGTTGTTGGCTGGAGATGTGTCTGGCAGCAGGTCTTTCCTCTGAATGGTGACCTGCTTGTGAGCTGCATCCTTTTATATCTGTGGGGCTGACCCAATGCATCCTCCCCACATGCGCAGTGAACGCTTTGCATCCGCTAGGCATCCGCTAGGCATCCGCTAGGCTTCCGCTAGGCATCTGCTAGGCTTCTAGGATGCATCCGCTGTATCCACTCAGCCTCCGCTCTGCATCCGCTCCTTCCGCTGCACGTCCGCTTCGCTGTGCTCCCCCAGAAGCCCTGCGGATGTGCCATCCGCTTCCATCCGCTTCCATCTGCTAGGCTTCTGTGGAGCATCCGCTTTACATCCTGGCTACATCCTCTCCCCGTCCGTTCCTTTCCGTTGTTGTCCGCTCTCTTTATGCAAATTCGGGGCACTTTTGAGAGCGGATAACAATGGATGGAAAATTTTCTTGTCCGCTGTGTCCTTTTTACATACTTTTTACATCCATCGGCCTATGTGACAGGCCCTTTACACAGGAACAGGGAAGCCCAAGAGAAGATATAACCTCCCCCCACCACTCTCAACACCATGTGGTCAACTGCCCAAAACTCATGTGGTTCTGCTTCATCATTAAACCATCTTTCCAATCAGCTTCCATGTTTCCAGTGTCTTTCTCCTGGCTTGGAAATGAACCAGATGGATGTTTCTTCCCATAGTTGCATTTTAGAGACTATTCTGCTGATTGAATGAAATCTTTCTTTTATATCTCCAAAATCTCCCAAATCTGCCCAGGAACATTGAGCAACCCTCTAGAATTGTTCTGGGAAGATTGGAGTGGGTGGGTGGGGGGAAAGGGAAGAGAGGGGTGGATAATGGTGCCATTTCTTCCAGGATTGTTTTCAGAAAGAATGCATTTTCTATATTGCATTTATGATTTTTCTCAGCCAAAGGCAAATGTTAAGTATTGCCTCAGAAACATTTTTCATCCTAATACAGAAAAATATATTCAGTCTTAAATCCCATCCATCTGAAAATTGTAGATTGTTAGGAGCAATCTGCATATATTTGAACTTTCTAAACTTGTCTGCCATTTCTTTTTCTTTCTTAAAATGGTTCTAAACTTTTGAAAAACCACAACCTTGTGATTTACTTATTGAAATGAAAAGGAAGTCTAATATGAAAAAGCTGCTGGTTATGGTGTAGCTCACATAAATATAAACAAAATTTTATATGATATTTTAACTGATCTTTGAGATTTATTTAAAATCACATTTTCTGAATAAAGAGCAAGCAAAGATTATATTTCAGTACAAGACTTCCATTTCAATAGCTTTTGTTCTCTGAATTCTATTTTTAATGCTTTGCCAAGAAAATAGAAAAGCTATTTATAAAATAGTTCTTATTCTTGGTTAAAAGATGTGAACATTTAAATTGATGATGAGCAAACACAGTATTTTAATTGGTACTAGCACATAGCATAACTATGGCTCTGTTAGTATTTCCTTCATTAACCCTGATGTCCAAAGTGCTTATGACTAGAATGTTGAAATACTTGCCCAGCTAAATCTTGTTGTTTTATTCATTGAAAACATCCTAGTTTTTTTAAATAAAGGTTTGAAGGTTGGCCATTGAAATTTTACACCAATATGATCAAGATTATAGAAACAGTTTTATATTTGTATTTGTCAAAATAACCCCTAAGTATTTCACCTTTTTCTCAACCCTAAACCTGACTTTTTGTTCAATATATCACTATCCTGAGAAAACATATTCTTGATCAGCATTGTTATTTTCTGTTTATTTATTTATATTTTATGAAATATGCCAAAGCCCCAAACTCATTCAATTTCCTCATCAAATATATATTGTTTTGGGGTCCTTAAAAATATAATCAGATCATCAGCAAACGCCCTCAATTGATAAACTTCTTTCTTAACATTTATACCCTTTATTTTACCATCTTGTCTGATACATCTATTCAAAACATCCAACATCTGCGGTATCTGCTATCCCGCATCAGATGGGCGTCTCATGATAGGGAG
>BLBF01000032.1:12380109-12405120 GCA_015471245.1 Laticauda colubrina | reverse complement strand
GCATTGATACACAGTTGCAAACACATAAATGATACATAGTTACAACAAACACCAAAAACAAACAAAAAAAATAGAGGGGACAAAGGACATCCTTTTCTTGTATTCTTTTGAATTTCATATGAGTTAGTTAAATCACCATTTATGACAATTTTTGCATTCTGTGACATGTAGATCCCTTTAATTCCTCAGACAAAATTATCTCCAAAGTCCATTTCTTCTAGCACCTGAAACATAAAGGCCCAATTTCGGTTGTCAAAGACCTTCTCTGCATCTAAAAATATTAAGTCAGCCTGATATTGTAAGTATTCAATCATACTGTATTTAGGACAGTCCTCACATTGTACGATCAAGATTATCAGTATAATGAATAGAATAAAAACAGTCCAATGAAAACTAAAAAAAGCCCCATCCTAATGCACACACAAACTTACATACACCAGTGAGCCAAATACTTTATTTTTATTTGTAAACATTACAAATAAATAAGGATAAAAACAAAAATGTGATGTCTTTGGCGATCTCTGAGCTTGCCAGTTTTCTTGCAGATGGTTTATTATATCATCAGTGCTAGTAAGGAGTGTACTTTGCTGTCAGTTTATATTCTATAATATTCTATATATTCTGTAATATAATATTCTAGAATATAAACTGACAGCAAACTGATGATGTTACCTAATTTGGGTAATGAAACATCAGCAAGAAAACAAGCAAGTTCAGAAAGCACCAATGACTTCTCATTTCAACTCTGGGCTACAAATATTCCCCTTTATAAGAACAAAAATAAATTAATTAAATCTATGCATAAAAAACTGGAAAATTTCCATGGAATTAAATCAATTAATTGGTTAATGCTAAATAAAGCACTGTATGTCTTAAAATATTTTTTTTTTAAGTCTTAATTTCAGGATGAGCAACATAAACATGAAATAAGCTCTAATAGAAAGATCCCAACTGCTGGAAATCTGTTTCTGAGAAAGTGCTGTAAATACTGTGAGTGATCTCATAATCAGATGGTACTATGAAAGACACAATAATGCAGAAAGCACTGGTCTTTCCAAAGCATAAAATAACTCTTGAGTCCAGAATGTTTTCCTCTACAGTGGAAGCAAGAGCTCAGTTCAAAATATACCCAAGGAACTGGGGCCAAGACAAAAGTAAGGTCAGATTCTCAAATGTAAAGTCACACATTTTCTACTGGAAATGCAACAGAAGGCAAAAGGCAAAACAAAAGATAATGTAAGGTGAACCACTTACCATTCTTTTATGGAATGTCCAGCCTTCTGCTTTAGATGGTCTCAGGCTATGCATAGATACTCCACCCCAAATTCCCTCTAGATTACAAAGAATAGCATATAACATTATTCTCCAAGATAAGCAAATGACTAGTACATATGCACTTACATGTGCATATATACCCAAAAACTCACCCATATCACACCCATACCTATTGAGAGACTGGGGGTGGGGGGGGGGGGAAGAGACAGAGAGACAGAGACAGATTTGAAAATAAAAATAGGCACAACATGCATTCAGTCAAGATGTTCTGTACCTTTGCCTTTGGGAAATAAAAAAGAAGAATGCCTTATAACTAAGAATATAGTAGGGTGTTTCTGTGACACCAGCACCCACAAAGAGGTTCTCCCAGCTTTTTGAAAAGAGTGGACATATTTGGAATCTTTGCAGTAGGCGTAAGGCCTTCTTAATATATGGTGGCTCCATGAACAGCTACAAACATTAACATTTTGTTCCATTCCCATTGCACTGGTTAATGTATGTACTTCTAATAAGTGAATCTGGGTTATTTAAATTACATCGGAATGTAAAACATGTTCAGCTTGCTTCTCTGTCAATGCAGCCCAGAGCAGCCAGTGAAACAAGAGACAGATCATTTGAATATTGTATAATGCAATCACATTTTAATTTCCTTTTCTGAACTGTTTGGAATAAATTAAGAGCCATGGAAGCTATACTGTTTAAAGCTATGTTCGTGTACATTTCCTTTAAATCAAGGCGACTCATATGAGCATAATATCATGTATAGAAACACCAAGACATTATTGGAAAACACATTTTGGATGCAAATACATCTTTGTTATTTTCATTCTCTGCTTCCTTGGGAGACAAACCTCTAACCATCGAATTAAGAAACCTCCAACTTAGTATCAATAGACACTGATGCAAATCCGTAACACCTGAGCTCAAGTATTGTTGCTATTTTATTTGTAGTGAATAATACATGAACACCTTAAAATATATTCTATACCTTCAAGAACCCAGCTTTTGTTGTTATAGTAACCTATATTCACAGCAAGGACAACTCCAGAACATTCACAATTTCTTAATGTTAGTTCTACTTATATCCAGGTAACAAAGAAAGGATTGTTGTGCCTGAAAGGCTTTCATAATATCAGGCTTGCACCCTAAATTTTCTTAGTGTGTCTGGAAGACTTTATTTTTTAAATCCAGTCAGCATTGCCGCACAGCTTTGAGTTCCAAAATTTTACAAAGAAGCTGTAAAACATCACTCATTTTCCCTCACTTTGAGTGCTGCAAATGCTCACAGCTCACTGTCAACAGGAAATCAGCAGTAATGTAGGGCATTAAAACTCAATTTCTTTGATCCTTAAACCCTGAGATTTCTTCTCTCTCACTTCAGTTAGCAATGTCTTGTCTTTCAGCAAGACAATTCTTCCTTCTGAGGTCATTCTGTGTTTAGGAACATTTGTTTTTATTTTGAGCAGACTTGCTTTCCACATCTCCATTTCATTTCAACCAGATTAAGGGAAATCCCTCAAATTCAACCTCTTATTCTGGGAAGTCCACTTGGTAGCTAACAAATTTGAAGCAGTGAAAATATCTGTTAAACATTTGCCAGTGCTATATCCAGTACAAATAAATTCTCAACTTATGACCATCTGCTGCTAAGTGAGACAATTGTTAAGTGAGTTTTATTCCATTGTACAACTTTTCTTGCCACCATTGTTAAATGAATCACTGCAGTTGTTACACTAGTAACACCGTTGTTAAGTGAATCTGGCTCCTCCATTGACTTTGCTTGTCTGAAGGTTACAAAAGGCAACCCTGGGACACTGCAGTTGTGATAAATACATACTAGTTGCCAAGCATTTGAATTTTGATCAGGTGACCATCATGGAGATGCTGTAACAGTCATAAGTGTGAAAAATGGCCAAAAGTCACTTTTTTCACTGCCATTTGAAGAGTGAACTGTTGTAAGTCTGTTGTTAAAGTCAGCTTGAGAGGCAATTGGGATCTATGGATAGTGGGACAAAGTAGGCAAATTGCTGGATTAAGATATGTGAGCAGTAACAGTGATGAAGCAGAGCTCATGAACTTTTAAAAGATTCATAATATTAACTTGGAAATAACATAGGATGTATGCAATATGGGTTTAGGACTAAATAAAGATTTTAATTTAATGGCAAAAAGCTTCATAAGATTGGGATATTAGAATGAGTAAAACAGAAAAAGAGCGTAGTAATTTTTTTTTAAAAAAGAAATACTTGACAAAAATATCTATGAAAATAGTAAACGTAATTAGACTAACAGACCAGACCAGAATGTTGACAGTTATAAGGACAGTAATAATTGATGGATTTTACAAAATAAGAAAATAAGGGTAATATGAGCTGCACTGTTTTTCTATGACAACAGAAACCTGACTGAGACTAAAAGGTTTAAGCAAAACCAAAACAGAAAAAAGAAGTCTGCTCTTATTCTCACCATAGTAGTTGACATACTTTTTTTTAAACTTTGTCACCATGGCAACCTCAAGAACAAACTGAGAGAAGGACAGAGGAGTTCTCTAGAACAAATTTCTGATTAGGGTATTTCTTCATATTTATTACAGAAATTGTTGTAGAGCGGCGGAATAACCTGAGGCAAACACAGAGCGAACTTCAGCTTTTTACTTTATTGTAACAATAAAGGGTTGCCGCGGCTGCCACACTAACAAGGCAGCCAGCTGGTGGACAACAGCTGATGCCGTTTGACAGTTCCCTTTTATAACCGGCTGTCAAACAGCATCAGCCAATAGGAATGGTCTGTGTTCCCGCTGGAAACACGGACCGGAGTGAAGGCTTTGGTTTTAGTCCATTGCGAACGCTACACTCCTTTCCTCCAGCACGGAACGTGCGTAGTCTTTAAGATAGTTCGGGACCTTGCGCAGGCGGCCAGATCTTCTGAGCCCCAATGAAATTGCTGCTGGAAGGAACTTCTCTGCTTTCTGGGCAAACTTCTGGTGCCGACGAAGCTGGTGTTTCGGCTTCAGGTGTCTCAGGACGAGGGACTGATGGCAGATCAGGTAGGCTTGCATTCTTGTCGGATCCAATGGAAGTTTCTGTGTGCGCCGGTCTTTTTTCTATTGCAGGGACATCTTGAGGGCCATTTGCAAGCGTACTCCAATGTCTTCTAAGCTGGTCAATGTGGCGGCGCCAGATGTGCCCATCTTGCAGTAGGACCCCGTAAGACTTAGGACCAGTTACTGCCACAATTTGCCCTGGCATCCATAAAGGGTGCCCTGAATAGTTCCGGGCATAGACCTGGTCATTCTCAGTGAACTCCCTTGCCTGGCTGTTTGACCCTAGGGGTGTGACTGGGGCATAATGCATATGGAGTCTATCTAGGGTGGTCCTCAGGCGTCTACCCATGAGATGTTCAGCTGGAGACTTATTAGTGGTGGCACAGGGGGTTGTGTGTTGGGTTAGGAGGTACTTAGTGAGCCTAGAATGCCAGTCTATAGGTCCAAACCTTTCCAGGACTTCCTTAACTGACCTGACTGCCCTTTCAGCCAGGCCATTACTGGCAGGATGAAATGGAGCTGTAAGGGCATGCCTTATACCTAGGTTGGCTAGGAAAACCTCAAGCTCACAGGAAGTAACTGGGGGCCGTTATCAGATGCAATGGTGTCAGGGAGGCCATGGGTAGCAAAAATCCTTGATAGAGCCTTAGTGACAGCTTCTGAAGTTGTAGTGGTCATTAAGGTCAGTTCCACCCATTTAGAAAAAGAATCAACCATTACCAGGAATGTGCGCCCATGAACAGGGTCAGCCAAATCAATGTGTACACGGGACCAAGGGGTCCCAGGATGTTCCTACCTGCCTGGAGTGGATGTGGGTAGAGCAGGTCTGGTAGCATGGCATGGCTGACAAGCATTCACCCAACTAATAATCTGAGCATCTATGCCTGGCCACCATATGTAACTGTGAGCCAGGGCCTTCATCCTGACAATGCCAGGATGGCCCTCATGCAGGACCTTTAAAACTGAGTTCTGCAATTTAGAAGGGATAACTACCCTAGTTCCCCAGAGTAAACAGCCTTGCAAAGAAGAATTCTTGCCGGCGACTTTTGAAAGGTAGGAATTCAGGGGCATAAGGAATTGCTGACCACCCCCTTTCCACCCAGTCAAGAACTTGGACGATTACCTTGTCCCTGGAAAAGTGGGCAGCTATATCGAAGGCAGTTATGGGGAGGTTGAGATCATTGATCTGGGAAACAGCATTAGTTGGTGCAGGATCCTCCACAGGAACAGGCAGTGGACACCGACTAAAAGCATCAGAGTGGCATAGACTCTTGCTAGGGCGATGAACAAGTGTATAGGAATAGGCAGCCAGAAATAAGGTCCACCTGGTCATTCTTGGAGACAAAATCTGAGGGGTTTGTTTTTCATCAGACAGAAGGCCTAACAGAGGCTTGTGATCAGTGATCAGCTCGAAATAGTGTCCATAAAGAAACTCATGGAATTTTTTGACAGAAGCAACTGCAGCCAAAGCCTCCTTGTCAATTTGGCTGTAGTTGTGCTCAGCTGGGGAGAAAGTTCTGGAGAAAAAGGCAATGGGTGCTTCAGAACCGTTAGGCAGCCTATGACTTAAAACAGCACCTATGCCAAAAGGAGAAGCGTCTGCTTCTAAAACTAAAGGCAACTTGTCATTAAATTGTATAAGGACAGCATTGGATATAAGTAATGATTTGACAGAGTGGAAGGCATGGGCTTCCCTTGGTCCCCAGTGCCAGGGGGTTTGCTTGTCTAAGAGTCTGTGTAGCAGCTCTGCAACGGAAGCTTTGTGAAGCAAGAATGAAGCGTAAAAGTTAAGAAGTCCTAAAAAAGCTTGGAGCTCAATCTTGTGAGTTGGTGTGGGTGCCTCGTGAATAGCCCTTACTTTGAATTCGATTGGTTGAATACCAGAGATGTCAATTTTGTATCGCAAAAATTCTACCTGTTGGGTGGCAAGTGCACTTGTCTTTCTTTAGCTGAAGGCCATGCTGTCTGAAACGATCAAGGACTCCTCTGACTCTTTGCAGCAACTGAGGCTTGTCAGGGGCTGATATTAAAATGTCATCGAAATACGGAACTACACCCCGTAATCCTTGGAGAAGCCTGTCCATTAAGGATTGGAAAATCCCTGGGGCTACACTTTCGCCACATTGGAGGTGCCAACATTTAAAAGTACCCTGTGCGTAACAATAGTTTGTAGTTCAGCGGCTGTGTCATCAACAACTGCTGGTAGGCCTGTGAGATGTCTAATTTAGAAAAAAATGGTTCCTGGCTCAAAAGAATGTAATAGGTGCTGGATAACAGGGACTGGATAGGCGCTGATTTGTAAATATCTGTTCATTGATGTCTTGTAATCAGCACAGATTCTCACGCTCCCGTCATTCTTCAGGGGTGTCACTATTGGGGTTTCCCATTTTGCAAAGTCCACAGTCCCCAATATACCTTGTTTGATTAATTTGTCCAGTTCAATGTCTAATTTGGGGCAGATTGCAAATGGTACCCTTCGAGGCTTTAAACGGATTGGTACTGCCTGAGGGTCCAAGTTGAAAGATATTGGGGTTCCTGAATAACAGCCCAGCCCCTCGCTGAACACATCAGCATTTGTAATAGAATGGATTCCGCTTATATGCAGGCCAAAGGCAGGGAATCAGTCTTCCCCCAACAGGCTAGGGAGGGCACCATCCACTACTACTAAAGGCAAGTGACCTTTAAAATTTTAAATTGTACAAAAAACTTGCCTTTTCCAATGCCTGGGATGGTTCTGCCTTGGTAGTCACGTAGGGTTAACTGGCAGCCATGAAGCTTCTTCTTTGTCATTCTGGGAAGTAGTTGCTTCAAGGTGCTCCATGAGATGATGGACAATGCTGAGCCTGTGTCAACCTTCATCCTGCAAAGTTTCCCTTCTATAGAAACAAAAGCACTGATTTTGTTCGAGCCTTTGTTAGTTAGCTTGATTTGATAGCAGGTAAAACAATCTTCAACTTGTTTTTGGAAATGTTGGATTGTCTGAGGCTTTTGGGCAAAAGTCTTTCCTGCTTGACAGATCCTGGCTAAATGACCCTTCCTTTGGCATTTTAGACAAATGGCATTCCTGAACTTGCAGGATGCCCTGAGGTGGTTTCCCCCACAGCTTAGAAAAATAGGCTGGGACTGTGGATTGGGGCTTGGCCTGTTTTCCCCTTGACTGTTTTTTTTGCTGCCTGAGGTGATTCACATCATTAGCCTTTTCATAGCCTTCTTCTGAGGAGGCTTCATTGTAATGGATGGCTGAGCTGCTCTGGCTAATTGGATTTCCCTGAATTTCTGCTGCCGAAAGTGCTGATAGTTCAGCAGCTTGAGACTCTTCAATTGCTAATTTAAGGGTTAAATCCCCTTTAGCCAATAAAGGCTTTTGTAGCCTTAAATCCCTGACTCCACAAACTAGTTGGTCTCATAACATGTCTTTCAGATAGTCTCTAAACCCACAATGCAAGGCAGCTGTTCGTAGGGCAGAACCTGTACACACTAATAGTCTCTCCCTCAGCCTGAATTTGTCTCCTAAAAGCATGACGCCTGGCAATTCAGGATGGCTTAGGGGAATAGTGGTTGGAAAGAATTTCCTGCAATTCTTCCCATGGAACAGTCTTAATTGAATACGGAGCCAACAATGCCATAGCAGAGTCAAACACTGTGGCTCCACAAAAACTTTAAAAGTAGGACTTTTTCCTATAGTCGGAAATGTCAGCAAGGTCTATGGCATCTAGGAAACAGTCAAACCAGTTTCTGTAGGACTCCCATGTTTCCGCTGTCGGTCTGAAAGGCCAACCCAAATGCAGGGTTTGAAGTCATCTCAACTCAGCGGTGCCGGATCTGTTGAAGAAAGTTGAAATTCGCGCTTTTGAATAGTGACAGTAGCTCTTAAAGTGACATTCAGTTCGGTAGTGACTTTGGCTCTTTTTGTAGCGACTTCGCTCAGCAATTCTTTGCCTGGTTGCCTCTTATATTCCCTCATTGCCAGTTTTGTGGAGTGGCGGAATAACCTGAGGAAAACACGGAGCAAACCTCAGCTTTTTACTTTATTGAAACAATAAAGGGTTGCTGTGGCTGCCGCACTAACAAGGCAGCCAGTTGGCGGACAACAGCTGATGCTGTTTGACAGCTCCCTTTTATAGCCGGCTGTCAAACAGCATCAGCCAATAGGAACAGTCCGTGTTCCTGCTGGAAACATGGACCGGAGTGAAGATTTCGGCTTTAGTCCATTGCGAACGCTACAGAAATTGTTCGAAGAATTTGGAGGAAAATATGACTGCCATGGTTAAGAAGGAAATGGAAGAAAGTTTCACAGGCATGAGAAAAAAAAGATCTAAAGGAGGAGTTAGGAAAATGGAAGAATCTATAAAGTAACCGGCCCAAATTTAAAACAAATTATTGCAAATGGAAATTCTGGACCCAAAGACAGAAGTTATAAAGAGAGAGAGATGAAAAAGCCTTGGCATGATTGGAGCTTAAGGAAAAAATAATAATTTTGTTTAATGTGTAGACTAATTCCAGAAGGAAATAGACAGGATATTTGAGAAAAAGAAGCTTCAATCTGGATTCCTAGATTGGAAAGATAATATAGATAGAGATAAAAACATTTGAACGTTGAGATTTATAGATAAAGCTGCCTCTACTTCTAACTGTCATGAAGAATATCAGAAGTCATTTCTTTATATTTCTTTTTTGCTTTCCTTTAAACTTTTTCCTTTTCTTACAACTTTTCAAAATCCTTTGATTTCCTTTTGTTTCTCCCACTTTCTTTTTATTAGTTTGTGCTAGTTTGTATCTTCTGGTTTAAAAGTTTTAATAAAAATTATGCATAGGGGAAAAAAAAACGACTTGAAAAAAATAGAACTTGGATGAGTGTGGCACCTTCAGGATGGACTCACTTCTCTATATATTTGAAGGGAAGGCACAGAAAATTCTACTGTTCTCACCTCTTCATTTCATGGCTAATTCCTGTCACAATTGCAACAAGGATATGGGATGCTTTTCAACTTTTGCCCTTGGCCATGGACTTCTCTG
The DNA here is from genome assembly GCA_015471245.1 of Laticauda colubrina. Classification (NCBI taxonomy): domain Eukaryota; kingdom Metazoa; phylum Chordata; class Lepidosauria; order Squamata; family Elapidae; genus Laticauda; species Laticauda colubrina. The sequence continues at coordinate 12,395,786 of BLBF01000032.1, read as the reverse complement.
AGCAATTGTTTTTTCACATTAGCATAGCATTATTTCGGTTTCCACATAATCACTTTCCACAGTGCTGTTGCATTAGTATTTAATTAAGTCAAAATTAGAGGGAGAGGAAAGGAAATTTCACCTTTCCCATAAATTGGATTTCTGTTAATTGGATTGCAAGTTGGGCTCCACTTCACACTCTGTTGTTACTCTAGCCCTTCCCACCTCTAGCCTTTTGTTGATCCTATTTATTTGGAGTTTTGGCTGATCTGGTACAATCCCTAGCTATTAGCAACTGTGCAGTGACACAACCACATCTAGCTGATAGTGTCATACTATCAGAAAGCTTACTTTCCTGCTGGGTGTTTCTACTTTTAAGCTGTAATTATCCAGATTTAATATTTAAGATTTAAGATTTAATTATCCATTAAATCAGATTTATAGGTAATCATTGTTGGAAAAAATATCTGTTGGATTTGAATTTGAGCTTGTATTCTGATTTGTTGACAGACTCCCATGGGGCCATGCAAGGGCAACTCCGTAGGCTGTCCTGAGTCCCAGGCTTGGTTGAGCCTTGCTGGATAATGAAAGAGCTTTGGGCAATTCCTAGTATAGCTTTACCTGGAGTAAATCTTTATTATGTAAAATAGACTAACCCAGCCCAGAGTAATGGCCCATTAGCAAAGGTGGAGGGGGGTGGGGCTGAGTTTCTGCCTCTGAGTTTCTACTTTTCTTTTTAGGGGAAATATTCTGTCTTTTTAGTATATCCTAAAATATTTCATTTTCCTGAAAGGGATGGGTCTTAACTTCCAACACCACATAAAAATGATAATTTTTCTGACTCTGTGTTTTCATTGTCTGCCTCTTATTCTGTTCTCCCCCACCCCACCCCACCCCCGCCAACATAGGAAAGAATGCTTTGAAATGCTAATAAATGAGCCAGATCAGATAATCAGATCAGCCTGTTACCCATTCTGGAGAAAGCACTGTATTCACGCAAATAAAATCAGGGCTACTTGGGCCATAACCTAATTAGGACAGGAGCCATCATCCTGCAGGATACCTTCTTCAATTGGATCTTCACTGAAAGGAGAGGAAAAGGATTAGGAGTTCAGTGGTCAGGCACATAGTTTACACATAGGAGATGCCACTTCAGTTTCCAAGCATTGCTGGGAAAATTCTTGTTTAAATCCCTGGATAGATCATCTCTTTTCTCAAATATTTATAGAGTAATCATATAGTCCAAACTCACTATTACCAGAAGCACTTGTAATGGAATGACAAGGCAAGGTATAATACAGTCCAGTTAAGGACATCCAGAATTTGGGAAAGTTCATCTGGCAGAGCAACAAAGCATCAAGTTGATAAAGTTTGGCAAAGTTTGGAACCTGGTCACCAGAGATACAAGGTTGGACTTATTGCCTCCAGTTTCCATTCAAACACAACTAGCACTGGTCACATAAACCAGCAGTCCCCAACAACTTTACGTGGTGGCCCAGTAGGGGAGGGGAGAGGGGAACCAACCCATCGCTTGTGCAAGATGAGCTGTGCATGCATGCATTTATACTCTCCAGATGCTCAGGTGGCCCAGTTCTGAATAGACCATGGCCAGGTAATGGGCTGCGGCCTGTGGATTGGAGACCTCTGACAGAAACAAATATATTTTAGAACATAGGTTGTTCTGAAGTAGCTTGAAACTTCAAGGAATTCTTTTAAGCAATATGATATTCGTCCAGCTCTCTTCCTTTGGGCTGATTTGTTGTTATCATTTTTCTTGTGGACTAGGTAACTGAGTTTATCTGAATCCACTAAATCCTGGTTCTAATCGTTGAGAACTCTGCCCAGTGCCTTATTCACACCTAATCCTTTCCCGTGCCAACTGAAGAAGAAGCATCATGGGGGAAGTCAGAGGTGGTATTCAGTAGGTTCTGACCAGTTCTGAAGAACTGGTAGTGGAAATTTTGAGTAGTTCGGAGAACCAGCAAATACCACCTCTGACTGGAGATTTTACAGTATCCTTCCCCTGCCACATCCACCAAGCCACGCCCACAGAACCGGTAGTTAAAAAAATGAATCCCACCACTGATAGAAAGGTATATGTGTGTATTTCTCTGTGAGTGAATAATGTCAGATAACAGGTCGGATCAGCCAATCCAAACCCTGACATTTTTTAATCATGCATGTAAAAGACACCCACTGATTCAGAGGTTAGAAGGGAAAAAAAAAAAGCCTACTTCCTCTTGCATCTCAGCCAAGGGTTTTTCCCCCCATGAAAATGAAAGCTGCTTCATATTAAAGTGTTTTGTATTGGATTAGAAAATGAGAAGAAATATTAGCATTGGAATATCAATAATAAATGGTAGAGAGTAAAGGCAGACTTTTGCCTAATCCTTTTCTTTTATGTAATTTTTGTAAGCAAAGATCACCTGATATAACAATATAATCAGGATCAATGGTCTTTCAAACTAAAATTGTGGGAACTGGCAAATCAATAAAAACCTGTTGTATCATTAGAAAGATTATAAGCACACGTAATCCATATTTCAGCCTTCTTGTTAGCATGAAGCCTGTATTTGCTAATACAAATTTAAAAAACAAAGGGAAAGAGAGGAAGAAGACATAGAGGAAGAGGCATCTCCTTATTTGCCGCTATTAATTAAATTTAGTACCACTTGGTATACACAACCATTGTTTTGATACAGAGGTCAATTCCTTCACAGACTTATTTGTGATTTTCCCCATTACCTAATAGACCCAATTCACCCCAAACTAAATTGCTCTGAAGAAAGTGGGGAAAATATGGAAAACATAACATAAGCGGGAAGGAAAGTAAATGAGATTTTGAAAACATCCAAAGTGGAAGACAATTTGGAATTGACTGAGCCGTCCATCCAAAGAAAAAATTTTGAAATACTTAATTAAAGCAAGTCTTGGTAGTCGGCTATATATCTACTGCCGAGTTAGAATTTTCATCTTTTTTTCTGATTCCTCAGTTTTAACAGTCTGGGGCTTTACAGGTTCACTATTGCAATACAACAGTTTGTTTATAGGCACTTTCCAACATTTGCAAATTTCTCCATAAATGAGGTGAAAAGTAAGAATTATATTTTAGCAAAAACAAACTACTGCACGGGAAAAAATATGATGCATATAATCAGTCCTAGACAGTTATTTTGAATTCCTAACTTCAGCTTGAAAAAGTAGTCTGGTAAATTTTTAATGCAGTGACTGGTTTCATGCTTCCTGCAAAACTTGCTAAATAAACCACCGTTGACTGTATTCATACACAGTGGTGAGAGACAAACCATGATATGTAAGCTATGGTGCCAAGAAACTAAATAATTAGAATGGTTTGATAATGCAATGCTAGGCTGTAACCATAATAAAAATTGTTTGATCAGAATGGTTTAATAATGTGATTGAGCACAGCTAATAGCAACCAATGCAGGTAGTCCTTGACTTACAATCACAATTGTTAAATGAGTTTTGCCCCATTTTATGACCTTGCCTCAATTGTTAAGTGAATCTCTGCAGTTGATAAGTTAGTAAAGCCCATGTCACACTGAACCAACGGATGCAAAGAGGATGTAAAACGGACAAAACAGCTTGCCATCCGTTTGAAAATGCGATGTACTCACTGCCTCCGTTTGGCTTCCTCTCTATCTGTCCAGCATCTGTTTATGGCCGTTTCATCCGCTCCAAAAGTTTTGGGCTGCCCAAAACTTTTGCGCGGAAAATGTATCCAGTTCGTCCGTTCTGCATCCGCTACGCATCCGCTAGGCATCCGTTACGCATCTGTTACACATCCGCTATATCCGCTAGGCGTCCGCTACACATCCGCGGAACTCCATCCGCCCGGATGCAGGGAGGAAGCAGAACGGATGCAGAATGGATGCCTAGCGGATGCAGAATGGAAACAAAGCGTTTAAAATGGAAAAAACATTTGCAGAGTGGACCTATCTCAGATATTAAGGATGTCTAGAGGATGCCTAGTGGAAAACCTATACTGCCTGTAAAAAGGGGAAGCAACTCACCTGCATCTCACTTTCAGAACAGCAGCCCAGCGGTGCAGCCCTCTGCAGCCTTCATCTGGCTCTTCCTCTTCCACAGCATCCACTCATGTCCACCGTGGATTGTAACAAAGTCCTTTCGGCAGCCACCATCGTTCTGCAACAGTGCGAAGCCACTTGCAGGCTCTGTGAACTCTACTGCGAGAAGAAAAGGAGCCACCCAAAAAGAGTCTGGATCCGAAAATGGTTCACCAGAAGAGCAGAGGATGGACTGTACAACAAGCTGATGGTGGAGCTCAGGAACGAAGACACTCATGCATTCCAAAACTTCATGAGGATGCCTCCAGCCATGTTTGATGAAGTTGTGCAGCGGCTGACACCCAGGTTGACCAAGGCAAACACCAGCTTCCAGCCCAGCCTGGACCCTGGGCTCAAGGTGGCATTCACTCTGCGCCACCTGGCCTCAGGGACCTCCTACAGGAGCATGCAGTACGGCTGGAGGGTGCCATCCAACACCATCAGCATTGTGGTCAGAGAAGTGGTGCAGGCCATCATCGAAGAATACAAGGAGGACCTCCTCCAGTACCCCTCCACTGAAGAAGGATAGAAGAAAGTTGCAGAGCAGTGGTATCAGAAGTGGAACTTACCACACACCGTTGGAGCCATAGATGGCAAGCACGTGGCCTGCAAAGCACCACCCAAGTCGGGCTCCACTTATTTCAACTCCAAGGGCTTCTTCAGCATCATCCTCTTCGCCATGGTCGATGCTGACTACAAGTTCATGTACATCGATGCTTCAGGCAACGGGTCATCTTCAGATGCCCAGGTATACAACGCCAGTCACTTCAAGAAGGGGCTGGAATGCAACCTCATCATGGGCTTCCCAGATCCAGAACCCCTGCCCAACGACACACAAGATGTGCCCTACTTCATCGTGGGGGATGATGCCTTCTCCCTCACAACCTACCTCATGAAGCCCTACACCTCCAGACTCCTCACCCGTGAAGAGAGATCTTCAACTACAGGCTGTCCAGGGCAAGGCGGGTAGTGGAGAACGCCTTTGGCATCCTGGCCAACAGGTTCCAGGTGCTTCTCACCACCATGCAGCATTGCCCAGAGACCGTGAGGAGGATCATGGAAGCTTGCTGCATCCTGCACAATCTCATGCGCACCCGCTACCCAGTCTTGCAGAACAGGCTCATGGACCTCCAGCAAGGCAATGGGGACATGGAGCCGAGGGAATGGAGGCAAGGGTGAAACCTGATAGACACTGAGGATGTGCAAGGCCCCAATAGAACCTCACATGAAGCGAAGAAGCAGCGCAACCTCCTGAGACAATGGTGCAACTCCCCAGCTGGAGCAGTGGAGTGGCAAGACAGGATGGTAGATGCTTAATGGATGCTTCTTTCAGCCTGTCTCATCACACGAATGAGATTGGGCCATGTATGTTTGGTTGGCCTACAATGAACAAGGGTGTTAAGCCTGGGTTCCCCAACCAGGGTTAGGTAGACAAGCTAAACAGAATGTGCAGCGTTAGTCAGATAGGCACACAGATAAATGAGTGAGCTAAGCTTGTATGTTTATTAATATACAGTAAAAATAACAGATACGCTTGTGCTATCAATAATATATTTTATTCCAGTATAAGTTTATAGCATAGTCAAAAACAGTCCAATATTCATTTACCATGTAGTCAGTCCATTCAGGGATATTCAGTTAGCAAAGTCCATGTAGAATATCCTATTGTCAGTTTACATAAATCAGTCCGTTGTTGTCTCTCCCGTTCGAGCAATGCAGTCTTGCTTCCAAGCAGTAATCAGGGATCATCAAAGCCAGAGAGAGAGAGCAAGCCGTAGCCTTGCTACTTTTATAGTATTTACATAACCACTCCCACAGTTGCTCTTTCACAGTTAAAGCTGCATACACTAACTATGATTCATAGTTAGTATTTTCACCTAAAACAGTTAGGGTGAACAATGTTATCCCTAACAAAGGCGTTTAATAAAGAGTTGTGTTTATGTTGACATGTGTGGATAATTATTACATTATTATTGATAATAAAGGGCCAAAGGTGTGGCACCTGGGAGGGTGGACCATACAGTCCCACTATGCTTGCACTGGAGGTTTATTTATCCCACAGCTATTACCCATCCCAAAGGTAGACCTGCCCATCCCACTACTATCTTAACCCATCCCACAAGCATGCAAAGGCTTAAACTATGTCTAAAAGTTTCCAGCAAGACTTTATTAAAAAAAAGAAATGAAGCAAGTGTGTGAATCAAAACTAGACTTTATTAACAACAAGCCATAAAACAAAAATGAGTCTCTGGCACTCCTCTTGGTTGCTCAGTCTCAGGGGTGAAGGGTCCAGGTGCTGTGGAGGTGGCTGGTGCTGGAGTGCTTGTCATCAGCTCCTCCAGAAGCAGAAGCAGCAGAAGCGCCAGCCCCAGAAGAGCGAGCCCGTGCTGCAGAAGCCCCAGCAGAACCAGAGTGAGGGCCAGGGGGCAGGATGGTAGCCCTGTCCCTCTTGCCAGGGCTGGCAGCAGATGGCTGAGGCTTGCTGTGCTTCCGCATGGTTGTGGGGTTGCTGGCTGGCAGGGAGGCTGGCAAGCACCAAGGCTTGCAGGAAGGCTGGCAGGGAGGCAGGCACCAAGGCTGCAGGCAGGCTGGCAGGCAGGCTGGCAGGCAGGCAGGCACCAAGGCTTCCAGGAAGGCTGGCAGGGAGGCATGCACCAAGGCTGGCAGGGAGGCAGCCACCAAGGCTGGCAGGAAGGCTGACAGGCAGGCAGGCACCAAGGCTGGCAGGCAGACATGAACCAAGGCTGGCAGGAAGGCAGGCAGCAAGGCTGGCAGGCAGACTGGCTGGCAGCAAGGCTTGCAGGCAGGCTGGCAGGGAGGCTGGCAGCAAGGCTGGTAGCAAGGCTGGCAGCAAGGCTGGCAGGCAGACATGCAGGCAGGGCAGGCAAGGCAGCCAATCCGTCCGGCAGCAGGTCTTCCCTCTGAATGGCGACCTGCTTCTGAGCTGCTTCCATTATATCCGCGGGGCTGACGCAATGCATCCTCCCCGCATGTGCAATTAATGCCAGGCATCCGCTAGGCTTCCCCTCTGCATCCACTGTGCATCCGTTGTGCATCCGCTTTATCCGCTCGGCGTCCGTTCTGCATCCGCTGTATCTGTTCTGCATCTGCTTCGCTGAGGCCCCCCAGAAGCCCTGTGGATGTGCCATCTGCTCCCATCTGCTTCCATCCGCTAGGCTTCCGTTCCGCATCTACTTTGCATCCGCCCTGCGTCCTCCCCGCGTCCGTGTTATCCGCTCCGGTTATGCAAATTTTTGCCCCTTTTGAGAGCAGATAACAACGGATGGAACATTTTGCTCGTCCGCTGTGTCCTTTTTGCATCCGTTGGGCAGTGTGACATGGGCTTAACTTGGTTGTTAAGTGAACCTGACTTCCCCATTGACTTTGCTTGTCAGAACCTACATGATCTTGGGACACAGCAACGGTCATGAATATGAACAATTTGTCAAGCATCTGAATTTTGATCACATAATCATGGGGAAGTTCCAAAGGTGATTAGTGTGAAAAACGGTCATAAGTAACTTTTTTCGGTGCCATTGTAACGGTCACTAAACAAATTATTGTAAGTCAAAGACTACCTGTAATTATAGGCTTATATTTTATTTAATTGTTCAGGGCTGATCTTTCTTTTTTAAAAATGAACCCATTATTCCTAATTTGCAAATGTCATTACATGTTTTCAATATACTTTCGTTATTTTATTGAAAGCCATTTTTTGCCAAGTATTTATAATGGTTCATGCTACTAACAGCATAATACACTCAATAAATATAACCAAAAGGCATGTGGAATAGAATAAATGAAAGATATATATCTATATCTACATGTGTATCTATATCTATATCTCCCAAGTCAAAAGTAGAATGGAGAATCTATTGAAATAATAACAGTGTAATCATAATGAAACTTTCATAAATTTGTGTGCTCATAAATCTGAATGGTGATGAGATATTATTTTCTCCTATAACACAGATTGCAGTGAAATTTTTTAAAATACACCTACTAATATGGCTTTTGAAATTATTTCGTCTACCTGGAATGAGAATGGCTAACTATAAAGACATAAGAGCTACTAATATAGAGGATAATTCTGTTTTCATCTTTCATAATCTTCCATTGTTGATATAGTTCTTTAAACCTATGTATTAAAACATAAATGTTAAAAATATTTATTAAGATTCAATGGCTCCATCCCTTGATGAAATTATGATCCAGCAAGCCATGACTTTATCTACATAAATACAGTTAACTTACTGTTTCCAGCAGCTGCAAAATAGGTGCCTCATTTTGGAGATTATACAGATGGAGAGGGGAATCTCTCTTTGCCAATTTCAGCAAAATAAACTAGAGTTTGCAGGCCAGTAGGTTGCTGTGGTTGGGCACCATATAAGCAAGTACTAATTTACAAAGTATTCTTGATTGATTCTTGTTTCTGATATTTAAGCTTTCAGCAGGCACAGAATTTTTCCCCATTTTCATGGAGATGCATTTGTTGGAAATTTATCTGGCACACTAACTTTCACCAAGAAAGTTTCTGTACATAACTAGTCAGTCTGGTCTTGATGCCCCCAAACCCACGGTAAGAACCTACATTGAAAAAAGTTCCTTTCACAATTAAAAATAAATTTACAAATCTGTGACAACCTATACACTTAGATGTTTCTGCTGGCTTTATAGGTTGCAAAATATTTATATTAACCACTGTAAGAAAAGAACACAGACCCTTTAAATCAGTTGGGTTAAATAACCCAATATCTGTCATCTATTGAATATGACATAACACTGCTTAAGAATAAATTAATATTTAAAGATGCCCATGTTTTTACATAAGCATCATTTTCTTCCACTAACTTAAATGCATAACTGTGACATGCCCAACCAGCAATTTTTTAAAAATTTCTTAATAAGAAGAGAAATGAGAAAGGATAATGTGATGAGCAAGTAGCATCTTCATTGGCCAAGAATGTCCATAAACTATTCAGATAGGGACACTGGCTTTGGGTGCAGGGAGTCAACAATTGTTCTCTGGATTGTCAAACCCAGGATAATTTTGCCAGAGTCTCAGACATTGCTATAACAATGACCCTACAAGCTGGGTGATGGATTAAGTATTTTGGGAATATGCTTTGGTATGATGGATGATGTGCAGGGGAAAGACCATAAAGATAGAATGTATTGTTAGGAAAACAGGACATTGGGAAAAAAATAATCATGTGCAGCATTTCCCAGAAAGCAAAACAATTGCACTCAAATGTTCTTTTATTTTTCTTTCATTTCCCATCAGCTCTTGGCAATTGATAACAATTCTTACCAATCTCAAAACAAATCCTCCTGAAAGAGAAACATATCTTATCAAAATTAAGCCTTGTCATTATGTTAAGTGCATTCTTCAAGGAAAACTATCGATCAATTTTAAAATAAGGGAACAAATGTACAGAGTTGCTTGCAAGTGGCTTTTCAGCCTGATTTCTCTGATTTTCAATGGACTATTTCACCATGTAACAAAATGCTCCTTTTATGAACTGTAGGTAATGTTGTTTGCATAAATATATGTAATTGTTTTAATGCCTTGCAAACCGCCATTGCCTTACTGAAGAACCTAGACAAATTGGTTTGACTTATTTCATGCTAAGATCCTGAGAAGAAGCTGGAGATGTGCCAGAAGACTAAGCCGCCCATCAGATGCTAATTATATATTAGGTTACACTGCATGAGTCTGTTTTGGAATTACTTGAAATGTTACAGTCACTCAAAAGTAACAGATAAGATATCTTACACTTAGTAGACTTTCTGGACAGAGAAAGTAAAGGCCCTGTCACACTGCCCAATGGATGCAAAACGGACACAACGGACAAGAAAAATGTTCCATCCGTTGTTATCCGCTCTCAGAAGGGGCAAAAATTTGCATAACTGGAGTGGATAACACGGACGCGGGGAGGATACAGGGCAGATGCAAAGTGGATGCGGAATGGAAGCCTAGCAGATGGAAGCGGATGGGAGCGGATGGCACATCCGCTAGGCTTCCGGGGGGGCGCAGCAAAGCGGATGCGGAACGGATACAGCGGATGCAGAGTGGATGCACAGCGGATGAAGCAGATGCACAGCAGATGCACAGCGGAAGCCTAGTGGATGCCGAGCGTTAATTGCGCATGCAGGGAGGATGCATTGCATCAGCCCCGCGGATATAACGGAAGCAGCTCGGAAGCAGGTCGCCATTCAGAGGAAAGACCTGCTTCCAGACACATCGACTGCCTTGCCTGTCCTGCCTGCATATCTGCCTGCAAGCCTTGCTGCAGCCTCCCTGCCAGCCTTGCTGTCTGCCTGCCTGCCAGCCTTGCTGCCAGCCTTGCTGTCTGCTTTCCTGCCAGCCTTGCTACCAGCCTTGCTGCCTGCAAGCCTTGGTACCTGCCTTCCAGCCTTGGTTCATGCCTGCCTGCCAGCCTTCCTGCCAGCCTTGGTGCCTGCCTCCCTGCCAGCCTTCCTGCCAGCCTTGGTGCCTGCCTCCCTGCCAGCCTTGGTTCCTGCCAGCCTCCCTGCCAGCCAGCAACCCTACAACCATGCGGAAGCACAGCAAGCCTCAGCCATCTGCTGCCAGCCCTTGCAAGAGGGACAGGACTACCATCCCACCCCCTGGCCCTCACTCTGGTTCTGCTGGGGCTTCTGCAGCACGGGCTCGCTCTTCTGGGGCTGGGGCTTCTGCTGCTTCTGCTTCTGGAGGAGCTGATGACAAGCACTCCAGCACCAGCCACCTCCACAGCACCTGCACCCTTCACCCCTGGGACTGAGCGACCAAGGGGAGTGCCAGAGATTCATTTTTGTCTTATAGCTTGTTGTTAATAAAGTCTAGTTTTGATTCACACACTTGCTTCATTTCTTTTTTTTTGATAAAGTCTTGCTGGAAACTTTTAGAAATGGTTTAAGCCTTTGTATGCTTGTGGGATGGGTTAAGATAGCAGTGGGATGGGCAGGTCTACCTTTGGGATGGGTAATAGCTGTGGGATAGATAAACCTCCAGTGCAAGCATAGTGGGACTGTATGGTCCACCCTCCCAGGTGCCACACCTTTGGCCCTTTATTATCAATAACAATGTAAGCATTGATCCACACATTTGAACATAAACACAGCTCTTTAGTAAATGCCCTGTTCATTGTAGGCACACCCAACATACATGGCCCAATCTCATCAGTGTGATGAGACAGGCTGAAGGAAGCATCCATTAAGCATCTATCATCCTGTCTTGCCACTCCACTGCTCCAGCTGGGGAGTTGCACCAGTGTTTCAGGAGGTTGCGCTGCTTCTTCCCTTCACGTGAGGCTCTGTTGGGGCCTTGCACATCCTCAGTGTCTATCAGGTTTCGCCCTTGCCTCCATTCCCCAGGCTCCATGTCCCCATTGCCTTGTTGGAGGTCCATGAGCCTGTTCTACAAGACTGGGTAGTGGGTGCGCATGAGATTGTGCAGGATGCAGCAAGCTTCCATTATCCTCCTCACGGTCTCTGGGTGATGCTGCATGGTGGTGAGAAGTACCTGGAACCTGTTGGCCAGGATGCCGAAGGCGTTTTCCACCACCTGCCTTGCCCTGGACAGCCTGTAGTTGAAGATCCTCTCTTCATGGGTGAGGTATTTGGAGGTCTAGGGCTTCATGAGGTAGGTTGTGAGGGAGAAGGCTTCATTCCACTTCTGATATCACTGCTCTGCAACTTTCTTCCATCCTTCTTCAGTGGAGGGGCACTGGAGGAGCTCCTCCTTGTATTCTTCGATGATGGCCTGCACCACTTCTCTAACCACAATGCTGATGGTGTTGTGTGGCACCCTCCATCCGTACTGCATTCTCCTGTAGGTGGTCCCTGAGGCCAGGTGGCGCAGAGTGAGTGCCACCTTGAGCCCAGGTTCCAGGCTGGGCCGGAGGTTGGTGTTTGCCTTGGTCAACCTGGGTGTCAGCCACTGCACAACTTCGTCAAACATGGCTGGAGGCATCCTCATGAAGTTTTGGAATGCATGAGTGTCTTCGTTCCTGAGCTCCACCATCAGCTTGTTGTCCTCTGCTCTTCTGGTGAACCATCTTCGTACCCAGACGCTTCTTGGCTGCCCCTTTTTCTTCCCATAGTAGAGTTCACAGAGCCTGTAGATGGCTTCGCACTGTTGCAGAAGGATGGTGTCTGCCAAAAGGACTGTGTTACGATCCACGGTGGACATGACTGGATGCTGTGGAAGAGGAAGAGTCAGATGAAGTCTGTAGAAGTCTGCAGCAGGGCTGCTGGTCTGAAAGTGAGATCCAGATGTGTTGCTCCCCCTTTTTATAGGCAGTATAGGTGTCCCTTTGCATCCTCTAGGCATCCCCTAGGCATCCTGTAGACATCCTTTATATCTGAGATAAGTCCCCTCTGCGGACGTTTTTTCCGTTTTCAATGCTTTGTTTCCATGCTGCATCCGTTCTGCATCCGTTCTGCATCTGTTCTGCATCCGTTCTGCTTCCTCCCTGCATCTGAGCAGATGCGAGTTGTGCGGATGAGGAACGGATGCCTAGCGGATATAGTGGATGCGTAACGGATGTAGAACGGATGCGTAGCGGACGCATAGCGGATGCAGAACGGACGAATTGGATACATTTTCCACGCAAAAATTTTGAGCAGCTCAAAACTTTCTGAGCGGATGAAACATCAATAAACGGATGCTGGATGGATAGAGAGGAAGCAAAACGGAGGCAGTGAGTACATCGCGTTTTCCAACAGATGGCAAGCTTTTTTGTCCATTTTACATCCTCTTTGCATCCATTGGTGCAGTGTGACAGGGGCTTAACATCACCATGAAAAAAATAAGGCCTTGTAGACAATCTGAACTATGAGAATTACTCTTGAATATTTACCCCAATGGAAATAAAGTCCATGTTTTGTCATGTGTAAAGAATAACATCATGTGGTCATTACATTTTCCTTCTTTTTAAATATGGTATATATGGTGGCTTTATCAACATTTTAAAAGATATATGTTCCCTTGAGACAAAATTAAAACTTTGGATTGCCAGTTTCTTTTTCTAGCATAAGTTTTGCTATTTAAATACCAATGTATAGAAATTTTACCAAAGGATCCCAGCATGAAAACAAATCATGGTGGAAATTTTCTTCCTCTATTGAGAGATTTGTTTTAAAAACTTAGATCCATTAGAACGGAATCTTCAGGATCTCATGATGCACCAAGGAGACAACAGGGAATAATCAGAGTTATTTTGTAATCTTTCCATTTACCTATTATTTTGCCTGCCTATATTAGATGCTGCTAATCTGAAATCATTTGCTTGTGCTTCCTTCACAAGCCAACATACAAGGGATACATCGTCTTTAACTCCTAAGCTACATTTTGCTACCCTTTTAATATATTTCCTGCAAACTAATCTATGGTTATCAAACGTGCTTCATTGCTCTGTATGGATTTACACTCTGAAGAATGCTCTCAGATTCTTGACTGGACTCATAAAGCAGAGGCATTCTCCAGATGTTGCTGAAATGTAACCTCCAGCAGCCCCAGTGTACTGGTTGATATGTACTTCTGTAGTGAAAGCATAGTCCTGCTATGAAATTAAGGATCTTTTCTTAAGAGGAAATGTTTGTCAAGTAAATGCAGGTGAACTGGCACTGAGAAAGCAAAATCTGCTACTAATCAAACCAGCAACTTCTTGTGCTTATATGTGCATGCATGACAACCATCAAAATGAGAAGCCCATCCCTTTTGTAGTGTCTGGTATCAGCACACATACAAAAGGGTCAGGACAATGTTCTAAGCACTATAGCATTTGTTTCTATTCCCTTAGCTCAGACATCTCCAAACTTGTCAACTTTAAGTCTTCTGGACTTCAATTTCTAGAATTCTTTAGCCAGCCATCCTGGCTGTGCAATTCTGGGAATTGAAATCCACAAGACTTAAAGTTGACAAGTTTGGACACCTGCGGCTCTAGCTGATGCCAATATTCTAAACACATGCATAGATCCAGCGGTGAGAGTCTCCCACTTTGGACTGGTTCAGGCGAACCCCTAGCTCCGATGATCACTGGCAGCGAACTGGTCCGCTTTGATGATCATGTGTACAGACATGTGGAAATCAATGAATGAATAAAATCATTTTAGTCTAGAGAAGGGTAATATCACCCAGAGGAGCACTTATTCTGTTTTAAGTGCTATTTTTTTGCTTACTAATTAACAAAGCACAATGATGGGAGCTTTATTATTGGAAGGTGTGGGAGGAATGAGCAAAGAATGCTGGAAATGGATGCCAAGACTATATTATCCCAAGAGTGTCACCTGCAAATTATGAAGGTCATCCCAGCTAAAGCAAGTATCTATACTGAGTACCAGTAATATAGGAAGGTACTGGAGGTAGAAAATCAAAGAGTACCAACATGAAGTAAAAATGTGCTTCACTGATTATAGAAAGGTCTTTGATTTTGATGATCATATCATGCTGTGGAATGTGCATAAGAAATAGGAATACCAGAACATTTAATTCTTCTCATATAAAACCTATGCATGGATTATTCCTTCTTGCTTAAAAGTCTGTGCTGACCAATTGGCCCCCATCTTCACCCGAATCTTCAATAGATCACTAGAGATGTGCTATGTTCCTTCCTGCTTCAAATGTTCTACCATCATCCCAGTGCAAAAGAAGCCCTCCTTCAAGGAACTGAATGTCAAAAGACCAGTTGCTCTAACATCTGTAGTTATAAAAATCTTTGAAAGACTTGTGCTGTCCCACCTGAAAACCATCATGGATCCGCTGTTAGATCGCATGCAGTTTACATACTGAGCAAATAGATTGACAGATGATGCTGTTAACATGGCTCTGCATTACATCATACAACACCTTGAATCTCCAAATACCTACGCAAAGTTCCTCTTTGTGGACTTCAGTTTAACATTCAATACCATCATTCCAGACATTCTTCTAAGTAAATTAAACCAACTAGCAGTACCTGAACACACTTGTAAGTGGATCATAAGCTTCCTAACAGACAGGAAGCAGCAAGTGAAGCTAGGCGGAATCACATCCAATACCTGTACAATCAGCACAGCCCCCCCCCCCCAAGGCTGTGTGCTTTCTCCACTTCTCTTCTCCCTATATACCAATGACTACATCTCAAATGATCCATCTGTTAAAATACTGAAGTTTGTTGATGACACAATAGTGATTGGTCTCATTCGAGACAACAATGAGTCTGCATACAGACAGGAGGTTATACAACTTGCCTCTTGGTGTAACTGAAACAATCTGGAACTGAACACATTCAAAACTGTAGAAACGGTGGTAGACTTCAGAAGAAACCCTCCCGTACTACCACTTCTTACAATACTAGACAACACAGTATCAACAGTAGAGACCTTCCAATTTCTGGGTTCTACTCTATCACATGACCTAAAATGGACACCTTATGATATGACTATTATTAAGTGTTATACATTATGATTCTTGATTCTTAACGAATGTTCCTTTTCTTTATGTATACTGAGAGTATTTACACCAAGACAAATTCCTTGTGTGTCTAATCACACTTGGCCAATAAAGTATTCTATTCTGTTCTATTCTATTCTATTCTATTCTATTCTATTCTATTCTATTCTATT
>BLBF01000032.1:12365030-12380099 GCA_015471245.1 Laticauda colubrina | reverse complement strand
TCTATTCTATTCTATTCTATTCTATTCTATTCTATTCTATTCTATTCGGAAGCCCTAGAACATGGTGAAACACAAAAGGAGGGATATAAGGCTGTATACTCTCCCTTTATTTATTCAACCTACTGTATGTGCTGAATATACAGTATATTGGATATCCAGCTGGATTAGAAGATGATAAATTTGGTTTTAAAATCAGGATAAGAAAGATCAATAACCTGTGCTATGCTGGTGACATTCTGTGATAGCTGAAATTGCAAATGAGTAATGAAAGTCAAAGAGCATAGTAAAATGGGATGAAGATTGAATATAAAAGTAATGACAACAGGTACAACAATCCAGCCTTAGAACTGACAATGAAGATATGAAATGATGGATGGCTTCTGCCTTTTAGAACTGACTAACAACAATAAAGGAACCAGCAGTAAAAAAACAACAACAACATTGCAGACTGGTACAGTAGCAATGAAATCCTTGGAAAAAGATATAATCAAATATATGTTGGTGCCTACAAAGATCTGAACTGTGTAAGCCACGGTAACCCATATGACACTCTATGCAAGTGAATGTTGGACTTTGAAGAAGCAGGATAGAAAGAATAGTGACACTTCTGAACTTTGTGGTTGGGAAAAACTCCTGAGATTACTGTGAAAGAAAAAACAACAGCAACCAATGGTTCAACAACAACAAAATTCAGGTTCTCATTATAGGCACAAATGACCAAATTCCATTATTCTACTTGGACACATTATGTGAAGATCCAATTATCTGGAAAAGATTCTAATACTGGAAAAGGTGAAAGAAAGAGAAGAAGAGGATGATTAATACTAAGGTGAATGGACCCAGTTATAGTGGTGATTGGTGCAATGTTGGAAGACCTGAAAGACTAGACTGGAGCCAGAAAAAAAATATGTGGTCACTAAGAATACCAACATGATGGCACATAATTATTCTTCCTGTTTTCTATCCAGGTGTGGGATTCCACCGAGATAACAACCAGTTCAGTGATTGCATGCTTCGCATATGCACGCAGGTGCTCTGCATTTAAAAAAGCTCTAATACTTACCTTCTACTGCAGTACCTGTGAATAAAACAGCTGAAGCACAGCAAACCGCTCTGCTGCGCAAATTAGCTATGCTCTAAAAAAAAGAAATAAGGCACAGGAAAGAGCAAGGGCAGGCAGGTGGGCCTGTGAACTGGTTCACTGCCATTTGATCTTTGGAGCAAGGAATTTGCCCATATTGGTCCAAACTGATAGAATCCCAACCTTATTTCTATTTGCTTTTGGCCCTGAAATCTTCACAAGGATTAGAAGCCATGATGAGATATAGGAAGATGTTTTAAACTGAGTCAATACTGGGCAACCTGTCTCAATATTCTTATCATATTCATCTCAGTTGGTTCTTTAGCTGAAAGGGAGAAAGAGGAACATCGATCAAAGGATGCATGGAGCTGACCTTGAACTGCATGTCAAGGCTGGGTGTTTCCAGCAAAATCTGAGAACATTAAAATGATAGAATAATTCCTTTGAAAAGCTAATCACATCTGTGTGTTTGGATTTAGATTCTTGTTTGACAACAAATCTGAACATTGACTGAACCAGTCTGTTGGTATATAATATTAGTTGATTATATGTCAGCCTTCAAGATTTTCTTCCTTTGCTTTGCATCTTTCAGCTGTCATAAGTAACAGGGGGAGGAGGAGGGAATGGTTATTGGAAGTGAGCTGGAGGTGTTACAAACCAGAGCTGTATAAGTTGCGGGGGGTACATTCTTGCTTAGGTTTATATTCTATGCTATGCGCAGCTGCAACTCTTTATCAAACTATGTCAAGGTCAATGGACAGAAGCCTCATCATCACCTGGAGATGCCCACATGATGATATACACAACTTTTAATTGGATGAACCAATTGAACTATTGGGGATGGGAACGTTGCCATTACTTTGTATATGTGATTTATGCGCCCATTTTCTCAGATTCAGAATTCTTTTGTTGCTACCGCTTGATTGTCAGTAAAAGGTATCTTTTCTCTGATTAAAGGAATCTATTTCCTTCTTGGATTTTGAATGGAGCACCACCTGACATTATTCTGAATCTCTACATTACCAGACCACCCGGAGAATTAATAAAGTTTCTTCCAAGGGGGTCTGAATACAGTGTCAAATCCAGCCAGTGACCAAGAAGACCTGGGAACAACTGGGAGGACAAGATTCTCTGCTGCTAGAGGAAGCAGGGGAAACTGACTTGTTATCAGAATTAAATCTTGGGGAAAAACCAGCTGCAAAACCCAAATTGTCCCTGGGAGTTGGTTGGAAGGATCCTGAGGAAAAGCCTCCTCCAGGAGTGACCACTTCCCATCAGTGTGGAAGAGAGGAGCCATGGCAGGAGAAGGAAAGAAAGAATTTTTTACTAACTCAAGCCATGCATCTTCTAAATGAAGCTATTGGAGAACCTCAAACTGAACAAAGGTATGAGGGAGAGGAGGGGGAGGCACCCCCATCCAGAAGAATCAGAGCAGCCACCCCCATAAATCAACCCAGATTAGCGCAAGAGGCAGCAGCAGCCCAGGGGCCTCCAGTGGGAGGGGTAATTGCCAGAAGATGTAGAACTCTAAAGGTGCCTCTGTTGGAAATAAAATATGGGGGGGGATCCCAAGGAGTTAGGATTCTTCCTGGCACAAGTCTGGAGCCATATGGAGGAATATGGAGGGGATTTTTCTTCAGAAGCAGCCAAAGTTAGATGTGTTACCAGGGTTCTGGAGAGAAAAGCTGCAGATTGGATGGTGACTTTGCATAATGATAATGCCCCTCAGCTGATGAATTATGACCTGTTCATGACTGCACTGAGGGCCAAGTTTGAAGACCCACTTGCTGAACGTAAGGCCAGAATTAGGATGAAGACCATAAATCAGGGGCGTAGATCAGTGGCCAACTACACCCAGGAATTTAGAGAGCTGGTGTGTCATATTCGAGGCTGGTCCCAGGGCACCCTGAGAAAAGCTTTTAAAGATGGGTTGAATGAAGATGTATATCAAAGCTGTCTTGCCAGAAGAGACCCCAATGAGCTGCAGCTGTGGTACGTGCTTGTAGCAGAGGTGGAAATTGATGTGACCTGAAACAGATGCCGGGGAGTTTTGGTTGGAACAAGTCCTCCCCCACCAGCCCTCAAGAAGCCTTAAAACCTCAAAAGGAGGAATGGTGGCAAAACCCAAGACCACTGCTTGCTTGCGATGTGGAAAGGAAGGTCACCGGGCTGCAGATTGCCGTGCCAAGTTAGAACCAAAGGGGGCACTAGGAGGAGGAAGAAAACCTGAAAGAACCCCAGCAAAGCCTCACAAAATGGTACTTAAAGTGGAGGAGGTTGTAGAGATCGCCCCTCCGAAAGGAGAGGAGCTGGGAGCTCCAACCTCTTCTGAAGAGAGTGAATCCGAATCGGAAGACGACTCACTGGAAGGTCCAAACAAGGGTCCTATGACCATTCCAGTGAGATTAAGGGTACCCACGTCAGGGGCCAAAGGGGAAATGCTGGCCTTGTTAAACTCTGGGTGCACAAGGTGCGTAATTAGCTCAGGGGTAGTGCAGAAAATGGGTTACGGCTAAAGACTTTAAAAACACCCATAGCCTTTTGCTAATTGGATGCATCGGTAGCTGGGGGCATCCCTGCCCATTTCATAATGGAACCAATAGAAATGATGATGGGGAAACATAGAGAGACTTTGTGTTTTATTATGGCTCCTGGGATGGAGCGGCCCCTAATACTGGGGTTTCCCTGGCTCTGGAAATGGAACCCCCACGTTGATTGGAGGAGAGGGTCATTGCGCATACATCCTGACCAGCATCCAGAAGGGGAGGGGCAATCTCAACCAAAACTCAAGAGTCCCACTGAACTGGCCTCTATTGGCACCGAGAACCTGAAGGGGGAGGAGAAAATTCCAGAGGAATATTGGGACTTAAATGAAGTATTCAGTGAAAAGGCCTCGGATGAGCTTCCACCCCATCATTCAACAGATTGTAGAATTGAAATTTTACCTGGGGTGAAACTGCCAAAACTGAAACTGTACTCAATGACACCGCGGGAGCTAGAAGAGCTGCAATCATTTATCGATAAGAATTTGGAACGTGGTTTTATCCAACCCGCTAGACCCCAGGTAGCAGCCCCAGTATTGTTCCATGAAAAGAAAGATGGCTCCCTTCGTTTTTGTGTTGACTATAGAAACCTGAACACTATTTCAGTGGAGAACGTGTACCCCCTGCCCTTGATGAAAGACATGTTGGCCCACTTGGCCAAAGGGAAAATTTTTTATGAAACTCAACTTGAGAGAAGCATACTACCGGGTTCGAATTAAGGAAGGGGATGAATGGAAAACTGCTTTTAGCTGCCCAATGGGTTGTTTCCAATTCAACGTTCTTCCATTTGGCCTACAGGGGGCCCCTGCAGTATTCATGCAAATGATCAATCAGGTGTTGCATGAACATCTATACAAAGGGGTGTTGGTTTATCTTGATGATATCCTTATCTACACGGAGACTCATGATGAACATGTGAAACTAATGCGGTCACTTCTGGAAAAACTTCGAGCCACTAAGCTGTATGCAAAGTTGTCCAAGTGTGAATTCCACCAGGAAAAAATCGACTATTTAGGTTATAGCATCTCACATGATGGCATAGAAATGGATCTGGTTCATGCCATGTTGGAATGGGCCCCTCCCCACACCAGGAAACAACTTCAAAGTTTCTTAGGATTCACCAATTTTTACTGTAAGTTTATCCCTGCTTTTGCGAAGATAGCAATAATTACCACAAATCTTCTAAAAACCAAAGGGGAGGTGAAACCAAAGCCTAGTAAACACTGGAGTGGTCCATGGAATGTCAAGCTGCTTTTGAAAAGCTGAAACGACTGTTTGCTGCTGAACCAATACTCAAGCACCTGGACATGGGCACTCCTTTTGTAATCCAAGCCGATGCGAGTGACGTAGCAGTTGGGGCGGTGTTACTACAAGCAAACGAGACGGGAACTCTGCAACCATGTGCATATACTTCCCATAAACTAACTGAAACCGAAAGAAGATGGGCCATCTGGGAAAAACAAGCTTTTGCAGTTTGCTGGGTTCTGTTAACCTGGAGGCATTTCTTAGAAGAGGCAAAACACCCATTTGAGGTGTGGACGGATCATAAAAATTTGGAGGCTTTGAAAACGCCTGGGAAGCTGTCTTCCAAGCAAGTTCACTAGGCACAGTATTTTAAGTGCTTTAATTTTTCATTGAAGTACATTCCAGGGGGGAGGAACTTCATGGCAGATGCTTTATCTAGATTACCTCAGTATAATAGTGCTTGCCAAGAAATGGTACAGCCAATTGTCCCAATCAAACAGTTGGCAGCTCCAGTGGTTGGTTACCAGAGTCCAGAAAAAGAAGGAGTTTGATTTATCAAATGATTTGCACAATTAAGAGATGCTCTAAAACTTGATGATTGGTTCCTTGCTCACAAAAATAACTGTATGGTTAGAGATGGATTGGCATGGTTGGGGGCTAAATTATATGTGTCAGCGAAGTTGAGAAACCAAATATTACAGCAAGCTCATGATTCTAAAGCCGCTGGTCATTTTGGATTCGTGAAAACCCTACACTTGGTTAAAAGGCAATTTTGGTGGCCTACCTTCAAAAAGGACATTGAAACCTATGTAGCTAGTTGTCCTATCTGTGCCTCAGCCAAGCGGCCTCCTGGTAAACCAGCAAACTTACTACAAAATGTGGCCAGACCAACGTCTCCATGGAAGGAAATCTCTATAGATTTTATAGTGGAATTACCTGAAAGTGGGGGGAAATACAGTTATTTGGGTAGTAACTGATTTGTTTTCTGAACAGGTACATTTCATACCTTATCCAAAAATCCCATCTGCAAAAACATTGGCTAAGCTGTTTATTTTACATATCTACAGGTTACATGGGGTTCCTGAATGCATAGTTTCGGACAGGGGTGTCCAGTTTACCTCAAACTTTTGGAAGGAATTCCTGAATTTATTGGGTTCCACCCAGGGCTTAAGCTCGGCCCATCATCCACAAACCAATGGGGCTTGTCAGTGGACTAACTCGGTATTGGAACAATATCTTCGATGTTATATAAATTATCAGCAAAATAATTGGGCTGACTTATTGCCATTTGCTGAGGTGGCATATAATAATTCGGTATATAGTAGTACTGGGTTTACTCCATTTAAAGTGGCTTCGGGACAAGACTTTGTACCCATACCCGAGCTTCCATGGGAGAAACCTAACATTCAGTCATTAGATGAATGGATAACACAGCTTCAGCTTACCTGGCCAGTTACTTGTAAAGCATTAGATGATGCTCATCAAGCTCATAAAAAATTTGCAGATAAAAAGAGAACTCCCCAAAAACCATATCAGGTGGGTGACAAGGTCTTTGTATCCACCAGATATTTGCAAACCACACAAAAGTCAAAAAAAGCTTGGCCCTAAGTATGTTGGACCTTTCTCAATTGAACAAATTGTAATCCCTGTGGCAGTCCAAATGAAATTACCAAAAACTCTTCAACGAATTCACCCTGTTTTCCACATTAATTTATTAAAACCTGAACATACCTCCGACTTGAGACCAACTCAGGTTGATCCCCCTGTACCATTGCTAATTGAAGGTGAACAACATTTTGAAGTAAAAGAAATTTTGGATTCTCGAAAATGAAGGGGTCAACTCCAGTATTTGGTTGCTTGGAAACATTTTCCTCCTTCCCAGGTTGAGTGGGTGAATGAGAAGGATGCTAGAGCTCCTAAACTTATCAAGGTGTTTCATACTAAATATCCTGATAAACCCTAAAAAATTAGTATGTTGCTGTTACCTGTATACTGTCTATTACCTTCTATTTTATCTTTTTTGGACTAACGACTCTTTTCTAGGAGGGCCGAATGTCAGCCTTCAAGATTTTCTTCCTTTGTTTTGCATCTTTCGGCTGTCATAAGTAACAGGGGGAGGAGGGGGGAATGATTATGGGAAGTGAGCTGGAGGTGTTACGAACCAGAGCTGTATAAGTTTGGGGGGGGTACATTCTTGCTTAGGTTTATATTCTATGCTATGCATAGCTGCAACTCTTTATCAAACTATGTCAAGGTCAATGGACAGAAACCTCATCACCACCCGGAGATGCCCACATGATGATATACACAACTTTTAATTGGATGAACCAATTGAAGTATTGGGGGTGGGAACGTTGCCATTACTTTGTATATGTGATTTACATGCCCATTTTCTCAGATTCAGAATTCTTTTGTTGCTACCGCTTGATTTTCAGTAAAAGGTATCTTTTCTCTGATTAAACGAATCTATTTCCTTCTTGGATTTTGAATGGAGCACCACCTGACACTATAAGTGATTCAAAGGGAAGATTGCTCTAAATATACCGTGTAGGCCTTTGTTAAGACCGTCAGCATTCCAAGTAATGAACTCCAACCCAAAGACTCCAAGACAAACATTTTCTTAAAGTTCCATTTTATTAGAGTTGTCATATTGGCACATCTGGGAAAACTGAATCTGAGAGTTCTGGGTTTTTCCCTTGGTAATTGAAAATCAAAACTCCATCCCCTGCCCGCATCAGTCCATCACATGGTCCAATCACCATCTGTCTCAACTGGAGACCTTCCTCCTACCACTCCTTTTCCAGGTGCAGGACAACATGTCCTTGAGTGAGAAGAAAAATGTTGTTATGACGAATTTCCTCCTCTCTATGAGATCCCTCCTCCCAAATTCCAAGGCACTAGAACGTGGCAGTGTGGAAGCTTCTAAGAAAAATATGGCTTCCAAAGCTGATATTGACCTTGTTCATCTTTTTATTCTTAAGAGCATGCTTAATAGTCTGTCCATTATTAAGCAAAGTGAATTAGATGAGACTGAAGTACGATCTGAAAAATTGAAGTATATTTTTTTCTGCAAAGCCTATCATTAGTTTCTGCAGTTCTTTGCATTAGACAGGCCTCAACAATGAGCTGCTTCTCACATGATGGAAGAATTCTTGTTGTCAAGGTAGAGAGGCAACACAATGAAGTGCCTTTTTCTTTCTCTTACTTTATGTACACAGCCTTCTCCATTGCTTGCAAAATCTGGAGGAAGCTTTTATACAGGCACTGTGCCTATACAGAAGCTCTTCTGGGTATTACAACATCAGAGAAAAGTGTGTGGTGCCAAAGGAGATAAATGAAGCAGATCAAAGCAAAACAAGCTAGAAACCTTCTTTCTAACTGTATCAGTTCTTAAAACAAATGCCAAAACAAATTGCATGCAATTTTTGTTTCGAAAGCCTTCTGGGAAGTTTTGCAGTAGAAAGAAGGGATAAAAAAAATACTTTAAATAAAATCTGCATCCAGTTTTGGCATGCTGCAAGCAACACCACCTGGGTATTCAGTAATTTTTCCTTGGCTCCCATCACTATCCCTGATTTCATTTTTCCCTCAGATTCTCTTAATTAAAAAAAGAAAAGAAAACAGCCATAATCTGAATTTCTAATAATGCTACTTACACCCCAGAGACATTTTCAGAAAATCAAACAGTCCATCAAATGGGAACTGTGTTTGAGCAACTGCTAACTGATTGGGTTTGTGGGAATAGAGGCGAATTAAACAAAAATTGCAGAGAGCTGCTAGGATGTTAGGGAATTGCTTTGGAACAATTTCACCTTTTGGCCAACTCTCTCTCCTCCTTCATGACTTAAGAGACCATAACCTGCATTCAAAATTCCACATCTGTCACTGGGCCAAAAACTTTTCCATTTCTGCAGGATCTACAAAGGGAAAAATCTTACTGCTTTGTTCTTGATTTACCCATTGAATGCCCTTGTTAAGTTAATTCTTTGAGGTGCTGAATGTGCTTCAGTCAAGTGGGATTCACCTTGGCTAGGAGAATAAAAGACAGAGAAACAAAGAGGAAAAAGAGGATTATTTTGGATTAATTGTGTGCAATTCCACACATTTATCACATTGTTGCCATGGGATGGTCTCTTAACTGTAAAATAAATCTATGCTTGAAAGGTCTTGCATTTTGCCTTTACAAATGTTCTCTTCTTCACTGATAAAATAATCAGACCTGGGCAGAAACACAGAATGCCTCATCCTTTTGATATGGTTATAGTGCTAATCATGCCTAGGAACAAGGCTACACTTTAGCAAATTATCTTTAACTTCAACATTTTTCCCTAAAGATATCACTTTAATCCATGGATCAGTAGCTGGAATTTGGGCATTTTAGTCACAAAGAACTAAATACTGTATATATATATAAAAATAGACCAATGAGATATATGATAAATTAAAACTAAGTCCTCTCTACATTCTTAAAATATTGGGAATGTGGGATCGTATTTTATTTTTCATTGCAATACAAGATTTGTTTTGAAAGTATAACACAAACATTGGATCAGTGAGCCTCAAAAGAACAAAAGAAATATTTTGTTATCCAAATCTTGTATTTCAGTAAGCGAAGTTATTTTAGCTTAAAACTGACTTGGTTATAAGGACAGCATCCAGATTGAATGGAATGAGAATTTTGATCCACAGAAAAACATGATAAAACCATTTCAGCAAACTCTGAGAACATCACTACTGAATTCTGGGGAAAGGAGATAGGAGATAAAAGTTGATCTCACCCCTCAAACACAACTTGAAGCAAGTCAGCAGGTTTTGAGCTTGTGAATATCTATAATCTCAGCTTTCATCTTTAAATAAAAACTTGGTCTCATAAAATAGGTCCCACTGTGGGTATCTAACACCTACCACACCAGTTTTTAATAGACACTGATCTTCCAGTGTATTGAATAAATCAAAGCACGTGTACAGGGGGAACTGGTTTATTTAAAAACAGCTTTTTAAAAATGTATAAGGGAGGCACGTCAACCAGAATCATGGACTCAGAAAAACTCATCAAGAAGAATGAGATCGATCTAAATAGCAACGAAGCCCCCAAGATGACTGCCAATTCTCAGCATTCTATCTTTTACTCAGGGGACATGTTGTGCTTATAGAGTTCACAATAGCACTTACACTTATGTATCACCCCATAATACATTTACAGCACTTTCTGGGCAGTTTATAGTCACCATATTGCCCTCAACAATATGGGTCCTCATTTTACTGACCACAGAAGGATGAAGTCTGAGTCATCCTTGAGCCCCATTAGGATTGAACTCCAGGCTAGGTAATTCTCCAGTGTGGAATGGGACCTTCAGGTTCCTACCCTTGGCTGTATCTCCTTCTCCAGGCTCTGCCCATTTACCTCAGCTTTCCTTCTCAGCTGGCCCTCCCCAGGCCATTCCTCTTGGCCAATGGGCCTCCACCCCATGCCCTTCTGCCTGGCCTATTTGGTGAAACACTGTTGTTGTCAGCCAAACGGTGGCAGTGATTAGAATTAGCCTGCAATACTGCATTTTAACTACTGAGCCACCAGGGCCCATTTATATCCTATTCAGCCAAGGAACAGCCACAGTTAATTTACACATATACACAATTTAATACTCATTGTACCCTTTCTACTAGACTAGAGCAACCCCACCCCATATGCACACTGCCACAAGTTCAGCTTAATCATTATAGTTAAACTGAAATGGAAAATTGACCCAAAGGAAAATGCATAAAGATTGAAAATATTATATGGCTTAAAGTATGCATTAGTCTCTTCTGGAAACAGCAAGGGAAATATTCCAAATAGAAGGCATTTTTAAAAATAATTATCTCTACATTTTTGGAACAATTCAATGGATCCCTTAAAAAATATACTGTGAATGTCATATGGTTTCTATATTGCAGTTGTGGTGTCTCTATAGATGTACACATGCAAAGAATCCACCTAAGTCACTGGAAGAAGAGCAGAATATCAGTGAAATAAAAAAAAAATCAAAACCATAAATTAAGCCAGAATAACATCGCTGACTCACCTCCAAATGGGCTAGTTTATGGCACATTAAATGATGCAGGCAAAACGATGCTGCCAGAATGATAAATGGAGATGTGATCTTTTTAGGGATTTATCAAATTACTTACACAGCAAGTTAACACTCTTTGGCCACACAAATGATTGTCATGTGTCATCAGAGAATTTCAATGCTCTAAAATGTTTCTGTTTCAATGTTTCAGTGTTTTAGCAAAATGAATCCTGCAAACAAAAGGTAGAATGTGACACCTACTCTGCACCCCACCTACAGAGGTAAAGTGCAATTCTATTTAATACGAGAACTTGCCACAGTAGATCACTGCCAAAGCTCCTTGTTATTCTAGTATACTTGAAGGGAAACAAATTCAGAAAATGAAATCTACAGTGAACATGCATAGGATAATTTAAATGATCTAGCTGTCTAATTTTCAGTATGTTTGATTATTTCTTACTGGGGTGACACCATGTATGAGAAAAAAAAGTTTGTCAACCATTTATGGATTGTTAGTCAAAAACCGCACAAATACTCCTAAGCTCTCAGAGATATCTGCTTCCCAATCCTTCTGTCTTTTTGCCTCTAACCAGAGTGATCAAAGAGAGCATCTGGCGTCACTGATTCTTTTTAAAGTCCTATCAAATATGGCTTAGGTAAATTTGATGGGATATTTTGACCCTTAGGATATAAAATACGCTCACTGTTTCTTGCACAGGCTTATATTTAATCCATCTGTTCACAAATGTTTCCATATTTTAAGAGTTTAGTTGCTGGCAGCTGATCAAAAAACTTCCATAAAAGAACTTCCATAAAAGAGTTTTCCACTGAAAACTCTGAAAAAGAGGTCATCTTAAACAAAGAAGAAGCAAAAGAATAGTACAAAAAAACCCAACAACCCTATGCTCTACAGTAGCTGGAATTGATAAGAAAGGTATCTTGAAATGACTTTTACTGCATGCAGTTGGTATTGCTTACTGCATAAAAATGGGTTGGAATTCATCTTTGGGATCTGAAATGATTTAGTTGTAAAGTCTAGATTATCACAATCTTATTGTACTTTCTCCATTCAGATCACAATATGATTCCCCCTGCCTTGATCCCAATACTTGGGATGGACCAATTAAGGAAAGGGTGTAAAATAGACCATGGTTCTGAGTTTCCAATTAAAAAATAACCTGCATGGAAGGATACAGTGAGATTGTGAGTGTGTTGCCACTTTCTTTCTTCCTTCAGCAGCTTCTAGCACAGCATATTCTAGTGGCCCTATCCTCTCATATTTCCTTTTGCTTCCTACCCTTCCCATAGGTGCTGCTGATATCTGAATAAGCATATCCCACCTATCCATCTACCTTCAGCTGCTCTTCCCTACTTCCCTCCCTGCCACTGTCAATATTTCATCTTGGCAATCCCACCAACCCACTACCACCCCCCAATCTTTTAATCTTCAGAGTTCCTTCCCTCCATCACTGCTACCGCTGATGTCCTAGCAATATGAAATCTCACTGGCTTGCTTGCCCCAAATCATCCCTGAGTCTTTCCATCCTTCCTTCCTTCCTTCCTTCCTTCCTTCCTTCCTTCCTTCCTTCCTTCCTTCCTTCCTTCCTTCCTTCCTTCCCTCCCTCCTTCCTTTCTTCCTTCCTTGCCTTCCCCAGTATTGGACCTTGGTTTTTGTCCAGCTCCTCCCCTCTTCTCCTTACTGCCTTCTGCCTGAAATAAATCAACCTGCCTTGTTCAAGCACCAGAAATACAGGTTTTGGTTGGACTGCCTGAAAACATTAGTTTTGTGCATGGAACTGTTTGTTTATGAATATTATGTGCAGATCCGGATCAGCACTGCTCCATTCTGTTTATATGTCAACAAGGAAAAAAAAACAGGAAAGAAACAGAAAATGGAAAAGCAAACTTATTCATTATAGAACCCGGTTCTAAGATTCGTCTGCCTGTTACTATCTACCTGGCCAATGGGGAAGGCATAAGGATGTTATGAAACTTAGTCAATATTCTTCTGATGCAAAAGATTGGGGCTATCATGTGTTCTTGGAACAAGTGTGCAGGAATCTGTGCTGTCTGAACCATCAAGAAAGAGATTAGTCTGGGCCAGAGAACACTGGAACTTCATTTACACAGAATTTATTCTTTTACAGAGTGTTTATAAAAGTTCATAACAGATGTTTGCCAATTAAACACTCACTTATGTCTACTGCTATCCATAACATTTAGATAAGAAAGCCAGTTTGGTGTAATGGTTAACCAGGCTAGAAATTTGAGAGCAGTGAGTTCTAGTCTTGCTTTAGGCACAAAGCCAGAAGGAAGCAATGGCAAACACTTCTGAGAAACTTTGCCAAAAAAACACTGCACAGACTTGTTTATGCAGTCACCAGAAATCAATCCTGACTTGAAGGCACAAAGAATTAAATCAATAAAAATAAAATTCGTACATGAAAAGGTAAAACAATTTGATGATGAAACCACTAACGCAATCTTACCAAAACACTCCAACTCCAAAGAAATGTTATTAGCAAGAATTGTGCTGTTTTTTCCTCCCTAAGAAGCGTGACTTCTGGTCTTTTTTTTTTTTTTTTGCTCTTGCTTTATTTTCAAGAAAACAATCTTATTTATCCACTGGTTAAGAGTCCATTTTGTGCAACGTGTAAAACTCTATAAAGCTGACTGAGGTTTCTAATATCAATTAATTTGTTCCTGGAACCAGTCCTGAACAATATACTGGTAAATTGTAAAGTAGTAGTATATTATCTCCACAGGAGCAACCTCTGGCAGGTTAGCACTTGAAGACATGTTGAAGAGCACTTGCAAACAGTGCTGTATGTATGTGTAAAAATGAAGGTTAAAAGGCTTTCCCTTTAAGAAATCTTCTTACCAGTGGTTCTTATTATTCTCAGTGGTCTCAGAGAAGGGTTGAATAAATGGCTTTTTAAACTTGTCTCTCTGGACCTATTGTTGTGTCAGGAATCATTGTGCTAAACATTTTCTCAGTTAAAGCAGGATTCGTTGCTTTCAGGAAAGGTGGGAAAAGATTGGTTTTAAGAAATTCCACATTGATTAATAGAGAGTAAAACAAGCCTGTTAGAAAATTTGGAAGGGATGGGGGGGGGGGGGCAAACTAATTGCCTCATCTCAAAAACATTAAAATGATAGTATACCTGACTAATATTGGATTACAGACCACTATCCTAAATTGAAGTTCAAAAGTTTAGGATGGAATTAGGAAAGAAAAAGAGAAATATTATTATAATTTTGAAAATTTGTGGCTTTCTCCTAGTGTAGATATAACAAATGACAAATGAAAGAAAATATTAAAGCATATGTTGTTTCTAGTGTTTGTTGAAGAAATGTCTAATTTTTATCAACAAAATTTGAATGATTTCCTCCTATTTTGTGATGTGAACCATTGGCCTATATTTGACCTGATCTCTTCCCCATGCTTTAATTTAAGATGGGGACAGGACCTATGTTATTATTATGGTTCTTCCCAATAAATTTTCATAAGGCTGCCTTTTCACCAAAAGCTTTCTTGCCTGTGAAAATAATTAGACACTATTGTATAAGACAGACAGACAGAGATAATCCTTAACTTATGGCTGTACTGCATTATGTATTGCATGACAGTCGCAAATCAGGTAATCCACATCACCAACCTATTTTAATGAACCTTTTTGTAACAGTCCCCATAATCACTAATTGTTTCCTATGGACTGGTTTGATGAAGTAAATGCTAGTTTTTGGCAATAACATTGTAAAATGTAGTCACAGGACCGTGGGATGCTGCCAGTGGCCTTGAATGAAGACTGGTTGCTGGCTACCCAAATGCGGTCATGGCTGTCACAACATCAAAATGTAAAGGCACTAAGCAACCAATCATAAATTGACCACTACCTGTAGTTAAAGCCTCTCTCTTTCGAGTTAAGTTCGCATCCTGGTGGGTTCATGGCTACATTGATATAATTTGCTTAGCAACAAAATTGTCATGGTCAACCACTCTTTCTTCCCAGGATATCTATATCTATATCTATATCTATATCTATATCTATATCTATATCTATATCTATATCTATATCTATATCTATATATCTATATCTATATCTATATCTATATCTATATCTATATCTATATCTATATCTATATCTAT
>BLBF01000032.1:12343187-12364409 GCA_015471245.1 Laticauda colubrina | reverse complement strand
TTGGTCTTGGAGTTTGCTTGATTGGTGTTTCTGGTTTCTTCTGTCTGTTTTGTGGCTTTGATTGGCTAGCAACACTATGTTCCTGTATTGGAGGCTTTCAGTGCAGCTTGGCTTTGAGTAAAAGGATGGCTGTTATCTATTAGGAAGCTAGATTTCATCTGGGTGCCTGGTTGGGGTGTGTTTGAGCTGGAGGTATCAGGGGAAGTCTGTTTGTGCCCAGGTGTTTGCCTGGCTTGTGGTGTGGAGATCTTTCTATTTGAGAGTGCAGGCTTCCAAATGATTGACAGTCTGGTGGAATCATCTCTTCTATTCATGCTTTCAGGTCTTTTTTCAATCTCTATGGCTTCTCTGATGATTCTGTGGCTGAGGTTTTCTACAGTGGCTAGGGTTTTGGTGCCATTGAAGTTGATGTTATGACCTGTGGCTTTCATGTGTTCTCATAACATCAACTTCAATGGCACCAAAACCCTACCCACTATAGAAAACTATATCTATATCTATATCTGTCTGCCTGCCTCTCTCTCTCTCTCATTCTCTATCTATCTATCTATCTATCTATCTATCTATCTATCTATCTATCTATCTATCTATCTATCTCTATCTCATCTCTGTCTGTCTGCCTATCCATGACTATGTCTATGTCTATATCTGTCTATCTGTCTGTCTGTTCCATATTAGCATTCTTGGAATACCCTCACCTGATTGGTCAAGACAGACTGCACTGTGATTGGATGGAAGAATGATGGTGATTGGTCAGTAAAGAATCAACTGCAATTGGCCGTGCCTATCGCGGGAGATTCAGAAGGCTGTCATTGGGTAAGAGCCGCCGGCAAACTCTATAAGAAGAGCTGCCACAGCTCGCAGGTCCAGCACAGATCTATACCTTTCAATAAAGAGCTGAGGTTACGCTGGTCTAGAATCTCCTTTTTCCCGCGCTTCCACACTGGCGACAAGGATGGGATTCTGAGACAAAGAGACCAGTCGGGCACATGGCAACTGAGCTGAACAACCGATGAGATGGCCAGCAGCAACTCGCCACCCGCACCATCCGACCAGGCAACCGAGGACTGGGAATCATACATCAATCGATTCCTCATGTTCCTTGAGAGCAACAACTTGAAAGATGTGAATGACCACAGGAAGAGACCTGTGTTCCTGACCCACTGTGGGCCAGCCGTATTCAAGATGGCCAAAGCGTTGGCCAAGCCAGAAGAGTAAAAGAGATGACTTGGCCAGACTTAGACCGGCTACTTCGAGACCACTATGCCTCGGCCGTTCCAAACCTGATCTGGAGACATGAATTCTACCGTCAGGATCAGAAGGACAGAGAGAGCATCAGGGACTTTGTGGCAGCACTAAGAAACATCAGAGGTGCATGCAGTTTCTCCAACATGGACGAGGCTCTGAGAGACCGCATGGTCCTTGGTCTCAGAGATCCCATACTCCAGAGCAGACTAATGGCTCGGGCGGACATTACGGTTACCAAAGCCATTGCTGAAGCCACTGCAGCCAAGGCCACAAAGAAATCAGCGGCCAAGATGCGACAAATGAATGCAAGGGACCAGCAAATAACTTCGGAGACCAACTCATCACCCGAGAAAAGAACCAAGGTTAGTCACAAAGCCACAACAGCACACCACGAGGACGTCAATACCGAAGACGAGGAGGAGGAGATCCACAGATTTCAAGCAGAGCGAGACTGATGGAGAGGTCATAAGTCGGGTTTCCAGTGCGCCGGATGCGGCAGCGACCACCCCCGCTCAGAGTGCCAGTTCTTAGATGCCATTTGCCAGTACTGTGAGAAATGGGGGCACATTGCCAAGGTCTGCTGAAACAAATGAAACTACAGCCCAAGGTGACGCGACAACACCCCCCCCCCAGGACCCGAGACAAACTTACAGAGAACTGTTGGAATAACGAGAATCGAAGCAGGCAGCTCAGCGAAACCCAACAACGAGAAGAGACACACCAAATGGTCACCATCGGGCACTCAGACAACTCTGACGCAAGAAAAGTGCACGTGCAGGTCAGCATCGAAGGCAGGACGTGCAGAATGGAAGTGGATTCCGGATCCTACCTCTCCATGGTATCCTAGGACACAATTAAGCAGTTAGTGCCCAGCTTACAAAAACAAGAGCTGGAGAGTCAAAAACTAATTATTAAGGACTACCAGGGGAACTGGATTCCCGTAATAGGAATTGGACACTTCCATGTTATGTTCAAAAAGCATGGAAAAGTACTTCCACTAACAATTGTGGACAGAGACCGCCCAAGCCTTCTGGGACTGGAATGGTTCGCGCCATTAGGAATCAAGGTGACGGGCATCAACTACGTCGAGGAAACAGACCTGGAAGAGGAACTCATGAAGGAATTCCAAGAAGTTTTTGATGGACAATTAGGCAAGTACCAGGGGTCCCCAATATCATTTAATGTGAACCCCAATATTTCCCCAATCCGTCTTAAACCAAGATGAGTTCCCTTCGCGCTCAAGCCAAAAATAGATGAGCAACTAGACAAGCTCATTGCACAAGGGGTCCTGGAACCAATAGATCACACACAATGGGAGACCCTAATAGTCACCCCAATAAAACCAGATGGGTCAGTAAGAATTTGTGGGACTACAAAGCGACCCTAAATAATGCACTGCAACAGAGTGCATATCCAGTTCCGGTGATACAGCACCTCCTACACTCACTCAGGGGAGGAAAAGTCTTCATGAAGCTCGACCTGGCTCAGGCATACCAGCAGCTGCCAGTCAACGCCGAGACTGCGGAAACGCAAACCATTGTGACCCACAGGGGGGTGTTCCTGTGCAAAAGACTCCAATTCGGAGTCAGCGTGGCACCAGGGGTGTTCCAGAGCTTAATGGAATGGTTACTGCAAGGCATTAAAGGAGTCGTGCCATATTTCAATGATGTCTTGGTAGCAGCCAAAGACAAAAGACAATTGGGAAGCTGCCTCAGGGAAGCCCTGCAGAAATTTAAAAATACAGGACTAAAAGTTAAAAAAGAAAAGTGCCAGTTATACACTGAAAAAGTTGAGTTCCTGGGATACTTAGTGGATGAAGACGGAATTCACCCCACCAAAAAAAAAAAAGATTAAAGCAATAAAGGAAGCTCCAAGACCTCAAAATAAGGCAGAGTTACAGGCTTTTCTGGGACTAATTAATTTTTACAATGTCTTTTTGCCACAAAAGGCAACGACAGCAGAACCTCTGCATAGGTTACTCGATAAGACATCTACCTGGTCCTGGGGCAAGCGAGAGGAGGCCACCTTCCGGAAGATAAAAGATCTCCTCATATCAGAATCAGTCCTCATCCAATACAGTGAAACCCTACCACTAACGGTGACCTACGACGCCTCTCCATTCGGCATCAGAGCTATATTGAGCCATACTCTGCCAGACGGGAGAGAAGCATCGATTGCATACTTCTCTAAGACATTATCAAAGGCAGAAAGAAATTATAGCCAGCTCGACAAGGAGTCACTAGTAGCGGTTACCGGCGTGAAGCAGTTTCACAAATATCTGTACGGTAGGAACTTCACTCTGATCACCAATCACAAACCACTCCTGCAGATCCTGGCAGAGAACAAGGCCACCCCTAACATCCTGTCACCCCAGATGACAAGGTGGTCCAAGTTCCTTGCTGCCTACAACTACCAGCTAATACATCGCCCCGGGAAAAGCATCTCGCATGTTGATGCATTAAGCCATTGCCCCCTTCCAGATCCAGAGGACGATCCCGCACCCACCACATCCACCCTGCAAATAGAGACACTGCCCAACCTGCCAACGACCGCATCAGACATTGCTAGAGAGACAATCAAAGATGGGAAACTGGCGCGGGTTTTGAGCTGGGTGGGAAAAGGGTGGCCGGAAACAGAGAGCAGTGACCAGTTTAAACCCTTCCGGAACCGACAGACTGAACTATTTTCCCAAAAGGGATGTATTTTATGAGGTGACAGAATAGTGGTTTCAGACTCCTTACAAACAAGAATATTGCACATGTTGCATGAAGGACACCCGGGCATTGTAAAGATGCAATCCCTAGCCAGAAGTATGTGTGGTGGCCAGGGATAGACAAAACCATCAAAACATGGGTGGCAACATGCGACAAATGTCAAAGATCCAGACCAAACCCTCTTGCAGCACCACCCCTCGAGTGGGAAACACCCAGGGGTCCATGGTCAAGGGTCCACATAGATTTTGCAGGACCCACAAAAGAGCACACCTTTTTAATTGCAGTAGACGCTTACTCCAACTGATTGGAGGTAAGCCTGATGCAATCCATGACAGAAGCGGTTATAAAGAAACTAAACAGACTTTTTGCCACACATGGCCTACCTGACTTGGTAGTATCTGACAATGGGCCACAATTCACAGCACTGGCATTCGAACAATTTCTCACTGAACGGGGCATATGACATGCATTGACAGCACCTGCTCATCCAGCGGCAAACGGGTGGGTGGAACGAATGGTCAGATCCACGAAAGACGCTTTAGAAAAAATGGACACAAGGAGCATACACGAGAAAATAAATAAACTATTAACAATACAGCACATAACACCAAGTGCTAAAACCAATAAAAGCCCAGCAGAGCTCCTGATGGGAAGAAAACTCTGATCCCATCTAGACAGACTGAACCCGACATACAATTCCGAAAAACCACCAGACTCATCCAGCCGGTACCGTACATTTAATCCGGGAGACACTGTCTATGCCAAAAACTTTTCAGGGGACCCACTGTGGGTACCTGCAATAATAACTCAAGTGACAGGTCCCCAGTCATACCGGCTAGAAATGGAGGATGGAAGGAATTGGAAATGACATGTCGATCAACTAAGATCATGAATAACTTCAAACAACGCCAAAAACACACAAACTCCATAAAAAGACAATAATAAAAAAACCAGAGGGGGGGGGAGAAACCCAAAAAAATTACCAAAAGGAAGGAGAAAATCCTCCTGCGGCACAGTGGCAAACCGAACACGCCCAACTGACACAAACCGAGCAGTCAACCAATACACCATTAAATAGAAAAAGAAACCAACAATACTTACCAGCAAGCGAGGGCAGCAGAATGGTACCAGCAGAAGACGACCCACATGGAACCTCACCTGGAAGAAACAGCCAAGCCAGTTCAACCAGCCCGGAAAGACCGGCCGGGAACAGAGAAGCTGACAACTCAACTGAGCCCAGTAGACCGGGTGGGAGTTGCAGCAAAAGGCTTGACTCACCCTTCCAGGCGATTCCATGCAGAAGAGCAGGAGTGACAAAGATCCCATCCGAACCGGCTGAAGACCACACAGCAACTGAGCTGCACAGGTCAAGTAGGCAGGTTAAAAGCCCTGCCTATCTATGCGACTACGTTGCATAGGATGGACCAAACCAAGAGGGGAGGGGTGTTCCATATTAGCATTCTTGGAATACCCTCATCTGATTGGTCAAGATGGACTGCACTGTGATTGGACGGAAGAACGACGGTGATTGGTCAGTAAAGAATCAACCGCGATTGGCCATGTCGATTGTGGGAGATTCAGAAGGCTGTCATTGGGTAAGAGCCGCTGGCAAGCTCTATAAGAAGAGCTGCCACGGCTCACAGGTCCAGCACAGATCTATACCTTTCAATAAAGAGCTGAGGTTACGCTGGTCTCGAGTCTCCTTTTTCCCGCGCTTCCACACTGTCTGTCTGTCTATCATATCTATCTATCTTTCTATCTATCTATCTATCTATCTATCTATCTATGTATCTATCTATCTCCCACATCATAGAACCCTGATCTTCTTCCAAATATTAACCCTATTTGATTCTGCTTATTTTTCAAGACTGGTGAAGATTGATTAGGAGTTACTTTCGAGCCAGGCAAGATGAAGTCAAAATCAATTCCATGCCTTACGTCAGTTCCCTAGGTAATCAATTTTCAAAGATGATTTTTTTTATTGAGGTAACAAGACGTGAGCACAAGGTGAGATGTTTAAAACAATAAAGGAATAAGACAATATTCTGTGCTCTTGTTTGTGGCGCAGTCATGGAAATCAACGTTCCTGGAAAGGTAAATCATTAGGTCACATACCTGAGCATTGTCAATGTGCTATCATTAGCCTGTTCAATTATATTAGCAACCAGAGTTATATTTACCAGCACACTTTTTTTTTTTGCCAAGAAGAATGTTTTAAAGTATTGATGGGGTTGTCTAATAGCCGTGACTGTCAGCACTGTTGAGGCAGCTTGAAAGCTTCAACTAAAAGAAGTAGGGACCAGGTTGGAGTAGAAGGCAGGAAGAGAGGAAGAAAGGCACAAATCACTCTAATGTCAGCATCCTGAAAGACAGCACAAGTGTAAGGAACATGGACTCATTTCAGAATGGGAAAAGAAAGTCTTTGATCTGTGCCTTTGAAACAGAAATAGGAGTCATTGATTTGGTGTAATTCATTTATATGACTGACTCACCATCATGAAAAATCCTCAGCAAGAACTGTAGTTTCTTCCTCACAAGGATGATTTAAATAAATGTAACTGCATCTGAAGCTTTTACCAGCAAGATATCTAACACACAGCAATAGCACTTAGACTTATATATCGCTTCACAGTGCTTTACAGCCCTCTCGAAGCAGTTTACAATGTCAGCAGATTGCCCTCAACAATCTGGGTCCTCATTTTACTGACCTCGGAAGGATGGAAGGCTGAGTCAACCTTGAGCCTGGTGAGATTCAAACTGTCAAACTGCTGGCAGCCAGCAGTCAACAGAAGAAGCCTGCAATACTGCATTCTAATACTGTGCCATCATGGCTCATCTACATATATAAAAGCAAAAAAACACCCACACATCATCACAAAATCTCTAGAATCGTAAAGCTTACAAACTTAGAATTTGGCCGGTATGTTCCTCTTGGCTTCTAGGTGCTCGCCAAGAAAGGATTTTTCGAAATGACCATCAGATCATTAGTATTTCTTAATACAGTAATTAACACGCTCTGATGCTAAGGAGTTCTACTCCCCCTCCCCACCTTAAAAAAACTCTGTTCCAATTGCCAGTTCCCTTACATTCCGTTACCTCACATTCCGTTACTTTAACATTCTGTTAACTCCACAGCTATTTACACCATTCAGGTGACCCGAGAAAACAGACAAACCTCCATGTTGTCTCAACGACTCTCTAAAAGGATGCAAACTACACTTCCAAAATGGAAGCTACTTTGGCATCAAAGGTTGTAGTATTTTTATTACCCACCATCCAGTCAGAGATGAAGAAGCTCCTTGGATGAGAAGCAAAACATCTTCAACAAAAAAGCCAGTTGTCTCCTAAAAAAAAAAAAACCTTTGGGACAACAGTTGGAAGATTGTATTTTACAACACTTTTGCTGGATGGATGGATAGATAGATAGATAGATAGATAGATAGATAGATAGATAGATAGATAGATAGATAGATAGATAGATAGACAGATAGAAAGAAAGAAAATGAAAAAGGAAGGGAAGGAAAGAAGGAAGCGAAGGGAAAGGAGGAAAGAAGAAAAGGAATGGAAAGGGAAAGGAAAGGAAAGAATGAAGAATGAAAAGGATAGGTGGAAAGAAGGAAATGAAAAGAAAGGAAAGGTGGAAAGAAGGCAACAAAAAGAAAGGAAATGATGAAAGGAAAGAAGGAAGGGAAGGGAAAGGAGGCAAGAAGGAAAAGAAAGAAGGAAGGGAAGGGAAAGGAGGCAAGAAGGAAAGGAAAGGAAGGGAAAGGAGGAAAAGAAAGGAGGAAGTAAAGAAGGAAAGGCCGGGCTCCTGCATAGCCCGATCACAGATCACATCGTTTTGTTGCAAAACACATGGGTATCCAGCTAGTAATCCTATAAACAGCAGTTTCAGCTTTTTTATATGCTAACTACTCTGCTGTCACTCAAGGTTTTTATGGCATTTTACATAGACTCAGAGCTGGTAAGTTGGTACCGGTGAGTACTTGAGAATCCATTCAATGCTGTTCAGAGTCCAACACCCCAAATTTTACACAACCACCCAGCCTTGTGAGATTTTAGTATTTTAATACAGAATTAAATGTTTCAGAATTTCACTACTTCACTATGTAAAACATATTTCTTATGTACATTCTGAAAAATACTTTTTTGGGGTGTAAAAATGGCAGATTAGGGAAAAACAAGGTGAAAAGTGGACACAATATCAGAAAGCAACAGAAAAGAGGAATACACAAGAGGGTGGAGATTAAGAGACAAGGGGGTAAAAAGGGTAGAGGGGAGAAACAAGGGAGGAAAGAAGGGAAGAGAAGCTACAAAGGTTTGAAACTAGATGTAAAGAAACAGATTTTATTTAGAGATAATGGGTAAACATATAACTGAAAAAGAGATTCTGCAAAGGTACATAAGATTGTGTTGTTGTATCTGTATTTGAAATAATGTTAGAAAATTGGAATAATATATGATTATAAAATGGGACAAAATATTTAATGTAACTTAGCGAAATTTTTTTTTTAAATAAAATAAATGAAATTAAATATGAGAGAATTGAATTAAAGAAAGTAACTAAGCAAAATCTATAAATGTTCCCATAGAAGTATGATATTTATTTAGAAAGGATTGTGTAAAATGTTTAAGACTTAAATGAATATTAATTTTAATGATATAATTTCAATTGCTATGGATTGTTGTTTTAATTATATTATATATCAAAAAAAACCTTTTTTCTTTCTGTTTTAAAATATTGAGTTTATTTTTAGAATGTATTACGCAGAATCCGAATGAAAATTATGTGTTATGTTAAGCTTTAAAATTAGGGGAAGGATAAGTATGACAAGGCATTATACTCCAATCAGTCATTACAGAAGAAATTTTGTGTTAATGAGAAAAAATAATAGACAGCTGAAACAGGACAGACAAAAGATATAAGTAGAATGATTTAAATTGAGATGAAATAAATATAATAGAATTAAGAGAGTGAAAAGAGGGGAGAAGCTATATAGAAAATGTAAAATAGTAAATAAGAAATGGAATTGCTATATAAAAGTAAGCATGAACTTGAATTTATGTCTGTACAAAAAGATGTAACTCGGGATCAAACTGCCGTCCAAAAAGATATTTTATGTTTTCTATGTTTTGTGTTTTGTTAGTATATGTTTGTTTGTTAAAAAATTAATAAAAAATTTTTCAAAAAAAAAAAGAAACACGAATGCTACAGTAAAAAAGATATATTATGAGGGCTGTCACAAGTAGGCTACAAAAATCTGGATTGTCAGTAGATGGCTGCAAAGAGGCCTAAAAAAACCTGAAATCTTTGCTGCCACCCAGTGTTTTTTTGTATCTTTGTGATCCAGATTTGGAAGCTGAACTACTAAGCCTGGAGGAAAAAATATAGTCCTTATGTATGCTTTGAGCATCTAAGCTGCATAAATCAAAAAGTTATTTTTGTCACAAGTTGTTAGCTAAGTTGCACATATGCGCTGCTAAATAATTTGTTAAGCAAGAGAGCCTGCTTTTTTCCAGTCTTTGGCAACAGCTTTTGCAAAAACTTTCAAATTACTTTATGCCCTATCTGCCTGTCATTTTCAGCTTGGCCCAATTGTAATCTCCTGGGACATTTTCTCTCTTATAATTATAGATACAAATCCTAAACTAGTGTGTCTCATACTGTGAGGACTTCTTTGGGGAAAAAGGTATCTGCTTTTCTAATATTTGCTTTTTTCTAAAAAAACTGTTTGCACAAATCGTCCTTACCCATCTTCGTTACATAGCCCAGGCACATTTATTTGCTTATTATATTGATATCCCACCACAATCCATCAACTCTTGGTGGCTTGCATGATGCATAATATAGTAGAAACATAAAATGGCCATTGTAGGATTCAAAAACTAATGAAAAAAAATAATAATAAAATCCCAAATGAAAAAATGTAATATCAACAAAAACAAAATAAAAAAGAACAAAAGAACAAAAAATAAGGAATAAAAGATAGTACAGTGCTTGCAAAGAAATTTTCCAAAATAGTTCCATTTTTAAAAGACTACCAAAAGACTATTCTAGAACACTGGGGCCACCATAAAAAAGCCACTCTCCTTCTGACTTCATCTCTCAGAAGTGTAGGCCAGGAAAACATGTCCCCTGATCTAGGTCAAAACCAGCACTTTAAATTGTACCTAGATATTAATCAAGCAATGCTTCCAGCATTGGGTGCAAATGACCAACCGGGCTGCTGCATCCTAGACCAATTGTAGATTCTGAATACTCTTTAAGACAATCCCTGAAGAAGGGGTTGCAGTAGCCTAACCAGTGGTGGGATTAATTTTTTTTTTAACCTACTAGTTCTGTGGGCATGGCTTGGTGGGCATGGCAGGGGAAGGATACTGTAAAATCTCCATTCCCTCCCCACTCCTGGGGAAAGGTTACTGCAAAATCCCATTCCCTCCCCACCCCACTAACCTGCTTTCCAGCTCTGTTCTCCTGTGCAGGGCAACAAAAAAAGACCTTAGGAGGCAGAAAATAGATGGGGGTGGGGCCAATCAAAGGGGATATTTGCTGGTTCTCAAACTACTAAAAATTTCCGCTACCAGTTCTCCAGAATTAGTCAGAACTTGTTGAATACCACCTCTGAGCCTAACCAAGGGATTATGGGGTTATGCGCTATGTAGCCTGAACTTCCTGCAGAAGACAGAAGATCTGCTGCTGGAACATGAGGCATAAATCCAGAAGGACCCTCAAACTATTGATTAGCAGCTGATAATGTTTGAACATTATATTACTTAATATTCACATTAGATTTAACATAACACAATGTCACAGAGACACATTTAGAACCTTGATTAAACCTTGTATGGTTCAACCATGGTTCAATGAATAAACCATGGTTGGCTGCATTTACATATCATACTAAGCCATTAATTATTTTTCCAAGATACAGTGGCCATTGTTTTTTTCTCACATTGTTTTTTTTTCTTTTTTAATATAATTGAACTATAACCAATATAGAAAAAATGCCATGGTGCTTATAGGTCAGGAAAGAAATTAATGTGTAATTGTAGGTTAATGAATCAAAACTGGAAAACATAAACCTTGTTGAATACCAAATTAGACCATTCCAGAATCCCAAGAATGACTTTCCCCTTCAATCTAGATCTGGATTATATTGAGATCTGGTTTAGAGCAAACCATGATATATATTTGTTTCATTTTGTGTCGTACAATCCCAGCTATTTTGGTAGATGTTCTGTGATGAATGATTTAGTTAGTATGTGAACTTAATAATTGTGGTTTATCCCATATATCTTAATTAAAAAAATAAAGGATTAGCATGACATGTAAACTCAGTCATTGGCTGAAATGGAGAATATCAACTTTAATATCCACAGTTAAAACATAATGGCAAATAGTACTGAAAATTATTAATATATTTTACTAAAGTACAAAATAAATTATTAAAACTATTTTTTCCAGAGGAATATTTTATTTCCTTTTGTGAACAGATACTACATAGTCACATATCAATGGACTATAATCAATTTATAGTTCAGAATCAGAAAAAAATAACCAGGAAAAAAAAAAGAAATTGATATTTTCATTGATGCCAAAGATTCAGATTTCAAATACCTTATCACATATCATCACAAATTCAGATCTCTTTATTTCCTATGGGTTCCTATTAAATGTTAAATGTTCATTTCTAGTACTGAACTGAAAACAGTCTTGTATCTTGTTTTTCAACAACTATATTTTGTGATAGTTCAATCTTCTACATCTGTGTGAGGTACACTTTCTCCTTTTGCTGTATTCTATTTTGCCAGATTCATTGATTTTTATAGTTATACTATATTTTTCGCTTCCTAATGGATTTTCAGTCACCATTCTTATATCTAAATCAATGTTGTTGCTTTTTACACTGGAAAAAATTAATCAGTGGTGGTACATTTACAATTTAAGCTTTCTGGCCAATATTGTTACACTTGATCCTAATGTGATGGTCATCTTGGATAAGTCTTGGACAAGGAGGGGGAAAAACAAGACTGAATAAAGAGCATATAAAGTCTCATTCTGTGGTGCCAGGAATAGAAATGTGCAGTTGGTAATGCCATTCTGCTTTGTTTTAACTCTAAACCTCTCTGGCCTTGACACAGTCATTCCTCTTCTCAGGCTATATGAAGATTGATGCCATCCCATTGTGGGAAGAAATATTCATCTGGTTCAGTTCCTAGCTGGGAAGAACACACTGGAAATAAATGGAGGCTGGAGGCTGATCAGAAAGAAGGTCCATTTATTGATGAAGCAGAACCACCAAACACATATGATTCTGGGCAGCTGACAAAATGGAGTTGAGAGTGGGTGGTTTTTATATCTTCTTTGGGCTTTGTATTTGAGTTTCCTGTTCCTGTGCAAGAACAATTCCTATTCTATTTGGCTGTCAGATTCCGATGGGGTGATGTAGAGGTTATGTAGGGGCCACAGCTGGCTCTATAGGCAAAAGAGGAAATGCAAACACTAGCTGTTTGTCTGAGCTAATCTAGTCAACCTCTGGCTTATTATTTATCTGAGCTCCTAGGTGAAGTTTGAACTGCTCTGGGATGGTACAGTGAAGGGTTTTGGACTGCTCTGGGCTGCTTCTAATCCTACCATTCTGCCTTTGTTTCAAAATATCTTGTCTTGAATGGATGACCAAATCTGCATTTCTAAAAGGTGGTCTCATCAGTTTCTGCTTGGGGACAGGAAGACTGCAGCTGCTTCCTGCCTCTAAAAAACATGTATCTCCATTTTTCATTTAGGGAAATATAATATTCTGCCTTTTTAAATAATCCTCAAATATTTCATTCTTCTTGGAGAGGGGGGCTGCCAAACTGCTTAGAAGAGCACCTGAAATGTAGTCATCTATTTGGGAAAACATATTGTGTGAATAGGGAGTCATTCCTGAGTAAACCAGCTATTGTGATTAGCTCAGCTCCATACCAGGTTTCTTTGGATGGAGGCAAAATACTACTAGTGTTTAAGCCTCTTCCTGAGAACAATTGAATGCTGAGACAAGTTCTCTGCTTATATTGTTGTGATTATAAGCATTTCCTGGTTCGGTGGTCTTCAGATGTGGTGAAACTCCAACTTCTAAAATTCCCAATCAGCACATTTTGGGGCATGCAGTCTTCAGAGTGATGTATTGCAAAAAGAGCTAAGGCTGGTGGTCTCCTTTCACCAGGGTCTTCTCCAGTTTAACAGTTGTGAAGAACCAGGTTAGGGAAGACTAATCCAGAATGTGCTTTTTGAATAGGACCTATTTATTTTTTAATCCATTTTTATGACTGCACCCAGCCAATTTTGTAAGCCAATCCTAAGTAGGATTTGATAGGTTAATGCTTTGACTGGGAAGTTGAAAAAAAAATCTCAGGAAAAGACTGTGGTAATAACCTTTCTGCATAGATGCTAAGAAAATTGTATGGGACAGATCTCTGTAACCATCAGGAGTTGAACTTGTTTCCAAGTTTTTAGCTTTCATATTGTGGAATTCTTGGTGGTTTCTGAACTCAGTTGTTTGCCTGCCAATGTATCATTACCTGAGTAGGTCAAATAATAAAAAATCAGCAGGCAAACAACTAAGCTCTGAGACCACCAAGGATTCCTCAGTTCAAACCTG
Source organism: Laticauda colubrina (assembly GCA_015471245.1). Classification (NCBI taxonomy): domain Eukaryota; kingdom Metazoa; phylum Chordata; class Lepidosauria; order Squamata; family Elapidae; genus Laticauda; species Laticauda colubrina. The sequence continues at coordinate 12,350,806 of BLBF01000032.1, read as the reverse complement.
AACTACACACATTCTCCTTTGTTGGATATATTGTGTTTGTTGCCAAGGCTCTAGCTGTAAATGATAAGGTCTGCCTTAATGTCTGCATATTTCTAGTTTGATATGCATTTTGACTGCAGTTATCTAGAATGCTACCTAGCAGAGTCTTCTTCCTGTTTCACAGCTTAGAAAAAGGTATGATCTGCTTCGATAATAGGAAAATCTTCAATGGGCTTGTAGGAGTGCTGCTTCTGCACAGCTTTCCTAAATCTGCTCATACTAAACCTGGTGGATTTGATCTTCTAAGAGGAGTCAACATTGCTTGACCAGTTTCATTCAATTCTGAATAGAATAGAACAGAACAGAACAGAACAGAACAGAATAGAATAGAATAGAATAGAATAGAATAGAAAATTATGCATATACCCACATATATTATATGACACAGAGAAACAACACAGTCTATTTTAGATGTATACATGTATCTGGTGCGAGAAACAAATTTTGTGAGTTTACCAGATGGATGACATAGGAACCAAAGCTGTTACAAAATCTGGTAGTCCTGCTAGAAACACTTCGAAACTTCCTCCCAGAGGGGAGCAACAGAAATAGACCATGAAGTGGGTATGTGGGGTGTCTTACAATGCTTTGAGCTCTAAACACATAGTGCTTATAAGCCATATCCTGAATTACAGGAAGCGAGCTTTCTATAATCTTCTTGGCTGTCCTGACCACTCTGAATTGACTTTCCATTTGAAGCACTGCAGCCACCAAACCAAACAGTGATGCAGTTTGTTAAAATTCTCCTGACTGTGCCTCTGTAAAAAGTGGCCAGGACAGAAGGAAAAAGATGTGCTCTCCTTATCCGATGCAGGAAATGCAGATGCTGGTGTGGAGAGATGAGTTCAGATTGTTAGTATCTGTACCCCTAGATACTTAATACTGTTGACTTCTTCTACAGCTGCATCCTTGATATTGAGTGGAGTATGACCATGTCGGCTCTTTCTAAAATCTATGATGATCTATTTTATTGTATTAACATGATGAACCAGGTTACTTTTATTGCACCAGTCCAACAGAACCTTCACCACTTCCCTATAAGCATATTCATTGTCATCCTGGATAAGACCCATTACTTCAGTATCATTCACATACTTCACAATATGATTTGTATCAGATTTGGCACAAATCTGTCAAGGTGAGCAGTAACGGAGTCAAGACACAACCCTGTTGGGAACCTGTATTCAAGGAAATGGAGTTGGAAACTCTTCTTCCAACTCACACAAACATCTAATCCAACCCCTGCTCAAACAGCAAACCTGATACCATTTCAAACAAATAGTTGTCCAATCTCTTCTTAAAAATTTCCAATGATGAAGCATTCACAAGTTCTGGAGGAAAGTTGTTCCACTGATTAATTATTTTGTCTGGAAATTTCTCCTTAGTTCTAGGTTGCTTCTCTCCTTGATTTGTTTTCATCCATTGCTGCTTGTCCTTTCCCCTCAGGTGCTTTGGAGAATAGCTTGGCACTCTCTTCTTTGTGGCAGCCCCTTAGATATTGGAACACTGCTTTTCCAAGACATAAACATTGTTGGCAATTCCTTCCTTCTATAAAAACAGAAAGATGCTAAACATGGAAACCTTTGTATTTAACTCCCTGGAAAGAGAGAGAGAGAGAGATTTGGATTTAGATTTTTGGTTGAACTGAGCTCTGTATATCAGTCCAAGGAAATACAGGTAATAGCCAGCATTGTTAAACTGATTTTTGTCAAGGCCTGCCCTTAGAGAATAGAATAGCAACTTTAGAAAGTCCTAAGGTTCGAGATAGCCCTAGTCAGTATGGCCAAAGGTTCAGCTGTTGTAATCAATATCATCAGAAAGTCCACACATTTCTATCCCACTAACATACTATTGACTATCTAGTAACCACAAAAAGGTCATACTAGCAAGAGTCAACATAGTAGTTTCTGATGTCAGTTTCAAAATAGTTAAGCATTTTTAAAAAAAGGAAGTTAGCTTTTATTTAATCTTCTCAGAATATGCATATGTTAGTTGTATTTGCTTTTATGAAGATATTCAAGAATTATTATAGATTGCCTGCGCATATTCAACAGGTTTTCCACTTTGTGTGTATGTTTCTTTCTCTAAATTCTTCTTTCCAGGGTTCATATCAGAGGTAGTATTCAGCAGGTTTTGACCAGTTCTGGAGAACCAGTAGCGGAAATTTTGAATAGTTCAGAGAACCAGCAAATACCACCTCTGACTAGAGATTTTACAGTATCCTTCCTCTGCCATGCCCACCAATCCATGCACACAGAACTGGTAGTAAAAAAAAATGAATTCCACCACTGATCCATAAATAGTCTGATTTACTCAGAATACTGCTTTTAACCCTCCATTATAGATTTCTAAAGCAGCAGTTAAGAAAAGTGAGATTACAAATTGATACAGCCAGAATCACTTGCAAAATGTGGAGCACTGTTCCTAAAAGCATGATTTCACCTTCTGCACTATTAGTTGTCTTCATAAAGAAATATTTTATTTGAATTGTGTTTTATTGAATATGTTTACTTCACAAAACAAAGTGCAATACTGTTATCCAGTTCTTTAGAGGACCTAAAAGCTAGATGGAACTAGATTACTTTTCTACTGACAAATAAATTTAAATTGATTTTGGCCAAAATTAGTGAAAACATAATTTAAGTGTTTTATAGATGATGCTTAACACCAAGGAAACTCAGCATGATAAATGGTTGCCAATGTGCCAGAGAAAATATACAGAAATAAGCTCATATGATCATAGGTGTTTGTCCTATAAAGCTGAAATCTTTTTGAATTGTTGTTTTTATTAAAATAGGACAAATCATAACCTAAGTTCTTATATTATATTCTAAGTTGGCCCTTTATTTTGTTTTATTAATACAAACAGTACTTTGCAACATAAAAAATTAACATTTTCCTTATTGCTTATATACTACAGTATCTGCAGTTGAACAAATACTAGGAAAATCCTGGAAAATGGTAGAATTCGAATATTTCCATTTAGTAGCAAGTAAGCTGGAAATGTGTTATATTGGAAGAGAGAGAGAGAGAGAGGGAGGGAGAGAAGGAGAGAGAGAGAGAATTAACACAAGAACACAGAAGACTGCTTCCAAATTCCAGGTTCCTAGATTATTTATTTAAATAAAGTTGCACACATCCATTACTACTGTGGCATTACCTTTATCTGCTGGAAGTAAGATTATGCTGCTGTTGTTCCTTAGGGCTTGCAGGGCTTTTAGTTTCTAAGGAACAACAGCAGCATAATCATACTTCCAGCAGATAAAGGTAATGCCACAGTAGTAATGGATAGAAAAGACTACGAAACAAATTGACAGACCTATTCCAAGACTCCACATACAAACCCATAAACACAGACCCAAACACATAACTGGAAAAAATAACCAAGAAGAAAATCATAACCAGCAACATGAGCAAAGAAATCCAACAGATGATCATCCCAAGAGAAAAATCTTCCAGATGCCCCAAACTATATGGCCTGCCCAAAATACACAAAGAAGGCATACCTCTCAAGCCCATAGTCAGCTCCAGAAGAGCACCACTACAAAACCTAGCCAAATGCCTAGCAAAGCAGATACAGCCCCATGCTGAAGGAGCAGCTTCACATGTACAAAACTCATACCACCTCTTGAAAATGACCAAAGATCTACATGTGGAACAAAAAGATCTGCTTGTAAGTTTCGACGTGGTTTCACTATTCACTCAAGTCCCAATAAAAGAAACCCTAGAAATCATCAAAAATAAATACCAACCACCCAAACGCCTCATGGAACTAGCAGAACACTGCTTAACCAACACATATTTCATATACAAAGGACAAAGATACAAGCAAATTAAGGGAGCTCCTATGGGATAAGCACTGTCACCCGTCACTGCAAACCTGTTCATGGAAGAATTCGAATCCAGAGCCCTAGCCAATGCCACCCACAAACCCAAACTGTGGTTAAGATATATCGATGACACATTTGTTATTTGGCCCCATGGAAAAGAAAACCTAAACAATTTCCTAATACACCTAAACAGCACACACCCCAAAATCAAATTCACCATGGAAATGGAAACAAAAAAACAACTATCATTCCTAGATGTACTAATCTACAAAAAAAAAAAAAAACAGATGGCACACTAGGACACACCATATACTAGAAGAAAACACACACCAACTGCTACCTCAATGCCCAATCCCATCACCACCCAGCACAGATAAATTCTGTGGCCAAAACACTGATCGCCAGAACCAAATGCCTGGCAGACAAGACACACATAAAGACTGAACTATGCACCCTGAATAAAGTTCTGACAGCCAATGGTTTCCACAAAAGCAAAATCACAGGCCTGATCCACAAAAACACATTGAGACATAATGGAGACCTAGAAGATGAACAGACCTATGGACCAGCTGTCCTGCCCTACTTAAGAGGTACTACAGACAAAATCAGTAAGATACTACACAGGCATCACATCAAGCCTGCCTTCAAAACAGACAGAAAAATAACAGCCATCCTTAGAAACCCCAAAGATAAAACTGACCTGGAAAACCAAGGCATATATGAAGTCCCCTGTTTATCATGCCCTGCCACATACGTTGGACAGACCAATGGAAGAATAAGTACCCACCTGGATGAACAGTAAAAAAGCTGGAACACACTTCCTCGCTAGTCCAACACATGAAAGCCACAGGTCATAGCATCAACTTCAATGGCACCAAAACCCTAGCCACTATAGAAAACGAGAGCTACAGAATTATCAGAGAAGCCATAGAGATTGAAAAAAGACCTGAAAGCATGAAAAGAAGATATGACTCCACCAGACTGTCAATTTTCTGGAAGCCTGCACTCACAAACAAAAAAATATCTACACCACAAGCCAAGCAAACACCTGAGCATAAACAGACCCCCCGATACCTCCAGCTCAAACACACCCCAACCAGGCACCCAGATGAAACCAAGCTTCCTAATAAATGATAGCCATCCATTTACTCGGAGCCAAGCTGCACCAAAAGCCTTCAATACAGGAAACACAATGTTGCCAGCCAATCAAGACAAAAAAAAAAAAAATGCTACAAAACAGACAGAGGATATTAGAAACACCAATCAAGCAGAACACAGCAAACTCCAAGGCCAATAAACACAGATCAAGACTCCCAACCAATCAGAATGAAGAAAAAACCATTCTGGCACAGCAGTAGGCTAGCACCAAATTTAAAACAGAAACGGCTGTGAAAGTCTGACTCTCAGACGAACATAATACAGAAGTCTGATGATGGCAGATGAGATACTGCCGAAATGTTGCTACAACTTTAAAAGCACAACTATAATGATGTGGGAAAATACCTGAACAAAGCTAAATACCACACACACACACACACACACACACACACACACACACATATAATGGGAGCTATGAAATCAATAAATGCACTGTTCAGGAAACTCACTATATATAATTTAATGGCTGTGTAAAGTCTTAGCTATTAAATGAAATGGCTGTAAATTGGTCAGAGACTAAGATAAATTTTATTCCATGAAACATTTCTTCAGTGACCTCAATATATAACTTTCCTGTTTATATACTACTAATGTACAAAATAATCAAACTCAATGTAGTATTTTCAGCTTATGTCCATGAGTCATGGTGGTGCATTGATTAGAATGCAGCACTGCAGGCTACTTCTGCTGACTGCCAGCTGACTGCAATTTGGCAGATCGAATCTCACTAGGCTCAAGGTTAACTCAGCCTTTCAACCTTCTGAGATCAGTAAAATGACCCAGATTGTTGGGGGCAATAGGCTGACTCTGACTCTGCTTCGAGAGGGCTGTAAAAGCACTGGGAAGCAGTATATAAGTAAGTGCATTGCTATTCCTCTTATTAAATGCTCTGATCTAAAACAATATTGTAGGATATATTATTTTCCCTCATGCATTTGTTAGTTTTGAATATCCTAGATTTGAATGTCTCTTCTTGCTAAACTGACACCACTTTTGCAAGTCACAATTCAGATTTCAATGGAAGATCAAACATAAATACATAATGGATTTCAATGTTTTTTATTCAAAAAGAACTTCAGAGTGAAAGCTGCCTTATCTCCTTTGGATTTTCATTATTAATAAGATAGTCATGATTAGCCCACTGCTGGGTTAAATGAAAGGAAATGAAATTCTGTAGAGTAAGTTGATCTATTTTTCACATAGAGGTGATATATCTTTATTGAAAATCAGAGTGGCATTCCTTGTGCAATATTGTATGTTTGAGTGAGCAAGCACAAGTAAAAGTTAGTTGGCGACTTAAGTGAGTTAAATTATTTGAATTTGTGAGTTTATGTGGATAACAAATGGAGAGACCAGAACTGAGTTCTCATTGATTTTCAGACTGACGCCAGGGAGGCTTATAAATAGTAAATGTGGAATCTTTGGATTATTGACAAGGGAACAGATCCAGACAATCATTGAAGAAGGACTGAGATCACTGGAACACAATGGCTCATCAGATATGCTGCTATACAAAAAGGGGGATCATCTAACTATGACTACACCTGTTATGGTGGTGTACCTTGAATGTATCATGTTGATGGGCAAACATTTTTTCAGACCTAGCTGTGCTTATCAAACAGTCAGAGATGTTGGAAGGAGGAGTCAGGGGGATCAGAAATATCTCAATAGGGACCTTATTTTTCCTTTTGAAAGAGTGATGTTATGAAATGTGTATATGACCACTTATCACACACATTTTAAATAATTACCTTCTTTGGCCTAGCAATAGCATGCTGTGATTTAGTTTGCTGTTACACTGAATAATTATAAAGTATGCTGTGTTCCTAAAATTTGAAACAACCCTAACAAAAATTTGAACATGCTGTCAAGAATCTACTCAAGTACACAATAACTGTTTAGAAAAAAATATAGTAAGATGAATCAAGGGCGTAGTCTTTTTGCATTAATTGCAATTGGGTGGACATTTGCATAGCATATTAGAGTACGTTTCACTGGTAGCTAATGATTTGGGTTTATTTGCTTCCTTGGCAGGCAGTTAATACCCCTATGTACATTCCAACCATTTGCTATTCTAATATTTATTTGTGACAGTTCCTTTCTTTGCAAATTACCTCAATTTTGTATTAAATAAAAAATGTAACTCCTAAACTACAGCTGGAAAACAAAACCCAGATGGTAATGAAGATCGGAATACAAGGTGAGCTGAGCGTGAAAAGGAGATTTAGTGTCTAAAGGCTTGTCTTCATGCAGCATTGAATTAAAAGAGCTGGAAGCCAAAACATTTCATACAACTAATACCTAAAAGAGGAAATAAATACAGAATCTTTCAGGAAAGAAGTAATAACATAGAAGAGGTCTCTGATAGCCCAGCATCCATTTGTAATTGTGGCCCTAATGGAGACTTGACATTAAAGTAGTTTCTTAAATTTGTTTCAAGGAATAGGTATTGTTGGATATATCATCCCCACCCACCAGCTTATTAATAGAAAGAATAGAAAAAATCCTTTTTTTCTGTCTCTTATTTTGCTGCTATTATGTGCATTAAAAGGCTAAGATTGGAGTAACCTAAAGACATTTTCTTAGGGACTG
>BLBF01000032.1:12298610-12343087 GCA_015471245.1 Laticauda colubrina | reverse complement strand
AGAGGGAGGGAGGGAGGGAGGGAGGGAGGGGGAGAGAGAGAGAGAGAGAGAGAGAGAGAGAGAGAGAGAGAGAGAGAGAGAATAAATTACTGACATTATTTCCTCTGTCTTTTAAAAATATCTTTGTCACTTCACAGTTTTGCCAACTTTTGTCTCATTTTGCCAGCTGGCTTTTGAAAAATGTTTGCTGATATTTAATAAATAAACAAGAACCTGGATTATTTTTTTAGCTGGACGAATTGAATCACATATGTGCTTCCTCAAATCGGCACATAAGGATTGAGTGGGGCTATACTTGGTATAAAATAAACAGGAAATTATGCAAAGTAATTTTCCAACAAAAAGGTTACAGGTCCAGCAAAGAGCCAGGACTAAAAACCCAGCATCCAACCTAACTCAACATCATGAAACATCACATTTTATCTAACTAGTACTCAGACCTCACTTTTCATGGGTTCTCATTACAACTAAATTGATGCTGGCTATGTACCTAAAACCCATGTCACACTGAACCAACGGATACAAAGAGGATGTAAAATGGACAAAAAAGCTTGCCATCCGTTGGAAAACGCGATGCATCCGTTGTGTACTCACTGCGTACATCTTTCATACACTCTATCTGTAAAACATCTGTCTACTGCTATTTCATCCGCTCAGAAAGTTTTGAGCTGCACAAAACTATTTGAGTGGATGAACTTTCCATCGCGTATGATCTACATCCGCGACACATACGGGCAACAAACGTTCTAAGTCCGTTGTCACCCATTACACATCCAATGTATCCTCTCGGCATCCTCTGGCCATCCAAGCAACTCACATCCACTCCAGCAGAAAGCGAAAAGAGGGAGGAAGCGAAAGGTACGCGGAACGTCCACACAGCATTAGTAGCACAGACATAGAAAGGATGTAAGCGGATGCATCTCGTATGTAAAGCATTAAAATGGTCAAAACGTTCATATATGGGACGTATCTCAGATATTTAGGATGTCTGGAGTATGTCTAGAGTATGTGGAAGGGCACCAAGCGGAAAACCGACATTTCCCATAAAAAGGGGGAGGAAATCACCCAGATCTCACAATCAGTCCAGCAGCCCTGGTGTGCAGACCTCTTCAGCCTTGCTCTTGCTCTTCCACATCATCCATTGATCTCCACCATGGATCATCGCACACTCCTTTTGGTAGCCGCCATGATTCAACACAGAACCAAGCCCTCTTCAGACTGTTTCACCTTTTCTATGCAAGGGGAAGAAGGAGATATCCAAGAGCTGTCTGGGTTCGAAGATGGATCGGTAGAAGAGTGGAGTTTGGACTCTATGACAAGCTGATGGTGGAGCTGAGGAATGAAGACCCTTGTGCATTCCAGCACTTCATGAGGATGCCACCAGCCATGTTTGACGAAGTTGTGGAGCGTCTGAGACCCAGGTTGACCAAGCAGAGCACCAACTTCCATCCCAGCCTGGACCCTGGACTGAAGGTGGCACTGACTCTGCGCCACCTGGCCTCTGGAACCACATACAGAAACATGCAGTATGCCTGGAGGGTGCCACACAACACCATTAGCATTGTGGTCAGAGAAGTGGTGCAGGCCATCATTGAAGAATACGTGGAGGAGCTCCTCCAGTGTCCCACCACTGAAGAAGGCTGGAGGAAAGTTGCAGAGCAGTGGTATCAGAGGTGGAACTTTCCTCACACCGTTGGAGCCATCGATGGCAAGCACGTGGCCTGCAAAGCGCCAGCCAACTCAGGGTCCACTAATTACAACTACAAGGGCTTCTTCAGGATCATCCTCTTCGCCATGGTCGATGCTGACTACAAGTTCATGTATATCGATGCTTCAGGCAACAGCTCATCTTCAGATGCCCAGGTATACAACGCAAGTGACCTCAAGGGTGGGCTGGAACGCAACCTCATCGTGGGCTTCCCAGATCCAGAACCCTGCCCAACGACACGCAAGATGTGCCCTACTTCATCGTGGGGGATGACACCTTCTTCCTCACAACCTACCTCATGAAGCCCTACACTTCCAGATACCTCACCCGTGAAGAGAGGATCTTCAACTACAGGCTGTCCAAGGCAAGATGGGTGGTGGAGAACGCCTTTTGCATCCTGGCCAACAGGTTCCAGGTACTTCTCACCACCATGCAGCATCGCCCACAGACCGTGAGGAGCATCGTGGAAGCTTGCTGCATCCTGCACAATCTCATGTGCACCCGCTTCCCAAAGTTGCACAACAGGCTTGTGGACCGTCAACAAGGGAATGGGGACATGGAGCCTGGTGAATGGTGAATGGAGGCAAGGACGAAACCTGATAGACACTGTGGATGTGCAAGTCCCCAACAGAGCTTCACGTGGAGGCTCGTGAAGCAGTGCAACCTCCTGAAACACTGGTGCAACTCCCCAGCTGGAGCAGTGGAGTGGCAAGACAGGATGGTAGATGCTTAATGGATGCTTCCTTCAGCCTGTCTCATCACCCGGATGAGATTGTGCCATGGCCTTACAATAAATAGGGCATTAATAAAGAGTTTTGTTTATGTTGAAATGTGTTGATCAATGAATAAATTGTCATTGATAATAAAGGGCCATATGTGTGGCAGCTGGGAGGGTGGACCATACAGTTCCACTCTGCTTGTACTGGAGGTTTATCTATCCCAGAACTATCCTTATCCCACAGCTATCCTTACCCATCCCACAGCTATCATTACCCAACCCACAGCTATCCATCCCACAGCTATCCTTACCCATCCCACAGCTATCATTACCCATCCCACAGCTATCCATCCCACAGCTATCCTTACCCATCCCACAACTATCCATCCCACAGCTATCCTTACCAATCCCACAAGCATGCAAAGGCTTAACCCTTTTTTCAAAGTTTTCACCAACACTTTATTAAGTAAAAAAAAAAAATGAACCAAGTGTGTGAAGCAAAGACAACCTTTAGTAATAACAAACTGTATGACTTTATTAAAAAGCAAAATGACCCAAGTAAAGTGTCTTAAGCAAAGATAAAGTGAGCAGGTAACAACTCATTCTCTGGCACTCTTTTTAGTCACTCTGAGGCGTGCCCATGGTAAAGAGGCCAGATGTAAAGGGGCCAGGGACTGTGGAGGTGGATGTTGCTGGAGTGCTGGTCTGAGGTGCCATTGGGGTGCCTGGTCCCAAGAGTACAACAGGAGATGGTGTGTACAGGAAGCTCTCAGAGAGCTGATTCAGTCCTGTGAGGTTGAGAGGCCCTTCATCAAGGACCTGGGATGTGAGGCCCAGGACTGATGACAGATGTTCTGAGGAAGGGCTTGGCTGTGGGGTGGAGGAAGGAGGAGTGTAGTGGGGCTGTCTGGTCTGAATCTTGGTCAGCTGATGCATCTGTGGTGTCTGTGGCATCTGAGGAATCTGGGTGTGGGAAGGCCTGCCTCTGCTGTTGGAAGTCTTGGTAGTGGTAGGCTTGGTCGGCGAGGGGCTGCTGAAATCCGTGGAAGGGCTGTGTCATCGCCTGGGGTGGAGGAGCAGACTTGGACTGGGTCAGAGCAGGTTCAGCTGGGCCTGGAGGGTGGTGCAGAAGAGCTGTGATCCTCTCCTTCATCGCCTGGTACTGGGCTTCGGGCATGTCCCTAAGGGTCTGGCTCACGTATGTGATGAAGGGCTTGTGGTTGGAGGATGGTATGTTGAAGTGGACCAGCTGGAAAAGAAGATCTGTGCTGGCTTTGATTGTGTCCCTGATCTCCAAGAGGACAGTGTGGCTCTGTCCCTCCAGTCTGCCTCTCTGCCTGCTTTCTGTGGAGGTGGAGCTGGGGTTGGTCTCTGGTGGCTGCTTCTTCTTGCTCCATCTGAGGAAGGGAATCCTCCACGTCCTCTGGCATGGGGAGTGCAGCTGTCAGGGGATCTCTGTCGTGGGGCCCTCCAAAGACACCTGCCTGGACACTGTAGCTGTCTCCTGGCTGGAAGAGGAGTGGCTCTCTGTGGGCTGTCTGAGGGAGAGGGTTGACAGAGGGGCTGCTCCTCGGTGGCGGATCTCACCCTCCAGGAAGCTGCACCTGGCCATGACATAGGTCTCTCGGTCAGTTAGCTTGACAGCGGCCTGCCCGGATCTCTTCAGGTGCCGCTTGCCATACTAGGTGTGCATGTGCTTCCACCACCTCAGGAAGACATCTGAAGTGTAGCCCAGGCTCTCCGCCTTCTGTCTCCATGCTGCCTGCTTCTGCTTGGTGTCACGATAGAGCCTGTGGCCCTTCCTCCACAGGTACTCGTTCTCCCTCAGCCATTCCAGCACCTCCTCCTCATGGTCCTCAGAAGTGAAGTACTGTTTCCTCTCCCCTTTCTCCTTGCCTTGCATCTTTCTCCCTCTGGCAGGGGCTTCAGGGCCTTCAGCAGCAGGGCTTTGAGGGCCTTGGGGCTGGTCCACCACAGCAGCAGCAGCAGGAGAAGCACCAGCAGCACCAGCAGCACCAGCAGCACCAGCAGCACCAGCAGGAGAAGCACCAGCAGCAGCACCAGCAGGAGAAGCACCAGCAGCACCAGCAACACCAGCAGCAGCACCAGCAGGAGAAGCACCAGCAGCAGCAACACCAGGAGCAGCAGCAGCAGAAGCACCAGCAGCTTCAGAGTCAGTGCCAGGGGGTGGGATGGTGGTTCTGTCCTTCTTGCCAGGGCTGGCAGGAGTAGGCACAGGCTTCCTCTTCTTCCCCATGGTGTTCTCTCAAGATGTCTCTGGCAGCAGGTCTTTCCTCTGAATGGTGACCTGCTTGCGAGCTGCATCCTTTTATATCTGCGGAGCTTATGCAATTCATCCTCCCCGCATGCGCTGTGAATGCTTTGCATCCGCTAGGCATCCGCTATGCATCCGAAAGGCGTCTGTGATGCATCCGCTTCATCCGCTACGCATCCGCTCCTTCCGCTACATGTCCGCTTCACTGTTCTCCCCGGAAGCCCTGCGGATGTGTCATCTGCTTCCATCTGCTTCCATCCGCTAGGCTTCTTATGAACATCCGCTTTATATCCCCGCTACATCCTCCCCCCATCTGTTACTTTCCATTGTTTTCCGCTCTGTTTATGCAAATATGGGGCACTTTTGAGAGCGGATAACAACGGATGGAAAATTTACTCATCCGCTGTGTCCTTTTTACATATGTTTTGCATCCGTCGGCCAGTGTGACCTAGCCTTTAAATCAAATCACTTATAGCTTTTAAAAAAGTGTTACAATTTGCAATTGTTGCATTGAATTATACAAGCTCTTTTCCAGAATCTCTTTTCCCATCCTTGTTATAAAGAAATAATGTAAGAAGGGTTCTATTCAGTGAGTCCCTTGTCCCACTATTTTGATAACTGACTTCTGGCCATTCTTCTAAACTTTTGATGGAGAATTTCCTCCTCTTTCCCCCTCCCCCTCCTCTCCACTGCCATGGATTTATGATGAGCAGTGGTGGGATTCAAATATTGTTGTCACTGGTTTGGTGGGTGTGGCTTGGTGGGTGCATTTTGTGCACATGCACACACTTTGCGCAGGCGCAGAGGCATTTGCACAGGTGTAGAGGTGGTCTCATTTGCCTCCTGTAAGCCTGCACGATCCCAGTCACTTCAACAGCTGCCATGTGACACTATTCTGTGCCACGCAAAACAGCTGCGCTTTAAATTCAGTGGATAAAGGTAAGTATGGGAGACGGGTGGGCGGATGGGCCCAACAACAGAGCGGCAGAAAGAACCGGATCAGTCTCCACTGCTCATCGCTCTACCAGCTCGCCAGAACCGGACCGAATTGGTCGAATACCACCACTGATTCTGAGACTTCATTTTGTTCCTTGAAAAGAAATGCTGATATTTAGAAGAACTCTAAAGTGTATTGGATTTAGTGGCTACATGTGGCTTATGGGTTGCCCTGAATAATATATATTTTTTTAAATTTGGTTTGTCAATTGCTTACATGTTAATAGGTATAAGGAAAACATACCCTGTTTCTCCAACAATACAGCCTCCCCCAATAGGAAGTCCCAGCATGTATTATAGGCATGAAATGAAATTAATCCCCTCCTCCCAAATTAAGGCCTATATTAAAACATGCGAAATGGGGGGGAATGGTGGGGGGGCTTGCCGTTAGGAAGTACTTTTGTTGCACACCCGGATATGGTGCTGCCTGCGTTGACCCCGATATGAAGTGCCCCACCAACGCCGAGGTCAACATCCAAGCCGTTGCTGCCCACCTGCCCAAAGATGCAAGGGGGGTTTAATTAAGTCACCCCTGAAAAGATGGCCTAGCCATTTTTGGGGGGCTCAAAAAAAAAAAAAAAGACCCGGCCTTATTATATGAGAAACATGGTAGTTATGAATACATGGATACATATAAGAAAAATAAAAGAAACAATAGGACAGGGTGGTAGGCATGATAGTGTGCTTATGCACGCCCCCTACAGGCCTCTTAGGAAAGGGGTAAGGTCAATAGTAGACAGTCTAAGGTTAAAGTTTTGGGGGTTTGGGGAAGAAACCACAGAGTCATGTAGAGTATTCCAGACATTAACCACTCTGTTGCTGAAGTCGTATTTCCTGCAATCAAGTTTGGTGCGGTTAACCTTGAGTTTGTATCTATTGTTTGCTTTTGTATTGTTATGGTTGAAGCTGAAGCATTCATTGACAGGTATACTGTCAATGAATACTATTACTGTTCAATAGAATACTTTTAATGGATAAGAGTCATTCAAATAGTCTTCTTTTTAGACAAAAAAAAAAAAGTTAAGGTTTATGCTTGGTCGAGCATAAACCTGACCGAGCTTTAAACCATTAAACTGAACTAAACAGTCTCCACATGAGAACAATCACTAAGAATTTGCCTTGAGTTACTGCTGAAAGAACCTGGAAGCTTTACTGTTGCTTTCTCAACACAACTCTGCCAAGTACATATGTTTAGGGAGTAGGTAAAGATTAAACCAGTACATCTCTCATGTCTGTTTGACTACTTATAACCTTTAATTGGATGAAATTGGAAGGTACAGGACAACAATTATTAAACCAAATGATTCAAATGGGCTAATTCACAGAATGTTTGGATGGATCCATGACTTCTGTGGAAATGAAATTTGGAGAAGTTCTCTTTCAGCACCACTATGTGGCTGCTTTTCAGTCAGTAGCAGCCATCATAAAGCCCCTGTCCCACTGCACTAATGGATGCAAAGAGGATGTAAAATGTTAAAAAAAGCTTGCCATCCATTGGAAAATGCTATGCATCCGTTGTGTACTCATTGCATACGTGTTTCATACGCTCTATCTATCAAGCATCCGTCCACTGCAATTTCATCCGCGCAAGAAGTTTTGAGCTGCACAAAACTTTGCGAACGAATGAACTTTCTGCTGTGTACGATGTAAATCCATGACATCCGAGCAACAAACGTTCTATGTTCGTTTATCATCCGTTAAACGTCCGCTGTATCCTCTCTGCATCCTCTGGGCATCCTCGCAACTCACATCCGTTGCAGCTGAAAATGGAAAGAGGGAGGAAACAAAAGGTACACGGAACGTCTACACAGCATTAGTAGCATGGAAATAGAAAGGATGTGCAGTGAATGGTTTGCATCCAATATACATCCGCTAGGCTTCCTATGAACATCCCTTTAACATCCCTGCTACATACTACCCATGTCCATTCTTTTCCGTTCTTTTCTGTTCTGTTTATGCAAATTGTCACCACTTTTTGGAGCGGATGACAACAGATGGAGCCACCCCTGAAATTTTGCTCATCCGCTGTGTCCTTTATGCATACGTTTTGCGTCTGTCGGCCAGTGGGACCTAGCCTTAAGATTGATCATGATTACTGATGTTCCTTGCCACCTTTCCATTAGCAAAGTCTTTGCTTGTAGGAGGTCAGCAGGGAAGGCCATAAGTTGCTCAAGTAACTCTCCCCCACCCCTGAAATCTCCCTAGTCCCTTGCCACTCCTGCTGTGCACCTCCATGGTCCCTCTTCCATCTGACAGTGGCCATATATATGAACGAAGAAATGAGGAGGGAAGGAGGAAGGACAGGCAAAAATTAAATTTAATATACTTTAGAGACTTTCCAAAGACCATCCTTTCCTTTCAAGGGACAGTGGAGACATCTTTTGACCGTCCCTGCCAATTTCCTACAAAGAAACTCAATGGGGAAGCCAACAGGAAGTTAGAAGTTGATTCAGCTCATACTGATTATTATCCACTCATTATCATTCTTTTTCTCTGTTTAGATAAGGTAATTCTATGAAACAATGACCCAACAGGGCACAGGTTGCCTCGTATATCTTTGGTTATTTTGGAGTCATAAGTATTTTTTTAAAAAAAAAAATTAAAAAGTATTATTGCATAAAAGATGTATACTTTTTTCAAGAAGAATTTGAACTACCATGCTTTCTCTCAATCTTATCATTTATAGAAGTGAACAAACCAACACCACTGGCATAAAATAAATAATTCATGCATGCAAAATTAATGATTAGTTTGCAAATGTGCTATCAAATATTTAATTTGATTGAAATAGCTAGGTTGCCACTCACATTATGCATTTGAGATAATAAGAATTTCAATCAAACAATAAGACAGTTATGTTTGTCATACTGTTCACAGACTCTTTCCTAGTTCTTATCTTTAATAAACAATTTTGAAATCTAAATTACATGAAAATTGTTAAGGGTGATTATACAATTTTAGAAAACTGATTACAAAGCTAGTTGCTTATTTTTCCTGCATTATTCCACATTCAAGTGTTCCTAAAGAAAAACATGTAACTTTAGAAACAATATTTAAAACACAATGGGCAATTTAACAATGCAGAGGCTGCTTCCTGAACATTTCATCAAAAATCTTTCTCTCCCTCGAGGGGAAAAAAAAAAGATCTTTCATATGAGACAAATTTAGTTTTTATTCAATATGGCATCCTAAAATGTGACTTTAATATCATCTGCTCTCTATCAGTATGGTCTAGATTTTCTTGATATGGCTAGTTAGAATGATGGTCCTAGTTCTGATCAAGAACCAGTAAAAGAGTGTAGGAATATCATATTTTGAGGGGAAAAGTGATGAGATTGGGTCGGAAAAAAATGATGTTAATCAGGCTTATTATATTTGGTTTTAAAAGGAGACTGGATAATTCCTGGAAGATAGATCTACTTAAGACTATCAGTCTTAAAGATTCTATATATTTAACCAGATGTGTGGTATTTTACTTCACTTTGAACTAGATATTTTTGTCAATTTTGGGTTATGAAAGTGAATTAGTTAATTACTTGACCCATACATTTTCTCTGGGTGTATTCAGGCATCATTTTCAAGCAAGCAACCAAATAAAGTTGACCTTAAATTTGTTCTGGATCAACAGCAAGTGAAAGTACTCAGTATACTAGTGAGACTACAGAATACCTGAACACTATGTATAAAAAGAGAAGTACAGAGCTTGATATTAAAAAAAAATCTATGTCAAATGAAAATGTCAAGTTTATCAATAAACTCATTATTGTTGTCTCTACCTCGCTTTTTCCAAGTAGCAAATTAAAAAAGCATAAGTATCATTGTTCTATTTTTTTAAGGATACAATATTCATATAGAAGAACTCATTCATTATTGGAAAATTTATCTTAAGCTATACTTTTTTTCATAATTTGTGACTGTCAAATAACTTTTACCTGTTTTTGTAGGTCTTTTTTGTTTGTTTGTTGCCTGGCACTGGAGAATAATTTGTAAAGCAGGGACAGAGCAGAGAGGAAGATGTGCCAATATAACTACATGCAATTCTTTCTGACATTTAACTGCCTCTTAAATCTGTTGTATTTTCCACCACTTCAGCAATCAAATATTCAGTGCACTATATAGTGAAACTATTTAGAGTGGGAAGCATTCATCTTTTCAATTTATGAACAATCCGAGACAATTCTGTTATTGTAATTTTATTGACATACGAGTCTTATCAAGGAAAGATTTTCATCATAGCATACACTACAGATTCAAAAGACAAAACAATATTAAAATAACCTACAGCTATCCAAAGTCCAAAAGAAAATTAGGTAAAGTATTATATTAGAAAAAGAAGAATAAGGAAGGAAAGAAAGGGCGGAAAAACCCATAAGGATTTATATAAACCATACCTAGAGGGAGGGAAGGGAGAGTTTCAAATACCTCATACAAAACATTATAATTAATTTCCATTCAAGTATGGGGGGGGAATGGATATCAGCTGGAAAAAAACTTTTTCCGTGTAGTATCAGTCTGATCATTGAGTCAAAGCAAAATGTCCCTCTTGGATGATCTAAACAATAACCTAGAAGACCATTTGTAGAATAAATTGATCTCAAGTTTTTCAGTGCCTGGGTTTAATTCAGTAGCTAATAGAAAGTCTATGGAATTATTTATTTATTTGTTTGTTTGTTTATTGAATTTATATTGCCACCTATTTGCCCATGATGACCAAGGTGGCTTACAGAATATAAAACCACTTTTAAAACAATAAAAACTAACAAAAAGTATCAAATAAATTAATATAGTACAATATAGCAAAATTGTTCCCCAACTCCCACCCCCTGCTGCTGGCAGAATCAAGTCTTCAGCGCCTTCTGGAAGAGTATTAGAATGGGAGCTGTTCTAATCTCTGGGGGAATGATGTAGAGAGGGAGCCACCACAGAGAAGGTCCTTCTTCTGAGTACCGCCAGGTATATCTCCTTTGGGAATAGAACCCACAACATTTCCTGCCTTCCCGCTCTGATGGGCTGGGTAGATGTGACTGGCAAGAGACAGTCCCTCAGATAACCTGGTCCCAAGCCATGACGGGCTTTATAGGTGACAACCAACACCTTGAATTACACCCGGAAGCAAATCGGCAGCTCATGCAAACCCTGCAGGAGAGGTGATATATGTGCACACCAGGGTCTGAACAAAACCATGTGGGCCACTGCATTTTGCACCAATTGGAGCTTCCGGATGCTCTTCAAGGACAGCCCCATGTAGAGCAGTTTGCAGTAGTCAAGATGGGAAGTCACTAGGGCATGAGTGATTGTGAGTAGGGACTGTTGGTCCAGGAAAATGTGTAATTGGTCCACAAACTCCAGTTGCACAAAGGTCCTCCTGGCCATGACTGCCACCTTCGAGCAGGAGTCATGAGTCCAGGAAAACCCCTAGCTTATGTACAGGGTCTGCTTGGGGTAGTGCCATCCCATCCAAGACCAAATGTGGCAATTATTGGTCTTGCAAGGATTTAGTTTCAACCCAGTGCTCCCCATCTAGCCCCTAACAGTCTCCAGGCACTGTGAGAGGGAGGACATGGCATCACTTAACTCACCACAGGCTGAGACATATATACCTCAGTCCATGGTGATGGATGATCTCACCCAGTGGCTTCATATAAATGTTGAACAGGAGTGGAGAGAGTACCGAGCTCTACAGAACCCCATAAAGCAGTGGGTGAAGACTGGATCTCTCCTCTTCTATTAACACTGACTGAGAGTGGCTGCAGAAGAAGGAAGTGAACCAGGACAGCACAAAGCCTCCCATCCTCCCAGTAGAATCCATGGTCAATGGTATCGAAAGATGTCGAGAGGTCAAGAAGAGCAAGAATGGATACACTACCCCCATCCTGTTCCCACCAGACATCATCCAAAAGTGTGATCAAATCCATGTCTGAATCCTGACTAGTAAGAGTCAACATAATCTGTTTTATCCAGAAACCTCTGAAGCTGCCATTCGGCCACCTTCTCAACAGCCTTTCCCCAAAAAGGAAGATTGGAGACAGGTCGGAAATTATCCAGCTGGGTGGAATCCAGCTATGGCTTCTTAAGAATAGGCCTCCTTAAAGTGCTGGGGTACTGCCCCCTCCTGTAAGGAAGCATTAATCACTACCAGAGTCCACCCACCTGGGAAGCTTTCACAAGCCAGGAGGGACAAGGGTCTAAAATATAGGTGTTGGTGCACATGCTCCCGAGGATCCTGTCCACTTCCTTGAGAGCAACAGGGTCAAACTGTTCCCAGATAACTGGGCAAGAACCTGCCTCAGGGCCTTCCACCAGACCAGCAACAACACCAGCATCTAACTGGGAATGAAGTCTTCCAGAAAACCTGCAAATTCCTCAGCACACCCCTTCAGATGGACCTCAATCTCCTTCCCCAGGAGGAGGAGGCTCTTCTTAAAGAGGCCCGCTGGGTGATTATCTGCAGATACATTTAGCGTGGAGAAGTATTTACAATTCACCACATGAATCGCCATGAAGTAGCACCTCTTACTGCCTTAGTAGCACCTCTTACCCAAATTGCCTTATCAATAGTGCATATAGATAATCCTTATGACTCCAGTTGGAACCAGAATTTGTGTTACTAAGCAACGCAGTTGAGAGAGTCATGCCCAATTTTGCAGGTTTTTGTCCCCATGGTTGTAAAGTGAATCACCATAATTCTTGAGTGAATCATGGTCCTGTTAAGCAAACCCGGCTTCTCCATTGGCTTTGGTTGTTGGAAATTGGCTGGGAAGGTTGCAAATGATGATCATATAAGCCCAGAACACTGCAACTGTCAAAAATACATACCAGTTGCCAAGTGCAAGAATTTTGATCATATGACAATGGGGATGCTGCAACGGACATAACTGTGAGGCCTGATTGTAAGTTGCTTTTTTTAGTGCCTCAGTAACTGAAGTTGCTAAATGGATGGTTGTACATGCAGGATTACTTATAAACTCTACTCTTCCAAAGCAGGACAGATATCCTCATTTTAAAAAGAATCTGTGCAAGTAAACTGTCCAATCAAGAAACAGAAAAACATATTTTCAAATGCAATTCAGCTATACTAATCATAACTCTATAGGACATTTTGTCAATCCTTAAAGAAGGAGATGGGGAATGGTGCTTGCAAGATAGTTCTTTCTGGTTATGCCCATTGAACCAACTTAATAGATTGGTTGACAGAAATATAGAAAAGGTTTATGCTGGTTCAGAAGGAAAACACATCTGAGAGATGCTAATAGCAAGAATTTTGTGCCCAGTATATATAGCAATTGTTTAAAACTCAGTCCTTCTTGAAATGATACCCCCCCTTTTTTTTGGGGGGGGGGGGAAGAACCTGCTGTATCAGTAAGAGAAAGTATGATTCTATTTTATATCTCCTTTTGATAGGGTCATTCTGTGCCTCTAATACATGGATATGAGTGACCTCATGGTTCACTTTTATATTTGATTTTGACAGATGTATCCTGCTTCCTTAGTGACTCCTCCGTCAATTCACAGGCTTAAGAGAAATCACTAGCAGAAGCATGAATGTCATTGCTCACATTTCAAGAAAGGGTTCTATGTGAACACATCAGGAAGTGCCGTAATAGCTCACAGTCTCATAGCATTGTCTATTTCAACAAGTTTCAGATGGACAAAGTTCCTCCAGCTGAAAGTACAAGTGGCATTTAACTTGATCCTCCTCCATTTCCTTTCCAAAATGCAAAAGAGAAAAGGAGATAGATAATTGACCGACAGTACAAGACACCTTAAAGCCCATGTCACACTGAACCAACAGATGCAAAGAGGATGTAAAATGGACAAAAAAGCTTGCCATCCGTTGGAAAACGTGATGTACTCACTGCCTCCGTTTTGCTTCCTCTCTATCCGTCCAGAATCCGTCTATTAACGTTTCTTCCGCTCAGAAAGTTTTGGGCTGCCCAAAACTTTTGTGCAGAAAATGTATCCAATGCGTCTGTTCTACATCTGCTACACATCCACTACGCATCCATTCTGCATCCGTTACGCATCCGTGATATCCGCTAGGCATCCGTTCCGCATCCACGAAACTCTCATCCGCTCGGATGCAGGGAGGAAGCGGAACGGATGGAGAAGGGATGCAGAAGGGATGCAGAAGGGACGCAGAATGGATGCAGCACGGAAATAAAGGATTTAAAATGGAAAAAACGTTCGCAGAGGGGACCTATCTCGGATATTAAGGATGTCTAGAGGATGCCTAGAGGATGACTAGAGGATGCCTAGCAGAAAACCTATATTGCCTATAAAAAGGGGGAGCAACTCATCTGCATCTCACTTTTAGACCAGCAGCCCAGTGGTGCAGACCTCTGCAGCCTTCATCTGACTCTTCCTCTTCCACAGCAGCCAGTCATGTCCACCGTGGATTGCAACAAAGTCCTTTCGGAAGCCACCATTGTTTTGCAACAGTGCAAAGACATCTGCAGGCTCTGTGAACTCTACTGCGAGAAGAAAAAGAGGCAGCCAAAAAGAGTCTGGGTCCGAAGATGGTCCAGAAGAGCAGAGGACGGACTGTACAGCAAGCTGATGGTGGAGCTAAGGAACGAAGACACTCGGGCATTCCAGAACTTCATGAGGATGCCTCCAGCCATGTTTGACGAAGTTGTGCAGCGGCTGACACCCAGGTTGACCAAGCAGAGCACCAGCTTCCACCCCAGCCTGGAACCTGGGCTCAAGGTGGCACTCACACTGTGCCACCTGGCCTCCAGGACCACTGACAGGAGCATGCAGTACGGCTGGAGGGTGCCATCCAACACCATCAGCATTGTGGTCAGAGAAGTGGTGCAGGCCATCATCGAAGAATACAAGGAGGAGCTCCTCCAGTACCCCTCCACTGAAGAAGGATGGAAGAAAGTTGCAGAGCAGTGGTATCAGAAGTGGAACTTCCCCCACACCGTTGGAGCCATCAATGGCAAGCACATGGCCTGCAAATCTCCACCCAACTCAGGGTCCACTTATTTCAACTCCAAGGGCTTCTTCAGCATCATCCTCTTCGCCATGGTCGATGCTGACTACAAGTTCATGTACATCGATGCTTCAGGCAACGGCTCAACTTCAGATGCCCAGGTATACAATGGCAGTCACCTCAAGGAGGAGCTGGAAGGCAACCTCATCGTGGGCTTCCCAGATCCAGAACCCCTGCCCAACGACACGCAAGATGTACCCTACTTCATCGTGGGGGATGACGCCTTCTTCCTCACAACCTACCTCATGAAGCCCTACACCTCCAAATACCTCACCCGTGAAGAGAGGATCTTCAACTACAGGCTGTCCAGGGCAAGGCGGGTGGTGGAGAATGCCTTTGGCATCCTGGCCAAAAGGTTCCAGGTACTTCTCACCACCATGCAGCATCGCCCACAGACCATGAGGAGGATCATGGAAGCTTGCTGCATCCTGCACAATCTCATGTAAACCCGCTACCCAGTGTGGCAGAACAGGCTCGTGGACCTCCAGCAAGGCAATGGGGACATGGAGCCTGGGGAATGGAGGCAAGGGCGAAACCTGATAGACACTGAGGATGTGCAAGGCCCCAACAGAGCCTCACGTGAAGGGAAGAAGCAGCGCAACCTCCTGAGACACTGGTGCAACTACCCAGCTGGAGCAGTGGAGTGGCAAGACAGGATGATAGATGATTAATGGATGCTTCCTTCAGCCTGTCTCATCACACGGATGAGATTGGGCCATGTATGTTGGGTGGGCCTACAATGAACAGGGCGTTTAATAAAGAGTTGTGTTTATGTTGACATGTGTTGATGATTATTACATTATTATTGATAATAAAGGGCCATAGGTGTGGCACCTGGGAGGGTCCCATACAGTCCCACTATGCTTGCGCTGGAGGTTTATCTATCCCACAGCTATTACCCATCCCAAAGGTATCCCTGCCCATCCCACTGCTATCTCAACCCATCCCACTGCTATCTTAACCATCCCACAAGCAGGCAAAGGCTTAAACCATTTCTAAAAGTTTCCAGGAAGACTTTATAAAAAAAAGAAATGAAGCAAGTGTGTGAATCAAAAATAGACTTTATTAACAACAAGCTATAAAACAAAAATGAGTCTCTGGCACTCCTCTTGGTCGCTCAGTCTCAGGGGTGAAGGGTCCAGGGGCTGTGGAGGTGGCCTGTGCTGGAGTGCTTGTCATCAGCTCCTCCAGAAGCAGAAGCAGCAGAAGCCCCAGCCCTAGAAGAGCGAGCCCATGCTGCAGAAGCCCCAGGAGAACCAGAGTGAGGGCCAGGGGACGGGATGGTAGCCCTGTCCCTCTTGCAAGGGCTGGCAGCAGATGGCTGAGGCTTGCTGTGCTTCCACATGGTTTTGGGGTTGCTGTCTGGCAGGGAGGCTGGCAGGAACCAAGGCTGGCAGGAAGGCTGGTAGGGAGGCATGCAGGAAGGCTGGCAGGAAGGCTGGCAGGCAGGCAGGCACCAAGGCTGGCAGGAAGGCTGGCACCAAGGCAGGCACCAAGGCTGGCAGGGAGGCAGGCACCAAGTTAGGGATAACATTGTTTACCCTAACTGGTTTAGGTGAAATAATAACTTTGAATCATAGTTATGTATGTTAAAGTGTCTGCAGCTTTAACTGTGGGATAGTAATTAAGGGAGTGGTTATGAAAACACTATAAAAGTAGCAAGTCTACAGCTTGCTCTCACTGGATTTGATGATCCCTGATTACTGCTTGGAATCAAGACTGCATTGCTCGAACGGGAGAGACAACAAAGGACTGATTTGTAAGTGAACTGACATAGGATATTCTACATGGACTTTGCTAACTGAATATCCCTGAATGGACTGACTACTTGATACATGACTATTGGACTGTTATTTGACTATGCTATGAACTTATAATGGAATAAACTATATTCTTGATAGCACAAGCGTATCTGTTATTTTTACTGTATGTTAATAAACATACAAGCTTAACTCACTCATTTATCTGTGTGCCTATCTGACTAACGCTGCACATTCTGTTTAGCTTGTCTACCTAACCCTGGTTGGGGAACCCAGGCTTAACACACCAAGGCTCGCAGGAAGGTTGGCGGGCAGGCAGGCACCAAGGCTGGCAGGCAGAGATGAACCAAGGCTGGCAGGAAGGCAGGCAGCAAGGCTGGCAGGGAGGCTGGCAGGGAGGCTGGCAGCAAGGCTGGCAGCAAGACTGGCAGCAAGGCTTGCAGGCAGACATGCAGGCAGGGCAGGCAAGGCAGCCAATCCGTCTGGCTTCAGGTCTTTCCTCTGAATGGTGACCTGCTTCCAAGCTGCTTCTGTTATATCCGCGGGATTGATGCAATGCATCCTCCCCGCATGCGCAATTAATGCCAGGCATTCATTAGGCTTCCGCTGTGCATCCGCTGTGCATCCGCTTCATCTGCTAGACTTCCTCTCTGCATCCGCTGTATCTGTTCCACGTCCGCTTTGCTGCGGCCCCCCGGAAGCCTAGCGGACGTGCCATCCTCTCCCATCCACTTCCATGCGCTGGGCTTCCGTTCCGCATCCGCTTTGCATTCGCCCTGCGTCCTCCACGCGTCCGTGTTATCCGCTCCGGTTATGCAAATTTTTGCCCCTTTTGAGAGCGGTTAAGAACGGATGGAACATTTTGCTCTTCCGCTGTGTCCTTTTTGCATCCGTTGGGCAGTGTGACATGGGCTTAAGCAAAGACTTTCCTTTCTCCTGGTCGGCTTATTTCCCCCATTTTTCCATAAATGTTTTTAAATGCTCATGCCTAATAGGCTGTATACCAATACTTTGTGTAAGCAAACCCAGTTGATTGTCCTAAAATAGACAGCTAATTCTCTATCCCAATTAGATGTTGATGAAATGGGCTGCTTTACAAATATCAGGCACTATGTCCGAGTGATTATATTTTCAAAAATAAATATGTTAACATGTGCTATATTTTTTCTACCTTGTACTGTGTGACAATATGAAGCAGCTTAAGGAACTAATGAGAAATCAATATTTGCTGGTTTTATAGAAAAAATAATATGGAGGAATGATAACTGAATAATTCATCTTCCCCCACTTCTTACATCACAAAGTTGGCAAATAAAAAAGGAAGCCATTTATACATGAATTTGGATGATTGGGGGGCAGGGGTGGTGGTTAGAGCCACATAGGTTAAGACAAGAGCATATATAGCAGTGATGCCAAACCTTTTTGTTGTGGTGTGCCAAAAGCATGTGCGTGTGTTTTGGCACTCACAATGCAACTCCACCCCCCCACCCCCTTACCTGCACTGTGCATGTGCATGCCTCCTGGCTGATTTTTGGCCCATTTCAGGCCTTTTTTCGCCTTCCCTGATGCTCGAGGGAAGCCTTTGCAGCCTCGGGAGGCTGAAAAACAGGCCTTCCGGAAATACCAGAAGTGCCTGTTTTCAGCCTCTGGAGGCCTCTATAGCCTGGGAGAAGCCAGGGGCTTGAGGGAAGCTTCTGCAGCAGTAGTGGGATTCAAAGTTTTTTTTACTACTGGTTCTATGGGCATGGCTTGGTGGCTGTGGCAGGGGAAGGATACTGTAAAATCTCCAGTCAGGGTGGTATTTGCTAGTTCTCCGAACTACTCAAAATTTCCACTACCGGTTCTCCAGAACTGGTCAGAATCTGCTGAATACCACTTCTGCTCTGCAGCCTTTGGTGGCCGAAAAACAGCCCTGTTTCGGCACTTCCAGTGTTTCCGGATTAAAAATAAAAGTTTGGCTGGGGCTCATGTGCATGCACAAATAGCTCTGCATGCCACCTTTGGCACATATGCCATAGGTTTGCCATCACGGATATATCATCGCCATCACAGCAATAGCACTTATACTTATATATTGCTTCATAGTGCTTTACATCCCCTCTCTAAGTGTTTTATAGAGTCAGCATCTTGCCCCCAGCAATTTTGGTCCTCATTTTACAGATCTCGGAAGGATGGAAGGCTGTCAACCCTGAGCTAGTCAGGATCGAACTGCTGGCAGTCAGCAATTAGCTTGCAATTACTGCATTCTAACCATTGTGCCACCATGGCTCTTATAGATTGGTATGACTGAGCCATTCACTCTCTCTCTCAGCCCAACCCATCTCACAGGGTTGTTTGTTGTGGGAAATACAGAAGGAAGAAGATGTATTAGCCATCTTGGGTTATTTATAAAAATAATAAAGCCAGGGTTAAAAATGAAACAAATGTACATCTTGTACTGCCATTACTTAAAAAAACAACAAGAAAGATTTTCATGCTTTATTTTTTGGGGGGTGGGTGGATGGGTTGGAAGTAAGTTTGGGAACTTTAGTCTTTAAAACATTTAAAAATTTTGCCTACCTCAAAATGTTCCCATTGTAGTTGGAGATGGGTACAGGAGTTTATGCCTGCAACCTTTCACAAAAAAGTCAATTATTAGTGTGACATTTATTTATTTACGTTTCACTATTTTCATCATTTCTCTAAAGTTGATAATTTATTTGAGCTACGTCTATTTTGCATTTCTTGACTACAATTACAACAACTTTTCTTTTAGTTTTTGGGGGTGTATGTAGAACAGGCTTTGAATATTTCTTCCTTTCATTCCTTGAGTCTGTGAGCATGTTTGATGTTCTCTTCTAACATATTTGTAATATGATTTGTATTAACATTGGCCTGCCAGTATGCTTCTGATATGTGTTCTTCTACCTTGTCTATGGATTCCAGAGTTTGTTTAATTTCAAAATGTAATGTGTGAAAAATATGAATTTAATCTGAAGAAATTTATGAAAAGTCACAAAACTCCACGAAGAAGTTAGCTTGGATTTTTTGAAGGAAGGAAGGAAGGAAGGAAGGATGGAAGGAAGGAAGGAGAGCTATATGTAGATGAAATAGAAACTGTGAAAATGCCATCATTGCATTTCGGAATATATTATATTTTTCAGTGGTAAAGTAAATAGAACATTTCTGTCTGTTTTAAGATTTGGATTATTTCAAATCATGTCTCATGATTTTTTTGTATTAGTGTGGTAAACAAAATGAGGCAAATAGAAAATGTCTTTATATATGAATATGTATTTATGTGCCAAGAATACCTAGCAATCTTTAAATCATACCTACTGCATCTTCAATATGGATGATGTGACTAATATAAAAATATTGATATGATTTGCTTATGGAATGTGACTTGTTTAATATGTGTCTGGAGGCTACATCTGGGCCTGGTAATGTTAGAATGCTGTTATTGTTCTCCTGTACAAAAAGAAAGGCAACAAGCAAGAGTGAATGCAAAAACTACTGCTAGAGTTGTACATTTTCTAAATGTATCTTAAAAATACTTAGCCAAATTATGACTGAGAAGAAGGTATCAGAGCAAAATCTGAGAAGTACAATGTAATTTTATGCAAGAAAAGAGCTGCATATAGCAGGATTTTGCTCATTGCCAACTTGAGAAAAGTATGTATGAGAAAAAAGGCATTTATTGTGTATGAATTGATTTATCAAGCACACATCATAACATCCATAACTTTGAATTATGAAGTACTTTCCACCAATATAGAGTTAAAAATGGTTGCTAAATATTTGTGTAGGATGAAAGTAAAGCATGCATAAGAATAAATGAAGTGCGTAGTATGCAGTTCAACATAGCACACAATTCTCCTAGCAGGGAAAATAGGTGGGTTGTTTCATTGGTCTATTTATATATTACTCATAAATAGATACATTTAGAGGAGAAATGTGGTGATGTTGGAAATGGGTAGAGCAGGGTATTTGAATATGAGTATATATTTTTCATGCAGATGATGTTGTGGAACTGACTGGTTGGTAGCACTTTAGAAAGTGGTGCAATTCAATCAGTGTAAGAAGCGGTTCATGTGCCAAATGCACACTCCACATTTTAAAAAGGCTCTAATATTTAGCTTCAACTGCAGCCTTGAATGAAACAGCTGAGGCGCGGCAAACTGCTCCACCATATGAATCAGCTGTGCTCTAATCAAATGAAATAAAGCACAGGAAAGAGCAGGGGCAGGCGGGTTGGCCCACATGCTCATTGGAGCAAATCGGTTCGGAGCCAGCTGATCATTGGAACAAGGGGTTTGCCCAAACCGGTCCAAACTGGGAGAATCCCACCCCTGATGTTAGACTATATTTTATCTATATCTATCCCGTGTATATGTGTGTGTGTGTGTGTGTGTGTATTATTATTAATAATAATAAGGGGAGAGAAAGAAAAAGACTGAGCCATGATTGGATTGAGTTCTGATTACATCTTACACAAAAAGCCAGCTGGGTGACCTTGGGCCATTCAAATTGTCTTGGCTCTAGGAAATAGGCAATGGCAAATGGCATTGGCATTTGGCAAGAGTCCAGGCAATTGGCAAGAGTTAAAAACTGACTTGAAGATATGTGTGCACCTATGCATGATCTCACACACACACACACACACACACACAGACACACCATCATAATGTCTACGTAATATGTCCATCTGTTATTTTTGCCCGAGTTCCTTTCTGTGTGCCCATAGAAAAACAGCTAGTAGATTACTCAGGATCTCACCCACCCACACTAGGTGAATTGTACTGTAGTTATTCCTTTCCAGAATTTATTTGATACGTTTCCAAAGACTAAGCAAAAAGTGATAACTTATCAGCCAATTCAGAGAAGTCAACTGCAAATGGCAAAGTTAACAAAACTAGCAAAAGGTAACTACACTACTATATATAGCAAAAGCCTATACAAAGACAACATTAAACAACCTACACTAAAGTCTAATGATGGTTATGGACTTAGATAACATCAAAGAAAAGTGGGCGGCTGATGGGAAGGAGGCTTAATAAGTGGTTATTAGCCTTGATAGCAACCTGGGAACTCTTTATTGAACGCCCACCAATTACTCCTAACTGTAATTAGGACAGTAAGGACAGACAGAAATGGCTAATGACTATGAGATACTGCAGCAAACAGGATACTGTATCTGAACTAAAGCCCCTGTCCCACTGCACCAAGGGATGCAAAGAGGATGTAAAACATTAAAAAAAGCTTGCCATCCATTGGAAAACGCGATGCATCCATTGTGTACTCACTGCATACGTGTTTCATACGCTCTATCCCTCGAGCATCCATCCACTGAGATTTTATCCACGCAAGAAGTTTTGAGCTGCACAAAACTTTTTGAACGGATGAACTTTCCACCGCATATGATGTACATCCACGACATATATCGGCAACAAACGTTATATGTCCGTTATCATCTGTTAAATGTCCGCTCTATCCTCTCTACATCCTCTGGCCATCCTCGCAACTCACATCCGCTGCAGCTGAAAACAGAAAGGGGGAGGAAACGAAAGATATGCAGAACGTCCACACAGCGTTAGTAGCACGGAAATAAAAAGGATATAGCGTATGAATCTCGGATATAAAGCCCCGGTCACACTGAACCAATGGATGCAAACAGGATGTAAAACGGACAAAAAAGCTTGCCATCCGTTGGTTAACGTGATGTATCCATTCTGTACTCACTGCCTCCATTTTGCTTCCTCTCTATCCGTCCAGCATCCGTTTATGGACGTTTCATCCACTCAGAAAGTTTTGAGCTGCTCAAAACTTTTGCATGGAAAATGTATCCAATTTGTCCATTCTGCATCCGCTAGGCATCCGTTTTGCATCCGTTACTCATCCGCTATATCCGCAAGGCATCCATTCCGCATGCGCGCAAATCGCATCCGCTCGGACGCAGGGAGAAAGCAGAATGGATGTGGAACAGATGCAGAACAGATGCCTAGCAGATGCAGCACGGAAACAAAGCATTTAAAACAGAAAAAACCTTCGCAGAGGGGACCTATCTCGGATATTAAGGCTGTCTAGAGGATGCCTAGAAGATGCAAAGGGACACCTATACTGCCTATAAAAAGGGGGAGCAACTCATCTGGATCTCACTTTCAGAACAGCAGCCCTGCAGTGCAGACCTCTGCAGCCTTCATCTGACTCTTCCTCTTCCACAGCATCCAGTCATGTCCACCGTGGATCATAACAAACTCCTTTTGGCAGCCACCATCCTTCTGCAACAGTGCAAAGCCATCTGCAGTCTCTGTGAACTCTACTATGGGAAGAAAAAGAGGCGGCCAAGAAGCGTCTGGATACGAAGATGGTTCACCAGAAGAGGAGAGGATGGAATGTACAACAAGCTGATGGTGGAGCTCAAGAACGAAGACACTCGGGCATTCCAGAACTTCATGAGAATGCCTCCAGCCATGTTTGATGAAGTTGTGCAGTGGCTGACACCCAGGTTGACCAAGGCAAACATCAACTTCTGGCCCAGCCTGGAACCTGGGCTCAAGGTGGCAGTCACTCTGCGCCACCTGGCCTCAGGGACCACCTACAGGAGCATGCAGTACAGCTGGAGGGTGCCACACAACACCATCAGCATTGTGGTCAGAGAAGTGGTGCAGGCCATCATCGAAGAATACAAGAAGGAGGTGCTCCAGTGCCCCTCCACTGAAGAAGGATGGAAGAAAGTTGCAGAGCAGTGGTATCAGAGGTGGAACTTCCCCCACACCGTTGGAGCCATCGATGGCAAGCACGTGGCCTGCAAAGCGCCAGCCAACTCAGGGGCCTCTTATCACAACTACAAGGGCTTCTTCAGGATCATCCTCTTCGCCATGGTCGATGCTGACTACAAGTTCATGTACATCGATGCTTCAGGCAATGGCTCATCTTCAGATGCCCAGGTATACAACGGCAGTCACCTCAAGGAGGGGCTGGAAGGCAACCTCATCGTGGGCTTCCCAGATCCAGAACCCCTGCCCAACGACACGCAAGATGTGCCCTACTTCATCGTGGGTGATGACACCTTCTCCCTCAGAACCTACCTCATGAAGCCCTACACTTCCAGATGCCTCACCCGTGAAGAGAGGATCTTCAACTACAAGCTGTCCAGGGCAAGGCGGGTGGTGGAGAATGCCTTTGGCATCCTGGCCAAAAGGTTCCAGGTACTTCTCACCACCATGCAGCATCGCCCACAGACCGTGAGGAGAATCATGGAAGCTTGCTGCATCCTGCACAATCTCATGTAAACCCGCTACCCAGTGTTGCAGAACAGGCTCGTGGACCTCCAGCAAGGCAATGGGGACATGGAGCCTGGGGAATGGAGGCAAGGGCGAAACCTGATAGACACTGAGGATGTGCAAGGCCCCAACAGAGCCTCACGTGAAGGGAAGAAGCAGCGCAACCTCCTGAAACAATGGTGCAACTCCCCAGCTGGAGCAGTGGAGTGGCAAGACAGGATGATAGATGATTAATGGATGCTTCCTTGAGGCTGTCTCATCACACAGATGAGATTGGGCCATGTATGTTGGGTGGGCCTACAATGAATAGGGCGTTTAATAAAGAGTTGTGTTTATGTTGACATGGGTGGATAATTATTACATTATTATGGATAATAAAGGGCCATAGGTGTGGCACCTGGGAGGGTGGACCATACAGTCCCACTATGCTTGCACTGGAGGTTTATGTATCCCACAGCTATTACCCATCCCAAAGGTATCCCTGCCCATCCCACTGCTATCTCAACCCATCCCACTGCTATCTTAACCATCCCACAAGCATGCAAAGGCTTAAACCATTTCTAAAAGTTTCCAGGAAGACTTTATAAAAAAAAAAGAAATGAAGCAAGTGTGTGAATCAAAAATAGACTTTATTAACAACAAGCTATAAAACAAAAATGAGTCTCTGGCACTCCTCTTGGTCACTCAGTATCAGGGGTGAAGGGTCCAGGTACTGTGGAAGTGGTGGTGGCTGGTGCTGGAGTGCTTGTCATCAGCTCCTCCAGAAGCAGAAGCAGCAGAAGCCCCAGCCCCAGAAGAGCGAGCCCGTGCTGCAGAAGCCCCAGCAGAACCACAGTGAGGGCCAGGGGGCGGGATGGTAGCCCTGTCCCTCTTGCAAGGGCTGGCAGCAGCTGGCTGAGGCTTGATGTGCTTCCGCATGGTTGTGGGGTTGCTGGCTGGCAGGGAGGCTGGCAGGCACCAAGACTGACAAGAAGGCTGGCAGGGAGGCATGCACCAAGGCTGGCAGGCAGGCAGGCACCAAGGCTGGCAGGCAGGCTGGCAGGGAGGCAGGCACCAAGGCTGGCAGAAAGACTGGCAGGCAGGCAGGCACCAAGGCTGGCAGGCAGACATGAACCAAGGCTGGCAGGAAGGCAGGCAGCAAGGCTGGCAGGCAGACTGGCTGGCAGCAAGGCTTGCAAGCAAGCAGCCAGCAAGGCTGGCAGGGAGGCTGGCAGCAAGGCTGGCAGGCAGGCAGACAGCAAGGCTGGCAGGGAGGCTGGCAGCAAGGGTTGCATCAGGGCTTGCAGGCAGGCATGCAGGCAGGGCAGCAAGGCTGTCAATCCGTCCGGCAGAAGGTCTTTCCTCTGAATGATGACCTGCTTCCGAGCTGCTTCCCTTATATCCATGGGGCTTATGCAATGCAACCTCCCTGCATATGCAATAAACACTAGGCATCCATTAGGCTTCCGCTGTGCATCTGCTAGGTTTCCACTCTGCATCCACTGTATCCATTCCACGTCCGCTTTGCTGAGGTCCCCCGGAAGCCTAGCGGATGTCCCATCTGCTCCCATCCGCTGGGCTTCCATTCCGCATCCGCTTTCCCTCCGCCATGCATCCTCCCCGCGTCCGTTCCTTTCCGTGTTATCCGCTCCGGTTATGCAAATTTTCGCCCCTTCTGAGAGCGGATAACAACGGATGGAACATTTTTCTCGTCCGTTGTGTCCTTTTTACTAATGTTTTGCATCTGTTGGGCAGTGTGACAGGGCCTTAAAGGATTAAAATGGACAAAACGTTTGTATCTGGTGTGTATCTCAGATATTTAGGATGTCTGCAGTTTGTCTAGAGTATGTAGAAGGACACCTAGCGGACAACCGATATTTCCTATAAAAAGGGGGAGAAAATCATCTGGATCTCAGTATGAGTCCAGCAGCCGTGGTGTACAGACCTCTTCATCCTTGGTCTTGGTCTTCCATATTATCCATTGTTTTCCACCATGGATCATGACACAGTCCATATGGTAGCTGCGATCATTCATCAGCAGAACCAAAACCTGTTCAGACTGTTTCACCTTTTATACACAAGGAGAAGAAGGAGATGTCCAAGAGCTGTGTGGGTCCAAGGATAGATCCTGAGAAGAATGGAGTTTGGAGTGTATTACCAGTTGATGGTGGAACTGAGGAATGAAGAACCTCGTGCATTCCATCACTTCATGAGGATGCCACCAGCCATGTTTGACGAACTTGTAGAGCATCTGAGACCCAGGTTGACCAAGGCAAACACCAACTTCCGTACCAACCTGGACCCTGAACTGAAGGTGGCACTGACTCTGCGGCACATGGCCTCTGGAACCATAATCAGAAACATGCAGTATGCGTGGAGGGTGCCACACAACACCATCAGAAAAGTGGTCAGAGAAGTGGTGCAGGCCATCATTGAAGAATATGTGGAGGAGCTCCTCAAGTACCCCACCACTGAACAAGGCTGGAGAAAACTTGCAGAAGAGTGGTATCTGAGGTGGAACTTTCCCCCACACCGTTGGAGCCATAGATGGGAAGCACGTGGCCTGCAAAGCTCCAGCCAACTCAGGGTCCACTTATTACAACTACAAGGGCTTCTTCAGTATCATCCTCTTTGCCATGGTTGATGCTGATTACAAGTTCATGTACATCGATGCTTCAGGCAACGGGTCATCTTCAGATGCCCAGGTATACAACACCAGTCACCTCAAGGAGGGGCTGGAATGCAACCTCATCATGTGCTTCCCAGATCCAGACCCCCTGCCCAACGACACGCAAGATGTGCCCTACTTCATCGTGGGTGATGACACCTTCTCCCTCAGAACCTACCTCATGAAGCCGTACAGTTCCAGATACCTCACCCGTGAAGAGAGGATTTTCAACTATAGGCTGTCCAGGGCAAGACGGGTGGTGGAGAACACCTTTGGCATCATGGCCAACAAGTTCCACATACTTCTCACCACCATGCAGCATGAGGTACATACTGTGAGGAGCATTGTGGAAGCTTGCTGCATCCTGCACAATCTCATGCACAACCGCGACCCAGTATTGCAGAACAGACTTGTGGACCGTCAACAAGGGAATGGGGACATGGAGCCTGGTGAATGGAGGCAAGGACGTAACCTGATAGACACTGTGGATGTACAAGGCCCCAACAGAGCTTCAAGTGAAGGGAAGAAGCAGCGCAACCTCCTGAGACACTGCTGGAATTCCCCAGCTGGAGCAGTGGAGTGGCAAGACAGGATGATAGATGGTTAATGGATGCTTCCTTGAGGCTGTCGTATAACACTGATGAGATTGTGCCATGTATGTTGAGTGGTCCTACAATGAATAGGGCATTAATAAAGAGCTTTGTTTATTTTGAAATGTGCTGATCAATGAATAAAGTGCTATTAATAACAAAGGTCCATATGTGTGCCAGCTGGGATGGTGGACCATACAGTCCCACTATGCTTCCACTGGAGGTTTATCTATCCCACAACTATCCTTATCTATCCTACAAGCATGCAAAGGCTTAAACATTTGTTAAAAGTTTTCACCAACACTTTATTTAGTAAAAAAAATGAACCAAGTGTCTGAAGCAAAGATAACCTTTATTAATTTTCTTAGGTAACCTTAATGGCTTTATTAAATAAGCAAAATGAACCAAGTAAACTGAATTAAATGTGTTAAGCAAAGATAACCTTTATTAGCAATTTTAAGTAAACTGTATGACATTATTAAAAAAGCAAAATGACCCAAGTAAAGTGTCTTAAGCAAAGATAAAGTGAACAAGTAACAACTCAGTCTCTGGCACTATTCTCAGTCACTCTGAGTCATGTCCATGGTCTCAGCTGTTAAGCGGACAGGGACTATGGAGGTGGCTGTGGCTTGAGTGCTGATCTGAGGCACCATTGGGGTGCTTGGCCCTGAGACTACAACAGGGGATGGTGTGTTCAGGAAGCTCTTAGAGAGCTGACTCAGTCCCGTGAGGTTGAGAGGCCCTTCATCAAGGACCTGGGATGTGAGGCACAAGACTGATGACAGATTATCCATTGACGGGCTTGGCTGTGGGATGGAGGAAGGAGGAGTGTAGTGGGGCTGTCTGGTCTGCAGGTGGGCGAGGTGTGGCATCTGTGGACTGCGATGAACCTGGGCCTGGACTGGGAAGGTCTGCTTGTGCTGTGGGAAGTCCTGGTAGTCGTAGTCTTGGTAGGTGAGGGGTTGTTGAAACCTGTGGAAGGGCTGTGACATCGCCTGGGATGGAGGAGCAGACCTGGACTGGGTTGGAGCAGGTTCAGCTGGGCCTTGAGGGTTGTGCAGAAGTACTGTTATCTTCTCCTTCATCACCTGATACCAGGCCTCAGGCAGATCCCTCAGGGTGTGGCTCTTGTAGGTGATGAAGGTGTGGCAGCTCGAGGATCCTCTGTCCAAGTGGACCAGCTGAGAGAGAAGTTCTGTGCTGGTCTTCATTTTGTCCCTGATCTCCAACAGGACAGTGTGGCTCTGGTCCACCAGTCTGCCTGTCTGTTTGCATCCTGTGGAGCTGGGGTTGTGGTTTGGGGTGCGTTGGTCTCTGGTGGCTGCCGCTTCTTCCTCCATTTGTGACAGGGGATTCTCCAAGTCCTCCGGCATGGGGAGTGCAGCTGTCGGGGGGGGGGTGTCTCTGCCGTGGGGCCCTTTGAAGACACCTGCCTGGACAGGGTAGCTGGGTCCTGGCTGGAAGAGGACTGGCTGTCTTTGGGCTGTCTTAGTGAGAGGGGTGTCAGAGGGGCTGCTCCTCAGTGGCGGATCTCACCCTCCAAGAAACTGCACTTGGCCATGACGTACATCTCCCGGTCAGTGAGCTTGACAGCGGCCTGCCTGGATTTCTTGAGGTGTAGCTTGCCATACCAAGTGTGCATGTGCTTCCACCATCCCAGGAGTACATCTGCAGAGTAGCCCAGGCTCTCTGCCTTGTCTCTCCAAGCTGCCTGTTTCTTCTTGGTGTCGCAATAGAGTTTGTGGCCCTTTCTCCACAGGTACTCGTTCTCCCTCAGCCATTCCAGCACCTCCTCCTCATGCTCCTCGGAAACGGTGTACTGTTTCCTCTCTCCCTTCTCCTTCCCTTGCCTCTTCCTCCCTCTGGCAGGGGCTTCAGCAG
Organism: Laticauda colubrina; assembly: GCA_015471245.1. Taxonomy (NCBI): domain Eukaryota; kingdom Metazoa; phylum Chordata; class Lepidosauria; order Squamata; family Elapidae; genus Laticauda; species Laticauda colubrina. The sequence goes on along the minus strand of BLBF01000032.1, from coordinate 12,314,252 downwards.
GGCCTTCAGGGGCTTGAGCTGCAGGGCCTTCAGCAGCAGGGCTTTGAGCGCCTTGGGGCTTGTCCACCACAGCACCAGCAGCACCAGAAGCACCAGAAGCAGCACCAGCAGCTCCAGCAGCACCAGCACCAGCAGCACCAGCACCAGCACCACCAACAGCAGCAGCACCAGCAGCACCAGAAACTTCAGAGTCAGTGCCAGGGGATGGGATTCTGGTTCTGTCCTTCTTGCCAGGGCTGGCACGAGTAGGCACCGGCTTCCTCTTCTTCCCTGACTGACGAACCATGGTGTTCTTTCAAGATGTATGTGGCAGCACATCTTTCCTCTGAATGCTGACTGCATGCGAGCTGCATCCATTTATATCCGCGGAGCTGGCGCAATTCATACTCCCCGCATGCACAGTGAACGCTTTGCATCCGATATACATCCGCTTGGCATCCACTTTGTTTCCTATAGGCGTCCGTGATGCATCCGCGTCATCCGCTATGCATCCACCCCTTCCGCAATGCGTCCGCTTCGCAATTCTCCCCCGGAACCCCTTTGGATGTGTCATCCGCTTCCATCCACTGTCATCCGCTAGGCTTAACATCCCTGCTACATACTAACCCCGTCCGTTCTTTTCTGTTCAGTTTATGCAAATTTTTGCCACTTTTGGGAGCGGATGACAACAGATGGAGCCACCCCTGAAATTTTGCTCATCCCCTGTGTCCTTTTTGCATACTTTTTGCGTCCGTCGGCCAGTGGGACCTAGCCTTAAATGAGGTTGAATCAGACTCACCTGGATTTAGCTAGGTTTTTCTTGTGCTCTTATCAAATGTTGTCACTGACTCTGTGCTGTCTCTTAAACTTGGGGTTGGGGGATAAGTGGGTGGGAAGGCCTATCTTGGTCATGACTGCTACAGTTTGTAGCATCATTCACATGTTTATATGTCTGTGCAGTTTGTATTGAGCCATAGTGTTGCATTCCTCTGCAGTCTTCACTCCGGTCCACGCTTCTGGCGGGAACGCAAACAGCTCCCATTGGTTGATGCCGTTTGACAGCCAGCTATAAAAGGAGCTGTCAAACGGCATCAGCTGTTGCCGCCAGCTGACTCCCTGTTAGCCCGTCAGCCGCGGCAACCCTTTATTCACTGTAATAAAGTTACTAGACTGTTAGCTCCGTGTCCGCCACAGTAATTACTGCCGTTCTACAACACTGGTGATGAGGGCGGGTCAAATAAGAGGTGGCCGGACAAGAACAGCTGAGCTCAGTCACTTTCAAAAAGAGCCGAAGCCACTACAAGCTGACTGTCACAGCCACAGGCACTATTTAGCGAGCGCGAAATTCAACCTTCCCGCTGAGGAGACAGACACTGCCGATATGAGATGACTTCAAACTCTGCATTTCTGCCTTTCAGACCGACGGCTGAGACTTGGGAGTCCTATAGGAACTGTTTTGACTGCTTTCTGGACGCTGTAGACTTGAAGCTACAGCCCATAGGAAAAAGTCCTTTCTTAAGTTTTTGCGGAGCCGCAGTATTTGACACTGCCACGGCATTGGTAGCTCCGCGTTCTGTCAGGGATATCCCTTGGGGGGAGTTACAAGAGATCCATTCCAGTCACTATTCCCCTAAGCTATCTCAAATTGCAAGGAGGCATGCCTTCAGGCGATGAATTCAGGCTGAGGTGAATATCAGTGAATATATTGCTGCCCTGAGGTCAGCTGCCTTACATTGTGGAATTAGAGACTATCTGGAGGATATGCTTTTAGACCAAATAGTCTGTGGAGTTAGGGACTTAAGGCTGCAAAGGCGGCTGTTAGCCAAAAGGGACCTAACCCTAGCAGTTGCCATCGAAGAATCACAGGCTGCTGAGCTATCTGCATTGTCTGCAGCAGAAATCCAGGGAAACCCCATCAGATAGAGGAGCTCAGCAGTCCATTTTGATGAGGTTTCTCCAGAGGAGGGCTCTGAGGAATCAAACGATATAAATCGCCTCAGACAACAGAAACCCCTTCTAGAGGAAACTAGGCCAGAACCCAACTTTTCTCCCCGGCAGCAGCCCATCTGCCTGAGCTGTGGAGGAAACCACCTCAGGGCATCCTGCAAGTTCAGGAATGCCATCTGCTTGAATTGCCAAAGGAAGGGTCACTTAGCCAGGGTCTGCCAAGCTGGGAAAACTTTTACACAGAGGCCTCAGACAACTCCCATCTTTCAAAGGCAAGTTGAAGACTGCTATACCTGTTACCACTCCAATCAGACAAACAAAGGCTCTTACAAAATCAGTATTTTTGTTTCCTTAGAAGGTAAACCCTGCAAGATGGAAGTTGACACAGGCTCTGCTCTATCCATCATTTCCTGGGAGACCCGAAAGAGACTACTACCAAGACTATCAAAGAAGAAGCTCCTTGACTGCCACCTGACTGCATGATTACCAAGGCAGAATCATCCCAGTCCTCGAAAAAGGCAAGTTTTTTATTCAATTCAAAAATTTTAAAGGTCACTTGCCTCTAGTTGTAGTAGATGGTGCCCTCCTTAGCCTGTTAGGATTAGACTGGTTCCCTGCTCTTGGCTTCAACGTAACAGGCATCCACTCTATTTTAAATACTGAAGTGGATACCTTATTCAAGGACTATGCTGATGTATTCAGCGAAGGGTTGGGGTGTTACTCAGGCACCCCAATATAGATCCTCAGGCAATACCAATCCGCCTGAAGCCTCATAGAGTGCCTTTTGCAATCCGCCCCAAGTTGGATAAGGAACTAGACAAACTAATCAAACAAGGGGTATTGGAGCCTGTGGACTTTTCAAAATGGGAGACCCCCCCATAGTTATTCCACTTAAGAAAGACGGTGGCATGAGAATCTGCACTGATTATAAGACTTCCCTGAATAGATACCTACAAATCAGCGCCTATCCAATCCCCGTCATACAACACCTTTTGCATTCTTTTGAGCCTGGGACTATTTTTGCAAAACTAGACATGTCACAGGCCTACCAACAGTTCCCTGTAGATGACCAAGCTGCAGAACTACAGACCACAGTAACGCACAGGGGCACTTTTAGGTGCAGGCGCCTCTAGTTTGGCGGGAGTGTAGCCCCTGGGATTTTCCAATCTTTAATGGAGAAGCTACTCCCAGGCGTAGTCCCCTATTTCGATATTTTAATTTCAGCCATAGACAAACCACAATTGCTACAAAGAGTCAGAACAGTTCTTGATATCTTCAGACAGCATGGTCTCAAACTTAAAAAAGACAAGTGCACCATTGCCACTAAACAAGTAGACTTTTAGGGCTATAGAATTGATGCCTCTGGTATACACCCAATTGAGTCCAAAGTCAGGATTATCCACAAGGCACCCACAACTTCCAACAAGACTGAGCTCCAGGCCTTCTTAGGGCTTCTCAACTTCTATGCTGCATTCCTCCCTCACAAAGCTTCCATTGTAGAGCCTCTGCACAGACTTTTGTACAAACAATCCCCCTGACATTGGGGACCTAAGGAAGCCCATGCCTTCCATGCTGTCAAATCTTTGCTCACCTCCAAAGTGGTACTAATACAGTTCAATCAACAGCTTCCTTTAGTTCTAGCTGCAGACGCTTCTCCTTTCAGCATAGGGGCTGTTTTGAGTCATAGACTATAAATATTTCTGAGGCACCAATTGCCTTTTTCTCCAGAACCTTTTCTTCAGCTGAGCGCAACTACAGCCAGATTGACAAGGAGGCTTTGGCTGCAATTGCTTCTGTCAAAAAATTCCATGAGTTCCTCTATGGGCACCATTTTGAATTAATCACCGATCACAAGCCTCTGTTAGGCTTTTTTTCTGGTGAAAAACAAACCCCACAGATTTTTTCCCCAAGGATGACTAAATGGACTTTATTTCTGGCTGCTTATTCATACATGCTGATCCATCGACCCAGAAAAAACCTTTGCCACGCTGATGCTCTCAGCCACTGCCCTCTGCCTGTTCCTGTTGAAGATCCTGCACCAATCAATGCTGTTTTTGAGATCAACGATCTCAATCTTTCCATCACTGCCTTTGACATTGCTACCCATTCCTCAAGGGACAAGGTAATCGCCCAAGTTCTGGACTGGGTGGGAAGGGGGTGCCAGCAATCCCTTATGCCTTTCATTCCTGCCTTTCAAGACTTGCTAGCAAGAACTATCATCTCTGCAGGGCTGTTTCTGGTGGGGAACAAAGGTGGTCATCCCTTCCAAACTGCAGGGCTCAGTTTTGAAGGTCCTGCATGAAGGTCATCCTGGCATTGTCCGAATGAAGGCCCAGGCTCGCAGTTACGTGTGGTGGCCTGGCATGGATGTCCAGATCTCCAGTTAGGTGAGCGCTTGCCAGCCATGCCAGGCTACCGGGCACATGTATCAACCCGCATCAACTCCTGGCAGGTTGGAAGACGCTGGAGCCCCTTGGTCCCGGCTGCACATTGATCTAGCCGGCCCTGTGCATGGGCGAACATTCCTGGTAATGGTAGATTCCTTCTCAAAGTGGATAAACTTGGCCCTGCTGCCCTCAACAACTACTCAAGCCATTACAAAGGCCCTAACTAGGGTATTCATTACCCATGGCATCACTGACACTGTTGTGTCCAACAATGGCCCCCAATTCACCTCCTGCGAATTTGAAGTTTATTTAGCCAACCTGGGAATCAGGCACGCCCTTACAGCTCCTTTTCACCCTGCTAGTAACAGGATGGCTGAAAGGGCAGTCATGTCTGTAAAGGAGACCCTGGAGAGGTTTGGCCAAATTGACTGGCACTCTAAGCTTTCTAGGTACCTGCTAACCCAACATACAACCCTCTGTGCCACTACCAACAAGTCCCTGGCTGAGCTCCTTATGGGCAGACACCTGAGAACCACCCTGGATAGGCTACATCCTCATTATGCCCCAGTCACCCCCCTGGGGTCTGATAGCCAGACCAGGAAGTTTGCCCTGCATGACCAAGTATACACTCGCAATTACTCTGGCCACCCCTTATGGGTGCCAGGGCAAGTCGTGGAAGTAACTGGGCCTAAGTCCTACAGGGTCTTGCTAGAGGATGGACGTACCTGGCGCTGGCACATTGACCAGCTGAGGAGGTGGTGGAGAGTGGCTATCGATGACCCCCATTGCCTGCCAACCAACACGGACCCACCGACACTTGCTGAGGCTCTCCCGGGGCACTTTGAGCAAGGGGACCTACCTGGACTGTCACCTGTCCCTCTGCCAGAGTCACCCGATGACGAGGCTTCAGTCCCTTCAAGCTCCAACGTGGCCCAGGAAGCGGAGGACTTCTTCCCTGCTGCAGCTCCACCCTGACTAAGGCGATCCAGCCGCCTGCGCAGGCGCCCAGCCTACTTGAAAGACTACGCATGCTCCTTGCCAGGGGATAGGAATGTTGCATTCATCCACAGTCTTCACTCCGGTCCATGCTTCTGGCGGGAGCGTGAACCGCTCCCATTGGTTGATGCCATTTGACAGCCAGCTATAAAAGGAGCTGTCAAACGGCATCAGCTGTTGTCGCCAGCTGACTGCCTGTTAGCCCGGCAGCCGTGGCAATCCTTTATTCACTGTAATAAAGTTACTAGACTGTTAGCTCCGTGTCTGCCTCAGTAATTACCGCCGCTCTACAACACATAGGAGGAGTTATTATTTCTGAGACCTAGATCATTGAATGTCACAATGTCTATGCTTATTCAGATGCAGGTGGTGTGTGTGTGTGTGTGTGTGTGTGTGTGTGTGTGTGTGTGTGTAAATTGTTTGCTGCTTACCTTGCCACAAGGTGACTCTGGGTGGCTTACAACATTCTTGTTCTTCCAGTCGTGTGGCAGTCTTATGCTGCCTAATTCTTCTTCTGATGGTGCCAAGACTAAATGCCAATCATAACAAGGCATTTAGCATAGCAATAGGTCTGCAAAGAAAAGAAAACAATAATGAAATAGATAGGAGTAGGAAATGTGCCACTTGCTGCACAGACATATTTTAATAATGGAAGTAATTACGTTTTCAATTTTGATTTAATCAGCCATCTTGCTTGATTGGCTTTGTTTTTATCTCTGTTTTCATTGTTGCTTAGCACTTATTGATAGTAAGTTGGGATCTAAATTCAATCAACAAACATGCCAGCAAATTAAAGAAATCAGCAACATTAGAAGTCTGAACAGATAATGTCTGCGAGTGGCAATAAAATTTTTTTTTTGAGCCAGTTCCATTCTGAACCTTTCTACTTCTTGGTGGCTAAATCGGGCATAGATGAGAGTTCCATTTATTTCCAAATTTGGGTGTATATATAATGCTTGCAAAACAGATGAATTCCAGCAGCTCAAGTTAGATGCCACTTTGACAGGTGCCACATGCCAGTTTAAATCACTTTTGAATGGTGAGCATTATTCCAAGTGAAGGAGATGATGCTAAACCTGCTGAACTGTTTTGAGCGTTATGGGTATTTGGATGATGGAAAGGAAAGGAGCTGCCACCAAATGTGAATTCAATTGCTGCGCACAGGTAGCCAATTAGGAAGTTGTAGGTTAGAATAAATACGAGTAAAATCAGAATCTGACCTCCACTTTTATCAGTCAAATACCAATATAAATTTCAGGAAGCAGAACCCTGCCTGGCCATGTTTGTTTGTGTACAGCTACAATAAAATACAATAAAGATACATTTTCCTAGTGCATCAACCTTATACCTTGACTCTTAATTTACAAAGAAAATTGAACACATCAGCAAGTGGAATGGGAGATTTTTCCTGGAAGAACAATTAAATGGCTATTAAAAGGTCAAACCTTATGTGCCATTATTCCTGCAATTAGTAGTAATATAGTGTTTCTATAAGGAAAATAGCCCGAGAGTGGCTGATCTTCATTGGCCTTCTCTTATTCATAGAAAAGGGGGAGTTTAACCATTTATTCTCCTAGAGAGGCCCATAGTCCAACATTTTACTTCCCATAATGGCCAATGTTGGTGGCCAAATTAACCATTTGTAGATTAATTATGCATTGAAGAAGGATTTTCTTCTCCAATTCTTGGGGTCCTTCTAACAAGCTTCATTGGTCCTGGTTAGAATGTTTTGAGTGAATGAGTGAGTAAAGTTTTCCTGCCTTCTTTCCCTATGCTTTGCATGCTTTCGTATTTCCAAATCATGTCCTCTGGGCTGTGTATTTTTTTCCTAAGTGACAGAATAAGAAACATCCTTGCATTTTCTGATAAGGCAGGTGCTCAGGGTCCTGATCATTTGCATTGCCTTCTTTTGCCTCCCCTCACCTTGCAAGTTGATTTGAGTATCCAGGTGATTGCAACTGGCAAAGACTTCTGTTCTTATCAGTGACAGAGTCCCTCCAGATGTAAGCATTAGCCATTGGGTTTCAAGACAGATAAGTCAAGGGTTCCATTACATTTCCTTTTATCTCAGGTGAGACACTCTTACATCTGTCTACTTCTTTAAAATAAATATTCTTGCATATATCAGTATTGCGAATCCTGCAGATATTTGGGAAGGAGGGAAATGAAACCAGTGTCTTTCCAAGTTGTGCTGACTTTATCATCAAGTATGTTAGGCAGAATGGCCCACGGGTAGAAGGTTTAGGTCAGCATGATATGGATAATATCTGCATTTCTCTTTTTGGCTAATTGGATTTGGGATTCAAACAGCTGAAGTTTGCCTATTCACCTCTTAGCTGTTTTGCTTTATGATTAAAATGGTTTTGACTGAAATTTATGCTCCTGTCCCAGACTGGGAACCAACAGGCTATTTGAGAAACCCCCTATTTTCCACAATATTTGCCTGGCTTATTTGATCAGGCAGTTTTGATACTCTGAGTTCCTGCAATGAAACAATGGCATCTATAAGGACTATAGAAGCAGCCTGATTTGTTGCAACCCCTGTCCTCTGGAATGAAGTTCCTTATAAAATTCAAGTGAGTCTCACACTTCTCCCATTTTGGAGAACCACGAAGACCTGTCTCTTCATCCAGGCCTTTGGTTGTAGCTCCTTTGGAGGAGTTTGTTGTTGTTGTTGTTGTTGTTGTTTTTGTTGCTGCTGCTGCCTGGTTGTGCCATCCTTTTTATTGTTGGATTGTTTTTATTGTTGTACAGTTGTATGCCTGTGAACCATCTAGAGTTTTAATGATTCGGCCTTCCTCTCATATCATCTCTCATATTACCCTAGAGAAGAGCTTTTCCCTTAGCAGATTTCTAGGAGCTGCAATGAAAAAGAGAATAAACGTTCCTGTTTCTCTTGTAAGAATTTCCCCTGAGTGGAGTTAAACTTTCCTCCAGATGAATACAATGTGATTCCTGGCTAAAGTTTTTCAGCTGAACACCACAGATGACTCTGAGTAAATACCCCACTCTCAGCAGACCAAAGAAAAACTTAAAGGAGAGAAAAGTAACATTTGTTTCCAAACAAGAGTTTTCAAGTTGAGATGAGGATGATTTATATGCCCTTATTTCAGGGCAAGGCAGATTTGAATGATTTTGATGCTGGTGAAGTCATTTAAGCTTAATCTTTTGGTTGTATAAAACCCTTTGACAGAATGCTTTATTATGAGAATTTTGAATGAAACGTGTAGTTCACCCCATTGGGCTGCAAGATGTCTTCACCTAGCATCCTTCTCAGACATAACATGACCAAGGTGGTCCAGAGATGTGAAGATTTGCAATTTTTTTAAATTATTCAGAAGGAGAGATGCCTAAGGTACACTAAAGCTTTGAAACCCTAGGCAGAAAAAACTTCTCTTACTATGGTCAGTGGGTGGTCAATACTTCTTCAAAACTTTTAAATTACACACACACATACACCTAACTGATATGGCACAAAAAGCCCTCCTCCTCCTCCTCCTGCACCTCTTTTCCATCTTCTTTATGATGATCATTGTGCAATATTAATTAGCCATCTAAATGTAACATGGTCAGATGACCATTGCAAAAAACGGAGAAGGAATTGTGGTACTATCTTGTTCTGAGCATGCACTGGTTATTTTGTCTATTTTTTAAAAGGAGAAAATATCAGTCACCCACTGGACAAGATTTCTTTCCCTCATCATCATTCCTCATTCATTCCATTTTGTAATTGTTCCTCTTCATGAACAGGACAAATTTGTAGTAAGACAAATGACTGACATGGCAATAATTTCAATTAAATTAGTAATATTTTGGTTCTAATTAACAACACAGATCTGTTCTCCATATCTTAAGGAAAGAGAGGGCACAAAACTGCTTAAAAACACAAACCCTTTTCTTTAACATCCTACTGGGAAGAATTTGTATGCCATCACATTATTAGTGTGACATTTAGAAACACTTCAGTGAATTTTGTCCAGGTTATATAATAAAAGGCTCCGTTCAGAACTGGGCCTTTATGATCAAATCTACCATAAGGCACTAAACATATTCATTCAAGTCTGTAATTTTATGTTGCAGGAACACTTCTTTTAATTTTTTTTCCCAACAATTACTTGAATGTTTAAGCTCAATTTAATTATAACATTACTTTTCAAGGGGCAAAGATCTCTTCAGAAAATTTCAATATCACAGTTACAGGACTGGGAAACAGCATTTTTGAAAAGATTTTCCTGAGCGCTGAAAGTTTAAGCTTGATGGAGATCTCTTAGCCCCACCTGAGATTGCCAGGTTCACAATCAATTTTGTATTGTGGCTTTCTGATATTGGCCATTGGCTTCTTCCCCACTTTAGAACTTTACACAGTTATTCTAAAAAATGACTGATTATTCTTCAGTAAACCATCCATGGAAGATGCAGTATAAGACTATTTACCACCAAGGAGCATGAATATATGCACAAGTATAATTTTTATCAATCATCCTGATTTGCAGCATTTCTGGAATAATTTTTCACAATAGATTCGAACGAGTCTTCTAAAAATATAAATTTTTTCTCTTTTCCCCTTTGCAAAGGAGCCGTGCCTTTCTTCCCCGCCTTCTCCCCAGAAGAAGGCAATCTACAAGTCTTTTGTAGAGAAAGCGAGAGAAAAGCAACATTAGTGACAAAGAAATTGCGGTGGAAAATTTCATTCATCATTACTACCAGCAGTTTAAATGAAGTAGTTAATAACATCCTCCCCACACTCATTCTGAGTCATCTTTTTTCTTTCAGATACAAAAAATTGAGCTGTCTCCTTCCTCCATCCCGGACAATCCCTTTTTCAATACATCAGAAAGGCATCTCATTTAGATGATGCACAGCAATAATCCATAACCAAGATGCAATTACTGTGATGATAAACCATAATGTGCCAGGAGCCAGCTGCTAAGGATGTCTTTTGTGTGTCTTAGTGGTCGTGATGCTGTTGTTTAAAAATAATGATTTGGTGTTGCGGGGAAGAAGGGAGCATTGTTTGTTGAAGAACAGGAAGGGGTAAAAAGAAGTTGTATTTCTCCTATCTGGTAAATGCTTTCCTTTTAACTTAGTTCATTTGTCCTTAAAGCAAAACATTTTACCGAGCTTCCCTAACAGTCCCCTGGAAATGCAAGGTACTGCCATATATCTATGATATAATAATAATACATTGGATTGGAGCCCCACTGATTATACAAGTTCTTGCTTGTTTAAATTTGTAGGTAATGTTAAAGAGACATAATAAAGGAAGGAAAGTTTTTGTGCAGGTATAGTTTGCTTTTCAGTTTTGATGAAAAAAAAGAAAACTACACAGATATACAGAATTACCCATGAGCTAAACATTGAGGGAAGCCAAAGAGATAAGATTGGGATCACAAAAAGGTTTCAGTTGAGTTTTATCCAATTTGTTTGCAATTTTCTTGGACTGAAAGGGATGTCATGCAAGGCACCCTAAATTCTGCATAAGTAGGTGTGCACACATACAAAGACACAGGTGTAGACTTTTTTTATTTTAGATTTTTTAGTGCTTTCTATTTCTAATGCAGGTTTTATTTTCAATGGGTGTTTTCTGCTTTAAATGTACTTTTAACAAAATGGTTTATGCTGCCAACTCAGTACAGATATCTTCATTTGTAAGTCTTCATTAGATTATTTATTGCTAAATAGGATTATGGGAAGCAAAGAATTAACCATGCACACCAGAGGTGGTATTCAGCAGGTTCTGACCAGTTCAGGAGAACCGGTAGAAGAAATTTTGAGTAGTTCGTAGAACTGGCAAATACCACCTCTGACTGGAGCTTTTACAGTATCCTTCCCCTGCCATGCCCACAGAGTCACACCCACAGAACTGGGAGTAAAAAAGATTGAATCCCACGATTGAGGCACAGTTGTCTTCTTTGTTTGGAATTTGATTTTACATTTGTCCTTTAAAATTCCTTTCTCTTCTTTCTAAGATAGCATCAAAATAGTTTGATGGTCAAGCTTTTTCTCTCAACATGTTAAGAAAATGTTTGAACAATTTCAAATATATTATTTCTATATATTAGTGGTCCACAGGCTAATAATTTTCTCTCTCTCGTATTTTCAGTATTATATTTATTTTATAACCTTCAGCAGAAAATAATGAAAGACTACTTCCTGGTTTCTTATTAATAACCCAGAACAAAAACATCTATTATTTGCATTATCTTTTTACCATCTGTTCTTTAGATGCTAGTAGAGCTCCTACTTGTTTAACAGCTTGTGCTGTGTTTAGTTTTTCTGGTTTTTGTCAAGAATCAATTTAAAAAATCACCTTGCACATATGTTAAAAATGAAATATATCAAAAAATCCTGCCTACTGGAAAGCCATTAAATTTTTTCACACACACACCCCAGTCACCTTGGGGTCCCTTGGGGAGATTGTGAGGTGGTTATATGCTAATAGATGACTGTTATTCCATGACTTTTTTCATCTTTTATTTTGATTTACATTTAGTGTTTTAGGATTGGTTATGTTGTTTTAATTGTTGCTGCATTTGTATGCCACCCAGAGTCATATTATGTGAGATGGGTGGTGATATAAATTTGGCAAACAAACAAACAAATAAAAAGACACATCTCATGTATTTTAGACATGAAATGCTTTTGAATGTTCTCCCACAGTTGGTTATGGAGACCTTCAAAGGGCACTCCATTTTCTGATGTTTTGATCAAAGGGATGCCCCACTTCTATTCGAAGAATGTAAGTGAAACCAAATAGGAAATAAATTTTTCATGTAAATTATGACAACAGTTTCTAGACAGAACATATTTTGGTCTTTACAGTACAAGGTAGTCCTCAGCTTATAACCATTCATTCATTCATTCAATGATCGTTCAAAGTTACAACAGCACTGAAAAAAGTGACTTGCAACCATTTTTCACACTTACACCTGTTGCCATTGTCACATGATCAAAATTTGGTTGCTTGGCAACTGGCATGTATTTGTAATGATTTCAGTATCCAGGGTCATGTGATCATCTTTTGCAACCTTCTGACAAACAAAGTCAATGGGGGAGCCAGATTTGCTTAATAACTGTGTTACTATCATAACAGTGGCTGTGATTCCCTTAACAAAAGTGGCAAAAAAAGGTTGTAAAATTGAGCAAAATTCATTTAATAACTGTCTTGCTTAGCAACAGAAATTTGGGGATAAATTGTGATCATAAGTTGAGGACTACCTATTGATGCTTGATACTATCAAGCAAAAATCATTATGCATAATTTTTGATGATGGTTTACTTACTCTTGGGTCATTTTCCAGCTCAGATTTATTTGCAAGTGATGATGACTTAGTCTGTGAATAATATCTCAGAGCAAGGCCAGTTCTGCTGCTAGGAACAACAGAACTAGGAAGAAGTAACTCCCTCAGAAACCTGATGCTGACTGAGGCAGTGATGAAGTGATGGAGCCAGATTTCTATGGATGACCTATAAACAGGCTTCTATGACAGTGGGAGATATGGGTCTATAGAAGTTACATTCAATTGTTGGCTTATAGTCAAAACATGAAATCCTCATTGAATGGATAGAGGAAATCACATCCTTTGACAGAGGCAGCAAATTCTTTGGTCCTGGAGATGTCTTTGATAGTATTTAAGGCCAAATGTACGTTGAGAAAAAGGGAAGCAAAGGATCATTTTTTACAATGAATTCAAAAAGTATAACATAGTTCCCATGGAATAATGTAGCCAAGTTTAGAAGCAGTTTAACTATTGAGTGGCTAAACAAATAGCAATAGCACTTAGCACTTAAACTTATATACCGCTTCATAGTGCTTTACAACCCTAAGTGGTTTATAGAGCCAGTCTATTGCCCCTAACAATCAGGGCCCTTGTTCTACCCACCTCAGAAGGATGGAAAGCTGAGTCAAGCTTGAGCTTGGTGAGATTCAAACTGCCAAACTGCATTCTGCCGGTGATCAGCAGAAGTAGCCTGCAGTACTGCATTCTAACCACTGCGCTATTGCAGCTCAACAATCGTAATATAACACAACAACAATCAAATATTTATACTAAATGGTATCAATGATATTACATGATATCATCCGTGTAATTAAATGCATTGTTTTAAAACTACAAATCCATTTGTAAGTTTTGCTGAGCCATGTATGAATGTGCACTGTTTCTTCTTTGCAAAACTTCCACAGGCTGGCAAACCTGCCCCATTGCCCTTTGCTGAGCAATGCCTTCCTTTAAAAGAGCAGAGTTGAAGGCTTCTCACTTTGGGTCAGGCCGACCATTTTGTTTTGCCAGTGGAAATATCTTTGCAGGCTCACACACGTTTAGTAGATCACTGAAGAACCTTGAAGCTTTGCAGAGCTTTGAAGGGCCTCTGACTGAAACAAGTGCTTTTTTTCAGGTTTTGTCAGCCATGCATAACAGTTACAGCTACTATAAGAAAGATCTGGGGTGGGAATGAAATTCTCAGTCACACTTTTAAAATGAATATCCTGCAAATGTGGTAAGTTTTCAATATCACTGATTAATTAACTTAAATTTCCAACAAAAATACAAATGTATTTTTTCAGAAAAAAATTATTGCTATGGAAGTCATGCCTGAAATGCATGGGAATAGTCTTGTAAAGCATATTTTAGATCAACTTCGACACATGCATAAGCTTTTCAGGTCTTAACCTTGACCAAGGCATTTAAATTTAAATTAGAAACACTGAACCAAATGTGCTGACCCTGACTTTGATATTTTCACTGTAAGCATCCCAGACTCTCAGGGCCCAACCTTGCTACACTGAACAGGATGAACTCAAATGGTTTTTATGTATATTCAAGTGAATATGAATAAAATTCTTTATTGGTCAAGTGTGACTGGACACACAAGGAATTTGTCTTGGTGCAAATGCTCTCAGTGTACATAAAAGAAAAGATACATTCATCAAGAATCATAAGGTACACTTAATAATAGTCATAGGATACAAGTAAATTTGCAATCAGAGCATCAGCCTTAAGCAACATGGCCCATATTTTTAAATGAAAGCATCCTGTCCAGTGTAAGTCTTACACAGTTTAACTAGAAGTCAAAACTGCACAGGATTTTTTTTGAAACATACGTTTAGCTTTCATTTATTATGAATGGACAAAGCCCACTTCATGGAAGTAATCCATAATTGTACAAGTATAATAGCTATAATGTATCAGAACCAGGGATGGGATTTTACCAATTCGCACCTATTCACTAGAACTGGTTGTTAATGTTCTAAGCAGTTCAGAGAACCAGTTGTTAGAAGAAATTACTGGCCTAAAGGGCCTGTCACATAGGCCAACGGATGCAAAAAGTATGTAAAAAGGACACAGCGGATGAGAAAATGTTCCATCCGTTGTTATCCACTCTCAAAAGTGCCCCAAATTTACATAAACAGAGCAGACAACAACGGAAAGGAACAGACGGGGAGAGGACGTAGCCAGGATGTTAAAAGGATACTCCACGGAAGCCTAGCGGATGGAAGTGGATGGCACGTCCGCAGGGCTTCCGGGGTAGCACAGCAAAGTGGACGCCAAGTGGAAGGAGCGGATGCAGAGCGGATGCCGAGCAGATACAGCGGATGCATCACGGAAGCTTAACGGATGCCTAGTGGATGCAAAGCATTCACTGCGCATGCGGGGAGGATGCATTGCGTCAGCCCCATGGATATAAAAGGATGCAGCTCACAAGCAGGTCACCATTCAGAGGAAAGACCTGCTGCCAGACACATCTCCAGCCAACAACCATGAGGAAGAAGAGGAAGCCTGTGCCATCTTCTGCCAGCCCTGGCAAGAAGGACAGGGCCACCATCCCACCCCCTGGCCCTGACTCTGCTTCTGCTGGGGCTTCTGCTGCTCAGGCTGACACTGCTGCGGCTTCTGCTGGTGCTGCTCCTGGTGCTGGTGCTTACTCTGCTGGCGCTGCTCCTGATGCTGGTGCTGCTCCTGGTGCTGGTGCTTACTCTGCTGGCGCTGCTCCTGGTGCTGGTGCTTCTGCTGGTGCTTATTTTGCTGGTGCTGATCCTGGTACTAGTGCTTCTGCTGGTGCTTACTCTGCTGGTACTGCTCCTGGTGCTGGTGCTTCTGCTGGTGCTTACTCTGCTGGTGCTGCTCCTGGTGCTTCTGCTGGTGCTTACTCTGCTGGTGCTGCTCCTGGTCCTGCTGGTGCTGCTGGTCCTGCTGGTGCTGCTGGTGCTGCTGGTGCTTACTCTGCTGCTGCTGATCCTGGTCCTGCTGGTGCTGCTGATGCTGCTGATGCTGCTGGTGCTGCTGGTGCTGCTGGTGCTGCTGGTGCTGCTGGTGCTGCTGGTGCTGCTGGT
>BLBF01000032.1:12247890-12298600 GCA_015471245.1 Laticauda colubrina | reverse complement strand
GTGCTGCTGGTGCTGCTGGTGCTGCTGGTGCTGCTGGTGCTGCTGGTCGTGCTGGTGCTGCTTTTGCTGCTGCTGCTGTTGTTGCTGGTGGTGGTGGTGGTGGTGTGGTGGACCAGCACCTAGAACCTCAAAGCCCTTCTGATGAGGGCCCAGAAGGCCCTGCCAGAGGGAGGAAGAGGCATTCGCGACATAGGGAGAGGAGGCAGTACTCCATCGAAGAGGAACATGAGGATGAGGTGCTCGAATGGCTGAGGGAGAATGAGTACCTATGGCGGAAGGGACATAGGCTCTATCGAGATACCAAGAGGAAGCAGGCGGCTTGGATAGAGAAGGTGGAGAGCCTGGGCTACACTTCGGAGGTCATCCTCGGGTGGTGGAAGCACATGCACACCTGGTACAGGAAGCTACACCTCAAGAAGTCTGGCCAGGCCGCCATCAAGCTCACCAACCGGGAGACCTACGTGATGGCCAAGTGTAGCTTCTTGGAGGGTGAGGTCCGCCACTGAGGAGCAGCCCCTCTGTCAACCCTCTCTCTCAGGCAGCCCGCAGAGAGCCAGTCCTCTTCTGGGCAAGAGTCAGCTCCTGTGTCCAGGCAGGTATCTGTGGAGCGCCCCACGACGGAGACACCCCTCCGACAGCTGCACTCCCCGCGGCGGAGTGTGTGCAGGACTCCCTGACACAGTGGGAGCAAGGAGAGGGCACTGCCACCAGAGACCAACCCACCCCCACCCCCAGCTCCACCTCCACAGAAAGCAAGCAGAGAGCCAGACCAGAGGGCCAGAACAACACTGTCCTGCTGGAGATCAGGGACACCATCAAAAGCAGCGTAGATCTCCTCTCTCAGCTGGTACCCACCGACATACCATCCTCAAACCGAAAGCCCTTCCTCACCGACGTCAACCAGACCCTCATGGACATGTCCGAATCACAGTACCAGGTGATAAAGGAGAGGATCACCGGTCTTCTGCACAACCCTCCAGGCCCAGCTGAACCTGCTCTGACCCAGCCTAGGTCTGCTCCTCCACCCCAGGTGATGTCACAGCCCTTCCAAAGCTTTCCACAGGCCCTCACCTACCAAGGCTACAGCTTCCAGGAGTTCCAGCAACACAGGCAGCCCTTACCAGTCCAAGCACAGGTACATCGAATGCCACCGATGCCACCGATGCCACAGATGCCACCCACGCCACAGATGCCACCCACGCCACAGATGCCACCAATGCCACAGATGCCACCGATACCACAGATGCCACCCACACCTCACCTCGCTCAGCTGCAGACCAGACAGCCCTACTACACTCCTCCTTCCTCCACCCCACAGCCAAGCCCGGCCTCAGAACATCTGTCATTGGTCTTGGGACTGACACCCATGTCATGGAGGAAGGGGCTCTCAACATCAAGGGACTGAGCCAGCTCTCTGAGACCTTCCTCCACACACCATCCCCTGTTGTCCTCTCGGGGCCAGGCACCCCAATGGCACCTCAGACCAGCACTCCAGCAGCAGCCACCTCCACAGCACCTGGACCCTTCACCCCTGAGATTATGGGCATGCCTCAGAGTGACTGAGAAGAGTGCCAGAGACTGGATTGCTACCTGTTGACTTTATCTTTGCTTGGGACACTTTACTTGGGTCATTTTGCTTTTACAATTTGTTATTAATAAAGTTTATCTTTGCTTCACACACTTGGTTCAGTTCTTTTAGTTAATAAAGTCTTGGTGGAAACTTTTAGAAATGGTTTAAGCCTTTGCATGCTTGTGGGATGGATAAGGATAGCAGTGGGAATGGGCAGGAATACCTGTGGGATGGGTTAGGATAGCAGTGGGATACCTGTGGGATGGGTAATAGCTGTGGGATGGGTAAGGATATCAGTGGGATAGATAAACCACCAGTGCAAGCATAGTGGGACTGTATGGTCCACCCTCCCAGGTGCCACATTTATGGCCCTTTATTATCAATAACAATGTAATCATTCATCAACACATTTCAACATAAACACAACTCTTTATGAAATGCCCTGTTCATTGTAGGGCCACTCAACATACATGGCACAATCTCATCAGTGTGATGAAACAGGCTGAAGGAAGCATCCATTAAGCATCTACCATCCTGTCTTGCCACTCCACTGCTCCAGCTGGGGAGTTGCACCAGTGTTTCAGGAGGTTGCGCTGCTTCTTCCCTTCATGTGAAGCTCTGTTGGGGCCTTGCACATCCACAGTATCTATCAGGTTTCACCCTTGCCTCCATTCACCAGGCTCCATGTCCCCATTGCCTTTTGGTGGTCCACAAGCCTGTTCCGCAACACTGGGTAGTGGTTGCGCATGAGATTGTGCAGGATGCAGCAAGCTTCCACGATGTTCCTCACGGTCTCTGGGCGATGCTGCATGGTGGTGAGAAGTACCTGGAACCTGTTGGCCAGGATGCCAAAGGTGTTCTCCACCACCCGCCTTGCCCTGGACAGCTTGTAGTTGAAGATCCTCTCTTCACGGGTGAGGCATCTGGAAGTGTAGGGCTTCATGAGGTAGGTTCTGAGGGAGAAGGTGTCATCACCCACGATGAAGTAGGGCACATCTTGCGTGTCGTTGGGCAGGGGGTCTGGATCTGGGAAGCACATGATGAGGTTGCATTCCAGCCCCTCCTTGAGGTCACTGGTGTTGTATACCTGGGCATCTGACGATGACCCGTTGCCTGAAGCATCGATGTACATGAACTTGTAGTCAGCATCGACCATGGCAAAGAGGATGATGCTGAAGAAGCCCTTGCAGTTGTGATAAGTGGACCCTGAGCTGACTGGAGCTTTGCAGGCCACGTGCTTCCCATCTATGGCTCCAACGGTGTGGGGGAAGTTCCACTTCTGATATCACTGCTCTGCAACTTTCTTCCAGCCTTCTTCAGTGGAGGGGCACTTGAGGAGCTCCTCCAGGTATTCTTCGATTATGGCCTGCACCACTTCTCTGACCACAATGCTGATGGTGTTGTGTGGCACCGTCCAGGCGTACTGCATGCTCCTGTACGTGGTCCCAGAGGCCAGGTGGCGCAGAGTCAGTGCCACCTTCAGCCCAGGGTCCAGGCTGGGCCGTAAGTTGGTGTTTGCCTTGGTCAACCTGGGTCTCAGCTGCTCCACAACTTCATCAAACATGGCTGGAGGCATCCTCATGAAGTTCTGGAATGCACGAGGGTCTTCGTTCCTCAGCTCCACCATCAGCTTGTTATACAGTCCGTACTCAGTTCTTCTCGCGATCCATCTTCGGACCCAGACATTTCTTGGACGCCTCCTTTTCTTCCCATAGAACAGGTGAAAGAGCCTGTAGAGGGCTTCACACTGTTGTAAAATGATGGCGGCTACCAAAAGGAGTGTGCGACGATCCATGGTGGAGATGACTGGATTCTGTGGAAGAGCAAGAGCCAGATGAAGGCTGAAGAGGTCATGCACCGCAGGGCTGCTTGACTGAAAGTGAGATCCAGGTGATTTCTCCCCCTTTTTATAGGAAATATAGGTTTTCTGCTCGGTGTCCTTTTGCATCCTCTAGACATCCTGCAGACATCCTAAATATCCGAGATATATCCCCTATATGAACATTTTTTCCGTTTTAATGCTTTGTATGCAAGCTGCATCCGCTTTCATCCTTTCTACATCCGTGCTACTAACACTGCGTGTCCATTCCGCGTCCGTTTCGCTTTCTCCCTGTGTCCTTTTTCCGCTGGAGTGGATGTGAGTTGCGCGGATGCGCAGTGATGCCTAGCCGATATAGCGGATGTGTAACGGATGACGACGGAGGTATAACGGATGTTCCCTGTATGCGTAGCTGATGTAGAACAGACGCGTTGGATACTTTATCCACTCAAAAAGTTTTGTGCAGTTCAAAACTTTTTGAGCTGGTGAAATCACAGTAGATGAATGCTGGACGGATAGAGAGTATGAAAAACGGACGCAGTGAGTACAGAATGGATGCATCGCGTTAACCAACGGATGGCAAGTGTTTCTCTCCATTTTACATCCTCTTTCCATCCATTGGTGCTGTGTGACATGGGCTTAATCCTGTAAGGAAGGCAGGAAGGAAACATTCTGGTGTTGCTTATAGAAACTGCCTCTTCGTTAACCCTTATTATGTTCTTGGCAGGACAAGACTTCCTGTCTAAGGAACATCTCTGGATTTTCCCCCCCTCCTTTGCTGGTACTTTGCTTGTGTGGCAAAGTACCATTTGTGTGGAGTGACCATTTAAAGTTACAATGGCACTGAAAAAAGTGACTTATGACCATTTTTCACACTTATGACTGTTGTCATGAGAGGCCAGGTGAGGAGATGCATACTTCGAAGTGAGTGATATTGAGTTAGCCACACCCAGCCAATAACATGACCACCCAGCCATGGCCACCCAGTCACATGGCCACCAAGCCATGCCCACAACCTAAGCCACACCCACAGAACCGGTTGTTAAAATTTTTGAATCCCACCCCTGATGAAAGCTCTTCCCTTCTCATTCCTGCCCAAATAATTTCAGCGATCCTCTTTAATACTACCTAGTGGGAAACCACAATTTATTTTGTGTCATCTTATGTGTCCCAGAAAAAATAACACAGAAAAAACAACAAGTTAGTTTGTTGCATAATTTCATTAAATTTAACAGGCCTTATATTTAGTTAAATGTATATAGGATTACAACATCCTAAACCTAATTTCATCTGGTAATTAAGGTGCTGGCTTAGAAACAGGAGACTGTGCGTTCTGGCCTCTTCAGGACTAGAACTGGGCATGAAAGCTGGTTGGGTGACTTTGTCCCCCCCCCCCAACTCACCTCACAGGGTTGTTGTTTTGGGGAAAATAGGAGGAGGAAGGAGTATTGGGTACATTTATTGCCTTGATTTACTTATAAAGTAATACAGACAGGGTAAAAACCTAATAAATGAATGACTAGAATGTCATCATCAGTGCCTCCTATAAGGAAATCAATACAATTGATTTTATTGAGATAGAATTAGAATTGTAGCATTGGAATTAAACTCTTATTTTTTTGTCCAGGTTTATGATTATGATGCTGAAACTACCATCTTGTCTATTTTGATCCCCTTAAAGACATAATTGGATACAACTGCTTTTCTGAAATAAGTCTTTAACTACTGTGTTTCCCTGAAAAAAAATGACCTACTCAGAAAGTAAGTCTTAGCTTGATTTTTACACGTGTATCCAAAATAAGCCCTAATTAAGACTTGCTGATTCCAGGGTGCACAAGCAAAAATTAAGCTAGGGTGGGGATTGGGGGATGGAGCTATCCTACTACTTATCTTTGGACAGTTGCATCCAGGCCTCACCCACCTCGACCCATTTTTTCTGAAGCTTTCCTGAAGGCCTCTATAGCTGATAACAGAGCTCTGGATCTGTCAGAGGCCTTCAAGAAAGCCTTGTTTTCTTTGCTGGCTGAAGAAATTCCTGTAGGCCTCTGACAGTGAAAAGGAGATTGGGGGTGATGTGTGCTGGTGAGGTGACTCAATGGATGATATCGCCACAAAAAAATAAGGCCTAATAACTTTTTTTGGTGGCAAAAAAAATATGAGACAGAGTCTTATTTTTGGGGAAACATGGAATTAAGTCCTTAAGGCTGTTTCCAAATCTTATTACTTATCAAATCTTCTACTTAGATTTGTCTGGTATAGGTAGTCCTTGACTTATGACAGTTCATTTAGTGATCGTTTGGAGTTACAACAGCACTGAAAAATGTAACTTATGACCATTTTTCATATTTGGAAGCATTGCAGCATTCCCTCGATCACGTGACCAACTGGTTCATATTTATGAGGGTTGCAGTGCCCTGTGGTCATTTGATCCCCTTCTGCGAACTTCTGACAAACAAAGTCAGTGGGGAAGCCAGATTCACTGAAAAAGCATGTTGCCAACTTAAGCCCATGTCACACTGAACCAACGGATGCAAAGAGGATGTAAAACAGACAAAAAACCTTGCCATCTGTTCGAAAACGCGATGTACTCACTGCCACCATTTGGCTTCCTCTCTATCCGTCCAGCATCCGTTTATGGACGTTTCATCCGCTCCAAAAGTTTTGGGCTGCCCAAAACTTTTGCACAGAAAATGTATCCAGTTCGTCCATTCTGCATCCGCTACGCATCCGCTAGGCATCCGTTACGCATCCGTTACGCATCCGCTATATCCGCTAGGCATCCACTACGCATCCGTGGAACTCCATCCGCCCAGACGCAGGGAGGAAGCGGAACAGATGCAGAACGGATGCAGAACGCATGCCTAGCGGATGCAGAATGGAAACAAAGCATTTAAAATGGAAAACGGACCTATCTCAGATATTAAGGATGTCTAGAGGATGCCTAGAGGATGCCTAGAGGATGCCTAGAGGATGCCTAGCGGAAAACCTATACTGCCTATAAAAAGGGGGAGCAACTCGCCTGCATCTCACTTTCAGACCAGCAGCCTAGCTGTGCAGACCTCTGCAGCCTTCATCTGGCTCTTCCTCTTCCACAGCATCCAGTCATGTCCACCGTGGATTGTAACAAAGTCCTTTCGGCAGCCACCATCGTTCTGCAACAGTGCGAAGTCATCTGCAGGCTCTGTGAACCCTACTGCGAGAAGAAAAGGAGCCACCCAAAAAGAGTCTGGATCCGAAGATGGTTCGCCAGAGGAACAGAGGACGGACTGTACAACAAGCTGATGGTGGAGCTCAGGAACGAAGACACTCGTGCATTCCAAAACTTCATGAGGATGCCTCCAGCCAGGTTTGACGAAGTTGTACAGTGGCTGATACCCAGGTTGAACAAGGCAAACACCAGCTTCCGGCCCAGCCTGGAACCTGGGCTCAAGGTGGCACTCACTCTGCACCACCTGGCCTCAGGGACCTCCTACAGGAGCATGCAGTACGGCTGGAGGGTGCCATCCAACACCATCAGCATTGTGGTCAGAGAAGTGGTGCAGGCCATCATCGAAGAATACAAGGAGGAGCTCCTCCAGTACCCCTCCACTGAAGAAGGATGGAAGAAAGTTGCAGAGCAGTGGTATCAGAAGTGGAACTTACCACACACTGTTGGAGCCATAGATGGCAAGCACGTGGCCTGCAAAGCTCCAGCCAAGTCGGGGTCCACTTATTTCAACTCCAAGGGCTTCTTCAGCATCATCCTCTTCGCCATGGTCGATGCTGACTACAAGTTCATGTACATCGATGCTTCAGGCAACGGCTCATCTTCAGATGCCCAGGTATACAACACCAGTCACCTCAAGGAGGGGCTGGAAGGCAACCTCATGGTGGGCTTTCCAGATCCACAACCCCTGCCCAACGACACACAAGATGTGTCCTACTTCATCGTGGGGGATGACGCCTTCTCCCTCAGAACCTACCTCATGAAGCCCTACACCTCCAGACTCCTCACCTGTGAAGAGAGGATCTTCAACTACAGGCTGTCCAGGGCAAGGCGGGTGGTGGAGAATGCCTTTGGCATCCTGGCCAACAGGTTCCAGGTACTTCTCACCACCATGCAGCATTGCCCAGAGACCGTGAGGAGGATCATGGAAGCTTGTGCATCCTGCACAATCTCATGCACACCCGCTACCCAGTCTTGCAGAACAGGCTCGTGGACCTCCAGCAAGGCAATGGGGACATGGAGCCTGGGGAATGGAGGCAAGAGCGAAACCTGATAGACACCGAGGATGTGCAAGGCCCCAACAGAGCCTCACGTGAAGGGAAGAAGCAGCGCAACCTCCTGAAACACTGGTGCAACTCCCCAGCTGGAGCAGTGGAGTGGCAAGACAGGATGATAGATGATTAATGGATGCTTCCTTCAGCCTGTCTCATCATACGGATGAGATTGGGCCATGTATGTTGGGTGGGCCTACAATGAACAGGGCATTTAATAAAGAGTTGTGTTTATGTTGACATGTGTGGATGATTATTACATTATTATTGATAATAAACGGCCATAGATGTGGCAACTGGGAGGGTGGACCATACAGTCCCACAATGCTTGCACTGGAGGTTTATCTATCCCACAGCTATTACCCATCCCAAAGGTATCCCTGCCCATCCCACTGCTATCTCAACCCATCCCACTGCTATCTTAACCCATCCCACAAGCATGCAAAGGCTTAAACCATTTCTAAAAGTTTCCAGCAAGACTTTATTAAAAAAAAGAAATGAAGCAAGTGTGTGAATCAAAAATAGACTTTATTAACAACAAGCTATAAAACAAAAATGAGTCTCTGGCACTCCTGTTGATCGCTCAGTCTCAGGGGTGAAGGGTCCAGGTGCTGTGGAGGTGGCTGGTGCTGGAGTGCTTGTCATCAGCTCCTCCAGAAGCAGAAGCAGCAGAAGCCCCAGCCCCAGAAGAGTGTGCCTGCGCTGCAGAAGCCCCAGCAGAACCAGAGTGAGGGCCAGGGGGTGGGATGGTAGCCCTGTCCCTCTTGCAAGGGCTGGCAGCAGCTGGCTGAGGCTTGCTGTGCTTCCGCATGGTTGTGGGGTTGCTGGCTGGCAGGGAAGCTGGCAGGAACCAAGGCTGGTAGGAAGGCTGGCAGGGAGGCAGGCACCAAGGCTTGCAGGAAGGCTTGCAGGCAGGCAGGCAGGCAGGCTGGCAGGCAGGCACCAAGGCTGGCAGGCAGGCAGGCACCAAGGCTGGCAGGCAGGCACCAAGGCTGGCAGGCAGACATGAACCAAGGCTGTCAGGAAGGCAGGCAGCAAGGCTGGGAGGCAGACTGGCTGGCAGCAAGGCTGGCAGGCAGGCAGCCAGCAAGGCTGGCAGGGAGGCTGGCAGCAAGGCTGGCAGGGAGGCTGGCAGCAAGGCTGGCAGCAAGGCTTGCAGGCAGACATGAAGGCAGGGCAGGCAAGGCAGCCAATCCATCTGGCAGCAGGTCTTTCCTCTGAATGGCGACCTGCTTCCGAGCTGCTTCCGTTATATCCGCGGGGCTGACGCAATGCATCCCCCTCACATGCGCAATTAACGCCAGGCATCCGTTAGGCTTCCACTGTGCATCCGTTGTGCATCCGCTTCATCCGCTCTGCATCCGCTGTATCCGTTCCGCGTCCGCTTCGCTGAGGCCCCCCGGAAGCCCTGCGGATGTGCCATCTGCTCTAATCCTCTTCCATCTGCTAGGCTTCCGTTCCGCATCCGCTTTGCATCCGCCCTGCGTCCTCCCCGCGTCTGTGTTATCCGCTCCGGTTATGCAAATTTTAGCCCCTTTTGAAAGCAGATAACAACAGATGGAACATTTTGCTCATCCGCTATGTCCTTTTTGCATCCGTTGGGCAGTGTGACATGGGCTTTTACAGCTGTAGTGATTCACTTAACAAGTGTGGCAGGAAAAGAAAATGGGGCAAAATTCACTTGACTGTGTCACTTAGCAACATAAATGTTGGGCTAGGCTGTGGTTGTTAGTCCAGGACTACTTGTAATGGGCTCTATTAAATACAATAAGGTATAAATACAAAATTTTGAGGAAATGTGCGTAGGTCTGACATGTTCATAGCAATAGCACCTCGACTTCACAGCATACTCTAAGCAGTTTACA
Source organism: Laticauda colubrina (assembly GCA_015471245.1). Lineage (NCBI taxonomy): Eukaryota > Metazoa > Chordata > Lepidosauria > Squamata > Elapidae > Laticauda > Laticauda colubrina. The sequence goes on along the minus strand of BLBF01000032.1, from coordinate 12,289,089 downwards.
GAGTCAGCATATTGCCCCAACAATCTGGGTCCTTATTTTACCAACCACAGAAAGATCGAAGGCTGAGTGAACCTTGAGCCAATGAGACCTGAACTGCCAAACTACAGGTAGCCAGCAGTCAGCAGAAGTAGTCTGCAGTACTGTATTCTAACCACTGCGCCACGATGGCTCATATTACATGCATGTGCATAAATATCATTGCCAGAAGTTTCATTCCCTGTTTTGAATTTCAGTTTGGCACTCTTTTCTTTTCACTGAAAGTACCAGTTAGCAAATGTGCTTGCTACCTAATCTCCTGTTTTAGCATAAATTTAAAAAGGAGAGGGAAACGAGAAGCATGGATTGCCACATGGTACTTTGAAAAATTCCAGAGGGATGCATTCACTGGAGGTCAAAATAACTCTACTATTTTAATACCATTTGCTCATAACAAGGGGAAAAAAATCTGAGAAAAGACGATCTATGAGAGAAGATGGGTTAGAATTTCTTACCACATAAATGGTTGCAATAATTTTCTGGGAGAATTACACAGAGAGTCTCTGCTGACCCTTTGTCAGCCCATTGTTTAAGATGAAGAATACAACTTTTAGATTGGTAGAAACTTGTGCAGCTTTCCAGCAGACAAACATTTTGATTGGCTCCATCTCTTAATAACATTTGAACAACATAATTTAAATACCCAAGTCCTATTGTTCTGGTAATGCGACAATGCTAAATTTTGAATCTCAATTATTCTCATCACTGCTGTGTCCCAGTATTTATATGTTGCATTTATTTGCAGGCTTCAATATTTTTTTTTGATAGAAAAGAAGGGGAGAGGGCTAATGCATTCAGAGGAAATTGACTGCAGTGACTTCAGAAAATTGAAAACTTAAAAACAGAAAAAGATGAAAGTATGGTTTCATTTGTTGTTACAATGCTCATTACATCCTTAAATCCAGAACTGGTGAAAGAATCCAGGGCCAAATAGGACCTAGCCAAATATCCATAGATCAAAATACCCAGAATCATGGACTTCATCAACCTCTGCCTCACTGCCTACTTTCAGACTAATAGACAAATATACCAACAAAGCAGAGGAACACCCATAGGATAATAAGTCTTAGGACTAATAGCAGAGACAGTGTGTAGAAGTTATACACGCCCCACATATACTGCCAAAAGTATGAATCCAGTATGTAGGCAACACTTTTGTCATAATAACTATTGTTAAAACTAAACTTTTACGGCATTTCCGGATCCCTTCATAAGTGGATTACTACATTCCTGTCAAACAGGCAATAAATGGTAAAAAATAGGGAGCACTTTATCAAACCTGTTCCAGTTAACAGTGGTATCCCCCAAGGCAGCATTCTAGGATCCACACTCTTTATACTCTACATAAATGACCTTTGCAATCATCTTATAAACAACTGTGTCCTCTTCACGGATGATGTAAAACTATTCAACAGCACCAACAATGCTACTGCTCTTCAAAGTGACCTTGATTATGTGTCTGAATGGTCAAACAATTGGCAACTCCAAATCCTTACTAACAAATGCTCTGTCCTACACATTGGCAAAAAAAAATCAGCACTCCAAATACAAACTAGGTGGATATGACCTCATTGATGACTTTCACTCTGTCAAGGACCTAGGAATACTCATATCTAATGACCAAAGCACCAGAGCTCATTGTAACAGCATTGCCAAAAAGGCATTAAGTTGTAAATTTAATCTTATGAAGCTTCTCCTCTGGAAATATTGAATTGCTAACTAGGGCATACAAAACCTTCACGAGACCAATACTCGAATACAGCTCATCTGTCTGGAATCCGCACTGTATATCAAACATTAATACAGTTGAGTGAGTCCATAAGTATTTCACGAGAAGAGTACTACACTCCTCTGCTCGCAACAGAATACTTTATATCACCAGACTCGAAATTTTGGGCTTGGACAATCTTGAACTACACCACCTACGGTTGGACTTAAGCTTAGTACACAAAATTATCTGCTACAATGTCCTACCAGTCAATGATTTCTTCAGCTTCAACCGCAACAATACAAGAGCACACAATAGATACAAACTCAATGTTAACTGCTCCAAACTTGATTTCAGAAAGTACGACTTCTGCAACAGAGTGGTCAATGCCTGGAATGTACCACCTGATTCTGTTGTTACATTCTCTAACCCCCACTCCTTTAACCTCAAACTATCACTATTGACCTCACCCCATTCCTAAGAGGTCTGTAAGGAGCGTGCATAAGTGCACCACACGTGCCTCCTGTCTCTGTCCTATTGTCCCCTTTTAATCGTATCTATTTTCTGTATTCTTACTCATGTTTATACTTCTATTATTTTGTAAGTGATTGACAAATCAAATAAATAAAATAAGAAATAAGAAAGAACTAGGGAAGACACCTGAAAGTATCAATAACATATTCAAAAGGAAGAACATTAGCAAAGGAAGAACATTAGCAAGGAAGAAAAAACAGCAACACGCTACCTTTTGTGCAGAGAAAATGGTGGCTAATTAGAAATGAAGGCTTGAAAATACATGGAAAGACTCAATCCTAATTTAAACTGAAAAATTATGTGTTAAATCGCAGGAAAGAGACTCGAGACCAGTGTGACTTTCAGCTCTTTATTTAGTTCCTAAAGTCTGTTCTAACTGTGGAGCCATGGCAGCCTCTTTTATAGCGGCTGCTCGTGGCTCACGGCCAATGACGGCTCTTTAAATCTCCTGCCGATCCGGCAGGCCAATCACAAAGCAGCAATGCGAACCAATCAAGGTAGCGTTTCTGAACCAATCACCAAGCAGTATTTGTGGGCCAATCAGAAGAGGGTATTTCAAGTATGTTAATATAGAATACCCCTCCCCTCTTGGTTTAGCCCGACCTATGTTACGTAGTCCCGTAAGTAGGCAGGCTTTTGATGGTGTCCACTTGACCAGCACGGCTCAGTTACATTGTTGTCTTCGGCTGGTTCAGACGGGATCGCTGTGTTTCCTGTCCTTCTCAGTGGAACCTTCTGGAAGGGTGAGTCAGCCCTGCTGCTCCCACCTGGTCTACCCAGGCTGGTTAAGTCAGCTCTGCCGCTCCCGCCTGGTCTATCCGGGCTGGTTGAGTCGGTTCAGCTGCCTTTTCCAGGAGTGGCCTCGTGTTGGTTTTCCGCTGCCAGTTCCCTTCTACCGAAGTCTCCTGCCGGTGAGTAGTTTTGATTTCTTGATTGGCCTGCCAGTGGTGTTTGTTGTTGATTAGTTTGTTTTTGTGTTATTAGTGGGTTTTCTCCTCCCCTTTGATTTATGTTTGGGTGATCTCCCCCCTCTCTGGTTTTGTTATAGACTTTTTGGTGTGGTCTTTGTGTGTGTGTTTGTTCTGTGTTCCCAGTGTTATAGGTGTTTCTTTCTATTGTTCTAGACCTTATTTGGTCTATGTGTCTCTTCCAGATCCTCCTGTCCTCCGTTTCTAATCGGTATGGCCGGGGTCCCATTATTTGGGTTATTCTAGCTGGTATCCAAAGTGGGTCTCCTGTAAGGTTTTTTGCGTATACCAGATCCCCTGTTGTAAATATGTGGTATTTACTGGAGGAGTCTGGTGGCTTTTCAGGGTTGTATGTTGGGTGTAATCTGTCCAGGTGCGCGTGTAGTTTCCTGCCCATCAGGAGTTCTGCTGGGATCTTGTTAGTCGACGTGTTTGGTGTTATATGTTGTATGGTTAGCATTTTATTGATTTTGTCTTGAATTTCACCCATGTCTATTTTATCTAATGCCTCTTTGGTATACTGAACCATGCGTTCCGCCCATCTGTTTGTAGCCAGGTGAGCGGGCATTGATAGGGCATGTTGTATGGCCAGTTCGGCAAGGAATTTTTCGAACAACAGCGCTGTGAACTGCAGCCCGTTGTCCAAGACTAACAAGTCCGGTAACCCATGCATTGCGAAAAGTTTCCTTAGCTGTCTGATGATGGCTTCTGTCGTCATGGACCGCATGACTGTGACCTCCAGCCAATTAGATTAAGCATCGACAATTATTAAAAATGTATATCCTTTTGTGGGTCCAGCAAAATCTACATGGATTCTCGACCAGGGGCCCCTAGGTGTCTCCCACTCAAGGGTAGGTGCAAGGGGGGTAGGTCTGGATTTTTGGCATTTATTGCATGTTCCCACTCATGTCTCAATGTCTTTGTCCATCCCAGGCCACCAGACATAACTCCTGGCCAGGGATTTCATTTTGACGATACCCGGGTCTCCCTCATATAGTATGCACAGTACTTTTTCCTACATTTTTTTGGGAATGACAACTCTATCTCCCCACAATATACATCCCTTCAATATTGATAGTTCAATTGTCAGTTTCAGAAGGGTTTGAATGTCTTGCTGTCATCGGTTTCTGGCCACCCTTTCCCTACCCAGTTTAAAATCTGCGCCAGTTGTCTGTCTCTTGTGGTCTCTTTTGCAATGTCTGACGCGGTTCTGGGTAGGTTTGGTAAGGTCTCTATTTGTAGTGTGGACATGGTTGGTGCTGGGTCGTCTTCCAGATCAGGTAGAGGGGAACGGCTCAGGGCGTCAGCGTGTGATATGTTCTTCCCTGGCCGGTGGATTAATTGGTAGTTATATGCGGCAAAGAACTCGGATCACCTTGTCATCCATGGTGACAATATGTTCAGGATGGCCTTGTTTCCTGGAGTATCCCCAGGAGTGGCTTGTGGTCGGTAATGAGTGAGAAAGTCCTACCGTAGAGATATTCATGGAATCTCTTTACTCCGGTGATTGCTGCTAGTGCCTCTCTGTCCAACTGGCTGTAGTTTCTCTCTGCCTTGGACAACGTCTTGGAGTAGAACATGATTGGTGCTATGTTTGGGTTCAAATTAAATGAAATAGGGGACCCTTGGTACTTGCCTAGCTTCCCGTCAAATACATCCTGGAAGTCCTGCATCAGGGTCTCCTCCCAGTCTGCCTCAGTGATGTTGTTTATGCCGGTCACTTCGATCCCCAGAGGCGCAAACCATTCTAGCCCCAACAGGCTTGGGCGATCCCTGTCCACTATTGTTAATGGGAGGATTTCTGAGTGTTCCTTGAAGGTTATTTGAAAATGTCTGACTCCGACTACAGGGATCCTGTTCCCCTGGTAGTCCTTTAAGGTCAGTCTTTGGTTCTCCAGGTTTCTTCGCCATATGCTGGGTTTTAATCATTTTATGGTGTCCCAGGATACCATAGACAGGTATGATCCGGAGTCCACTTCCATGTTGCACTGTTGGCCTTCAATGTTGACCTGTATATGTACCTTTCAGGCATATTTCACGCTCAAATGCCCAATGGTAATCATTTGGTGGGTCTCTTCCTTCTGGTAGGGTTCGCTGGGCTGCTTATTTCTGCTTTCGCAGCTCCAATGGTTCCCTGCCTGTCTGTCTCTGGTTCTGGGGGGGATGTTGTCTCATCACCTAGGGCTGTTGCTCTTTTTATTTCAGCAGACCCTAGCAATGTGTCCCCGTTTCTCGCAGCGCTAGCAAATAGCATCTAGGAAATGGCACTTGGAGCGGGGGTGGTTTCCTCCACACCCGGTGCATTGGAAACCCGACTTATGTTCTCTCTTTCCCTGTCTGTACCTTTCTGACTGGAGTCTATGTATTTCTTCCTCTTCCTCGTTGGTCTCGGATAAGGACTTGACGTCCTCATGGTGCGCGGTAGTGGTGGTGTTCTTTTGGTTGCCCTCTGGCTTCCTCTCTCAGAGTTGGCTTATTTCTGCCGGTGTTTGCTGGGTCGCCGCATTCATTTTCTGCATGGTTGCTGCTGACTTCTTCGTGGCTTCAGCTGCGGTGGCCTCGGTGATGGCCTCAGTGACCGTGATGTTTGGCTGGCTCAGTAGTCGGCTCTGTAATGTGAGATCCCTCAGTCCTAGGACCATGCAGTCTCTCATGGCTTCGTCCATATTGAGAAACTCACATGCACTGCCAATGTCCCTCAGAGCCGCTACGAATTCCCTGACACTCTCACCTTCTCTCTGACCTCTTTTATAAAATTCGTGTCTCCGGATAAGGTTGGAGATGCCTGGTGCATAATGGGCTGGCCGTGCCATCTGTTTAACATCCTGAGGTTTGGCCAATGCTTTGGCCATTTTGAACACTGTGGGTCCACAGTGTGTCAGGAACATGGCTCTCTTCCTTTTATCGGTGATCTCTTGCAGGTCATTGCTCTCGAGGAACATAAGGAATCAGTCAATGTACGATTCCCAGTTCTCTGTCATGGGGTCAAATGGTGCGGGTGGCAAGTTGCTGCTGGCCATCTAGTCAGTTGGTCAGTCCTTGTTGCCACGTGCTCGACTGGTCTCCTTTGTCTCAGAATCCCACCCTCGTCGCCAGTGTTAAGTTGCGGGAAAGAGACTCGAGACCTGTGTGACTTTCAGCTCTTTATTTAGTTCCTAAAGTCTGTTCTAACCGTGGAGCTCTTTTATAGCAGCTGCTCGCGGCTTGCGGCCAATGATGGCTCTTTAAATCTCCCGTCGATCCGGCGGGCCAATCACAAAGCGGCAATGCGAACCAATCAAGGTAGCATTTCTGAACCAATCACCAAGCAGTATTTGTGGGCCAGTCAGAAGAGGGTATTTCAAGTATGTTAATATAGAACATTATGAGCAACTTAGACCAAGCTAAATTGAAAAAAATGTTGGGGAATTCCTGGAAACTTGGCATTTCAGAGAAATCATGAGAAAGGATAAGCATATCTATACACCATTCACAATAATAAAAAAGAAGTAAACAAAAAGTCCAGAACACATTCTCTGTAGTGCCACATTAGCTAGCCAGGGATTAATACTGGACAAATAATCAAGCAGAAAGCAATATCCTAGTCAAGGATCTACCAAGAAAAAGAACCACAGCTCCATCAAAACTGGCAGGGCAATCTATTTTATAGAAACAGGGAACAAATCTGATATTCACTAGCACTGATGATGTTACCTATTTGGGTAATGAAATGTCTCCAAGTAAACATCTAAGTTGAGAGACATCAAAGACTCCGAGTTACAAATATTCTCTTCAGTTGGAAAATCCACAATGGAACTATGGAAAATCTACTCACATTTCCCTCTACTATCCCACATATTCTTTTTGAATGGGAGTGTATGTCCTATAGTATAAACCTTCCTAAGTGAATGGGGTTTTTTTTAGGACTTGAAAATGTTAACCAAGACCTGCAAGGTAAAAATGAAATCAGACAAATACATTTGTTAAAAGGCTCTAAAGAATAAAGTTTGAAACAACATAAAACAATACTGCTGTCAGAAACAAAAACAATTCAAATGGGAGTATACAAAAACCAAACATAGACTATGACCCAATCATTCTTCAGTTGGTTAAATTAAAAGATGTAATTGTGATAAAAAATAACAACATATAAAATTACAACATATATAAATTGGGAGATCCAGTTTTAAGAATAAAATGGACATAGCACTTAGAATTGATGATAAGTCAATTACCTTTTAGCAATTTTTAAAATCAGTATTAGTGGTCTTAGAAATAGAGAATTGCTGTCTCAGTAAATATTACCCCTCTTAATTTCCTTTTAGCTTCACAGCAAGAAAATCATTTGACCAACAAGAACAGATATAACACATAAATCTACAATTTCTGCATTCCGTTAGTGTTTATGACCAATTTAATAGATTTCTGCACTTAGGAAAATGTCATTAGAAAATCTCAGCCTACATTAATGTCATTTTAGAATCAAAATTCAATCCACTACATTTAAAAATCATAACTTCTTGTAAAATAAAACAATGGAAGATCTAATAATGCTTCTCTGAGAATCAATTCTGGTTTGTGTGTAAATGTACACTATATATTACTACCATTTATAAACTACACTAAATTTATATATTGTATTACATCAATCTCTATTGTATTATATCCATCTCTATCCAACTATACAACTTGTATTAGACTATGTCATTGGTACCACACTTAAAACTAAATCGTATTAGAATAGCCTTAGAAATATAAATCTCTGGCAATGGTGGTGTTAATTGCAAATCTTGGATTAATATCTGAAATTTTGCATAAATGCTAAGTATAGAAGTATCTAAAATATGCACTGCAACTGAACATAATCAAGGATGACTTGGTCTCACATCATAATATTAAACTAGGTTATCATTCATAAGGAAAAACAGATGGGTATCATGCAATCAAGAAACACTCCCAAGTAAAATAAATAGGGACATTTAATCACCTCCAATCAGAATTCTGAAGAAGAAAATGTTCTTCTGGCAAAAGACTAGACTCCAGAAAGAAATATTGCTATTTGGATTTAAAAGTGTTCATATAGAAGGCAAGTACTGCACCTTGCAATTATCTTCGCCAATTTGATTTTACAGAAAGAATTTTCATTTCACTACCCAGTTTCTGCTTCCTGCTTAATCCTGAAATTAAACCTCCATTTATGGCATCGGCATCTGTTGCCATGGAAATGAATGTGATAATCCCACATTATGGATTCACCAAAGAGGATGTAGGAGGATAAGAAGCCTATGAAAGAGCAAACATTGGCTTGTGTGATTTTTCGTTCAAGAGGGAAAGAACTTAAATAAGTGGAGAGGGCAGAAAGAATGAGCGGGTAGTATTTTGACTGTGGTTCCCAATTCTGTATGGGAAAACATCCATTTGAAAACCTAAGCTAAGATGGAAATAAGGTGAAGTGAAGATCATAGCGTCAGCCTAGTGCAGAGCACACTTCCATAAACTATCCAATACATGGTTTTTTAAAAAAAATGAAAAGTGGTTTTGAAAATGAATGTATAGCCCAAGAAGTTTCATAGAAATTTGTGGGAATTAAAACTTTCAAAAATGTAGATCAGGCAAGTGTTCTCCAGATGATTACAAGAGTGTGGTTGGTAAGAGCTGCTGAAAAAGGTGTGGGATGAAAATATTTTTACTACCAGTTCTGTGGGCATGGGTGTGGCCATGTGTCTGGGTGGGTATGGCTTCTTTTTTTAGCATCCCCCACACTCCTTTTTTTTTTTTTTTTGCCTCCTGGGCTTTAGGGAAGCCTTCTGGGAGGCCGTTTTTGTTCCCAAGAGACTTCCCTGAGGCCCAGGAGGCAAAAAAAACAGAGCACAGAGGGGCCATGCAGCACATACACTTCTGTGTGCTCCTTTTTGCTTCCTGGGCCTCAGGGAAGCCTCCTGGGTGAAGAAGCAGAAAGACAGCGAGGGAGATCCTAGCACAGCTGATTGTCTGTCCTGGCACAGCAGATCATTGGGAGGGGAAAAAAAGAAATACCGCAGGGAGTGACTGGGTGGGGTGGGGCAGGGCGGGTGGGGGAGAATGCAGTCAGCGATGTCGTGCATGCGCCTGATAAGGACTAACTGGGTGGGGAGGGGAGGAGTGGGCAGAGAGGGGTGGGGCCAGCCAGGGGCACGATTTGCTGGTTCTCTGAGCTGCGCAGAATCATAATAACCGGTTCTACCCAACTGGTCCGAACCAGTAGAATCCCACCCCTGTGCTGAAGTAATATCTCCTGCATCTCTCTATTTTGGCTTTAGCTTGGATGAATAGTAATGGTAAATGATGAGAGCTGTAGGCAACAAAATTTCCTTTTAATATATGCCGAAGACTGTACATTCAAAGTGACAATAAAATTCTTTATTGTAAGTTCTACATTATGTAAGTTCTACATTCTATTGTCTGCCATAGGAGATACCATCCTCATCTTGCAAATTGCCCAATCCCCAAAATTGATGAGATGTTGCAAAAGCTTTCAGGTTTTGAACCTTGAGGGGTAAAAAAATAAGGTGGGATAAATGTGCAGAGGAAGCTTTCAATTGCATTTCACCCAATACTGGTTAAAACTTGATAGGGATATCCTCAAAAGCATCACATCTGCAACTAGATCTCTGATGCAGTATAAAGCATGGGACCCTTTTAATTGTTTAGGATTCCTGTCACTCAATGTACAGTTCATGTTGGTACCAGGGCTGAAGGAACTTTGGGATGAAGCATCTGCTGTGTCAAGGAGTTCCCCCCCAAAAGATACTCATAATGCTTTTGCTGCCAACCTTTGAAAGAATGTTTAATGCTGAGGAGAGATATCCAGGAAAAAATATTCTTTCATTCTTTTTGTAATTGTTTCCTCAGCCATTCAGATTTAGGATTCCCTCCTTCCCTTAAAAAAATGAGTATATTTATATATATGTAAATAAATGAATATATTACTAGAAAATATATACTGTACATGATGAGAGACTACATTTGTTTTCCTTTCTTAGTTCTGACCAAATGCATCTCTTTTTGAAAGGTAGCAATGCCTGGGCAGCAAAGTAATTACTACTAAAAGACTGTGGAGGTGGAAATTGGACTTCTATGGCCTTGGACTTCTTAATTTGTGCAACATTAGCCTCTTCTCATTGAAAATAAATTAAGCTTTCCAGACTGGCAGGAGAGTGAACTAGTCACATTAATCACTCCCTTTTCAAGTTTTGTTGATAGGAAATGAGATACTAGATAGGGGCAGTTGATTCCAGATAAATGAAACATTGAATTGAATGTCCGCTCAATTTAAATCCATCTCTAAATAAAAAAAAAAACTCCAAGTAATAAATTTGTTTAATGGCTGTGGCTGTCTTCCATCTTTCTTTGACACAAACATGAATCTCTGTGTGTGTGCGTGTGTGTATGGATAATGTGTTTTCTCTCTTCTCTTTCCTCTCTTCTCTCTCTTTCCCTTTTCTCAGTTATTTTTGAGGAGAAATATGTCAGCTTATATGCACATACATATGCACACCTCTACATACAGATACAGCAAAAAAGTCAATAAAGAATGAAAGACAGAGACAAATTAGGAGTGAAAGCAAATGGGAGCACAGACGGAGGAATGACAAAACAAATGTGATCCCTTTAAAAAAATAAATGAATAAATAAAGGTTTTAAGTTTTCATAATGTAGGAATGTTGGACAGACATGGGGTTATTACAGGACAGTATTTACAAGGAAACCTCTTTTTCATACACCCCCACTCCTTTAATAGATGTAACCTTTTGTTCAGGTTAAATGCCACTGCTGCCTTTTAAAAGGATAAACTTTCATTGTTAGGGGGACTGAGAATATTTATTGTTCAGAATTAGCAATTGAATTGGAAATCTCACAAATGCTAATCACCTGGAATGCAAGAGGAAGGGAATGTTTGAATATTTTCGATTAGGATTGGGTTTTTTTTCTAGTGAATTTGCCATGGGTGGCAAGATAACTCAGAGGCCCTTCTGCATAAGCCATGCTCAACAGATGCAGTATAAAAAGCCTGACTCTGGTGCCAGGCACAGACAAGGAAAATCTCATTTTGAAAACTCCCCCCCCCCCCCAAAAAAAAAAACAATAGCTGAAGTGAGGAAGAAAGTGCAGTTCTCCTACCCATTGCAAGCCATTACCTTATGTCAGACAAATCTCTTTGAATCATCTGAGACTTGGCTTCCGACAGATGAGTTGTGCCCAGCCATCATGACTAGAAAATGGGCAGTTATATGGAAGACTTCCACTAACCAAGATTTGCATTTTGAGCCCCAAGGAGGTGGACTAAGCCTTCCAGAAACTGAGTTTATTCTCTTCATAATCCCTTTGGGTCAGTGGAGCAGTTCCTGGTAAGATTTGCTTTCATGATCTGGAAAGACAGCTGGCTTTATCTGTGCTGTTGAATTTAGTTTCAGGCACTGAAGTTGTATGTCATTACCCTCTCTGAACTGAAACCTGCAGGAAATCAAGGCCTATTGCTCCCAAATTCTGAAAAGCTCTGTTAAGCAACTGTGGTTAAGGATTTCCTGCTTTCCTTTCAACTACTCCCACAAATGTATGCTGGCTTTGTCTACCACCAATTCTCAGAAACCAAAACCATTCAATCAAATGTTACATCAACTCATCTTCTCCCTTATCCCCAATCTTTTAGTTAAAAAATAGTTGCAAATTGGTCCCTGCTAAGAGATTATCTTTCTGCAATAAATATATAAGATGTTGTTTAGAAATCTCTACACTGGATCTTTGGTTGGGTAATATATCTTTCTACCTTATCTTTGGTCATAGTTTTTCATTGCACTAGCTTTCAGCCCACAGGTTCATTCACATAGTCCTCATTCAAGATACTCCTCTTCAGTGTTTCATGGTAGTTTTTGAGGACTTTTCAGGAGCTTAAAATCTTGGTTTTAGAAATATCTTCATGTATGTTTTAAGTTAGCCCTCTGAATAACTATGCCCCACTTCCCAGTGGTCAAGTTATAATTTTTCCCAAAGGCAGCAATTTGAAATAAATAACTTCCTGCATTGATTAACTTCCTAATCTGCATGCTGATGAAACAAACTTAATCAACTATTGATGATTGGATTTAAATAATAGATGATGTATGCATTCAATTAAATTATAGTCTGAGGATACTGAGTAAGCTGATTGATAGTTAGATCCTTTTTCTTTTGGAGGAAAAGACAAAAACATAAGAATGAATTATCAGTCTAAAAGATACATTAGTTTTTTTTTTTAAATTATCAGATCAGCTATAATTAAAATCATTAGCAATCATTAAATTACATAAGACATTAAAGACACGAACCATCATCTTTTATTCTCTCTGTTGCAACTGTATCAATTTTTTCTTAATTAGAAGCATCCTATGATCTGTGAAATTGTAAGGGAATATTTAAAACACTCTAAAAAATGAATATACTAGAAGAGACACACAGGATACAAAACTCTGTGACTACTTATATAAAGGTGCTTTCCATAGTACTATTATCAAGCTACAAAACAAAATTGAAGTGCAGTCAGCACATATTTAACTCCAGATGAATGCAAGAGCTTTACAAATTCAGTTGTAAATATATAGATCTCTGTGGCTTCACTCTTTTTTTAAACTTGTAGCTCAAGTTAGTAATAAACAAAATGAGTGACTCCATCCTTGGTCCTATCAGGGATAGGTTTTATACCCCATGCTGTTTGACAGCTATATGAAACCACATAAATAATAATGTATTAATTCAGAAAGAAGCACCATGAGTATATCACTTGAAGGCTCTAAATTGTTCAGTGTGAAATAAGGTAAAGCTGAATCGCAGCAAGATGGAGTTCCTGATGTACAAAACTATCTAAACCTTCTTATCAGTCCCTACCCTGCATTGCCCTGAAAGGGGAGATTTGCAACTTGAGAATACTCTTAGATTCATGCCTCATAACTGATGATCAGGTGGAGCCTTGGGTGCGGGAGACCACCCAGTTTCAACAGATGTATCCTTGTGGGCCTTTTGGGGGCAGGGATCCTACCTCATTACCTCAAGACTGATTTATTGCAAACAACAGTTTTAGGAGTTTGCAAATTTCAGTTGGTGTAGAAGGTCTCAGTGAACATTGTAACATGTGAGATCCACTTCAGCAAAGTAACATCCAGACTATAAGCTCTGCATTGGTTGCTAACATGTTCCTGAGAATACTTCAAAATTGGGTTTTTTATGGACATGTCATGAACTATCTTTCTGAACAGAATTTGTCCAGGTGGAAAATTAACTTGAAAAGGGACGTCCTGTGTTTCTTCCCCTGAGGAGGTTAGGATGAGGGGCTTCAAAAACTTCAAAGGCCAGATTTTTGGTAATTTGGATGACCTAGAAATTGTGTAGATAAATAACTATACACTTTTTTCACCAAACTAATCCGTGGGAATAATAATAATCTGTCTGACTGTGTGACGAACCATAATAAGAACAGGCTGACTTCACATTTACTCTAGAAAGTCTAATAAGGGGGAAAAGGAAACCCCAGAACCATTGTGGTTGCTTCTGAACTTTTCCATGTTTGCACCAGCTTATCTTTCAGGGTCCTATTTAAATTGCAGTTGATTATTCTGTATATCAGCTGGGACATTGGGAACAATGTATATGAACCAATAGGGTTTTGGAAGATATGGAGTGAATGCTGTCTAATATATGCTTACAATTACTCAAAGGCAGATAGATAGCTTTGAAAAATGATCCCTCAAGCCATTTGCCCAAGAAGGTCATACTGAGCAATTATTTTGCTTTAACATAACCTTTCAGGAGAATGTGATTACCTGTCAGTATAATATATATTGCTGCAAGCAAGTTTGCGCTTATGAATCTTATGGTGGAACCAATAATAGTCTAGGAATGAAACAGCCTCAATACCCCCAAAGCATTGAAGGTTTTTAAGAAAAAACTAGGCAGCCACCTATCTGAAATGGTACAGGACAATGATGGCAAAGTGTTGGCACCAAGTTCCCAAAGTGTACACATGTGCACCCCCAAAATGCAACACATGCACACACCTGTGCATGCAGGCATAACCCCTGAGCATGTGCACATGACCCTCTCAGGTACGCCCCATCACCATGCATGCATCCCACCCCCCGGACATATTCCCCACTGCCATGCACATGCGTGCAACCCCACTCATGCGCATGTACGGCAGAGACCCAAAAATCAGCTGGCCAGTGGGAAACACATGCATGCATGTGTGGTGGAGCTGAGCTAGGGTGACGGCTCACATGCCCAGAGAGAGGACTATGCATGTCTTCTGAGAGGACTATTCCTGCACCGTCCAGGAAACTGCACTTGGCCATGATGTACATCTCTCAGTCAGTGAGCTTGACAGCAGCATGCCCAGATTTCTTGAGGTGTAGCTTGCCATACCAAGTGTGCATGTGCTTCCACCATCCAAGGAATACTTCTGCAGTGTACCCCAGGCTCTCTGCCTTGTCTCTCCCAGCTGCCTGCTTCTTCTTGGTGTTCCAATACAGTCTGTGGCCCTTTCTCCAGAGGTACTCGTTCTCCCTCAGCCATTCCAGCACCTTCTCCTCATGCTCCTTGGAAACGTTGTACTGTTTCCTCTCTCCCTTCTCCTTCCTTTGCCTCTTCCTCCCTCTGGCAGGGGCTTCAGCAGGACCTTCAGTGGCTTGAGCAGCAGGGCCTTCAGGGGCTTGAGCAGCAGGGCCTTCAGCAGCAGGGCTTTGAGGGCCTTGGAGCTGGTCCACCACAGCAGCAGCAGCAGCAGCCTCAGAGTCAGTGCCAGGGGGTGGGATTCTGGTTCTGGCCTTCTTCACCTTGCCAGGGCTTGAACAAGTAGGCACGGGCTTCCTCATCGTGCCTGACTAACGAACCATGGTGTTCCTGCTAGATGTATGTGGCAGCACGCCTTTCCCCTGTATGCTGACTGTGTGCATGCTGCATCCTTTTATATCCACGGAGCTGACGCAATTCATACTCCCCGCATGCGCAGTGAATGCTTTGCATCCGATATACATCCGCGCGGCATCCCCTTTGTTTCCTATAGGCGTCCGTGATGCATCCGCTTCATCCGCTATGCATCCATTCCGAAATTCTCCCCCGGAACCCCTTTGGAGGTGTCATCAACTTCCATCCACTGTCATCCGCTAGGCTTCCGATGAACATACGTTTAACATTCCCGCAACATACTACCCACGTCCATTCTTTTCAGTTCTTTTCCATTCTGTTTATGCAAATTTTCACCACTTTTTGGACTGGATGACAATGAATGGAGCCACCTCTGAAATTTTGCTCGTCCGCTGTGTCCTTTATGCATACGTTTTGCGTCTGTCGGCCAGTGGGACCAGGCCTTTAAGAATGACGTGAACCAAGATCTATGAGTGCTGCCAAACCTAATTATAAAGCATCATTATGGAAGAGAAAAAACTGATTACAATGAATATAAATGGACTTAATTCAGCTGTTAAAAGAAGGAAAATTTTTCACAGATTAGAGAAACTATAATTTGATATAATTTGTCTACAAGAAGTACATATTAAAAAACAACATGAACAATTGTTGGTACAGCCAAAATTAGGGAAAATATTTACTTCTTTGACTCAATGTAAGAAAAGAGGAGTGGTTTTATATATCAAAGAGACAATTTCAGCAAGATTGATTGATACTGATGAAGACAGAAGAGTATTAATGGTGGAAATAATGTACAATAATACAAAAACACTCTTTTGTTTTTGTAAGTTGTAAACTTTATTGAACAAAATTGACAAGAGCAAATAAGCACTTGTTAACAATGAGAGTTCAAGATCATAGCAGCCAACTTAACTTTGCATTTAATACGAAATTAATACGTGCATAATACGAAAACACTCTTGATTGCAATTTATGCTCCAAATGATAAACAAGAAGAATTTTATAAAAAATTACACATGAAAACAATTGAACTGGACTATGTCAATATAGTTATGATGGGAGATTTCAATGGAATTGTAGACAATAAACTGGACTATATAACAACAACAACAACAAAGTAAAATAGGAAGAATCTCCCCAAATCCTTTTTTAAAATGATAGATGAAATAAATTTAAAAGATATATGGAGAGAAAGAAATGTTAAAACCAAACAATATACTTTTTACTCAAATAGACATTTAACATGGTCCAGAATAGATATGATTTGGACTTCAACAGAACTAATATCTAATATTCAAGAAGCAAATATCGAAACAAGTACTTGGGCAGACCATAATCCAATGACAATTAAATGGAAAGGACAAAAAAGAAGATCGAGATGGATTTTAAATAATACTATTCTAAAGGAGAAGTATTTTGTACAGCAGATGGAGAAAGAATTGGTTTTTTTCTTTAGAGAAAATAAAAAAGAAGATACTTCAACCCAGAACGTATGGGACACAATGAAGGCATATGCTAGAGACTTGATAATAGACTACACAAGGAAAAGGAACATTAGGAAAAGGCAAGCCACGGAAGCTTTAGAAGATAAGTATAAAAGACTCAAAAAAAAACTATAGAAAACGCCACAGAAAAAAGACATTAAGCTAAAACTGGATACAATGAAACATAAAATGAGTCTAATAGAGAAAGAAGAATTAGCACAGAAAATTAGAAGTGCTAAACAGAATTATTTTGAGGATGCAAACAAACCAGGTAGATGGTTAGCATACAAATTGATAAAGGAAAAAGAATCAAGGAAAATACTGCAGTTAATAGATGATCAAGGTCAAATTTGCCACGGCAATAAAGAGAAGAAGGAAATCATTCAAGACTTTTATGGGAAATTATATGAGCAAGAGAATATTGAGGAGGAAAGAGTTAAACAATATTTACAGAATGCTAATCTACCTAAGATACCTAAAGAAACTGAAAAAATGTTAGAAAGCAATATAACCATGATGGAGTTAACTGAAGCACTTAAGAAACAAAATAATGGGAAGGCACCAGGCCCAGATGGACTTCTGGCAGAATTTTATAAAACATTGCAAGAATCGCTGAACCTTCTATTGCTAGAAGTCATTAATGAAGTTATGCTAAAGAAGAAGATACCTAAAACTTGGTCAGAAGCCTACATTACACTGATTCCAAAAGAAGAGACTGATCCATGACAAATTAAGAATTATAGACCCATTTCTTTATGAAATGAAGATTATAAAATCTTCGCTTCGTTATTGGAAGAGAGACTCAAAAAATATTTAAATAATTTTATTCATTCTGACCAAAATGGATTTCTGCCAAAGTGACAAATTAAAGATAATATGAGAGTAATACTGGACACTTTGGAATATTATGAGGCTCACCCCAAAAAACAAATGGCTTTGATATTTTTAGATGCAAAAGGCATTTGATAATGTGAACTGGAGATTTATGTTATTATTGTTAGAACAAATGGGCTTTGCCAGAAAATTTATTCAAGCAATACAAGCCATATATAATAAGCAAACGGCAAAGGTAATGTTAGAGGGAGAATTAACAGACTCTATCAATATAAGAAAAGGTACAAGACAAGGTTGCCCACTATCACCTTTGCTATTCATATTAACTCTGGAAGTGTTAAACAGAAACATTAGAGATGAAAAGAGTATAAAAGGAATGAAAATTAAAAAGGAAGAATTTAAATTGCAAGCTTTTGTGGATGACTTGGCTTTTATTTTAGAAGACCCTCTAGAAACAGTACCAAAACTCTTGGAAAAGATAGAGGCATATGGCAAGGTGGCCGGCTTGAAAATAAACAAAGATAAGACAAAGATTTTGACAAAGAACATGTTACTAAGACAAAAAGAAGAATTGGCAGATGTATTGAAAATTGAAGTTATGAATAAGGTTAAGTACTTGGGATACATTTGACAGCAAGATGTAGAACATTAAAAGAGAACAATTACATTAAACTTAAACAACAGATAGCACTAGACTTGACGAAATGGAAAAACCTACAATTGTCACTAATAGGGAGAATTTCAACAATCAAAATGAATATTTTACCCAGAATTCTATATTTGTTTCAAACTATACCAATTAGGCTTGGAAAGGACTACTTTGAAAATTTAAACAAAATTGTGTTGAAATATATATGGCAAGGTAAGAAAGCGAGAATAAAGTTAAAACTCTTACAAGATGCTAGAATTAGAGGAGGATTTGGTTTGCCTAATTGGGAGTTGTACTACCAAGCTACAAACTTGACATGGGTTAAGGAATGGATAACATTAAGAAATACTAGATTGTTGGCATTAGAAGGACACGTTTTGTTGTTGGGATGGCATGCCTTTCTATGGTATAAAGGAACTAAAATACAGGGTTATTTTAGAAGACATCGTGTACGGGAGTCTCTGTGGTAAAATTGGGAGAAGATTAAAAGATTATTTGAAAATTCCAGTCTGGTTAGCGACTATTGAAGCATTTTCTTATCCTATAACATATAAGAAGGAACAATCAGTTAAATATGGAAATTTTGAATGAAAAGGGTGAACTTAAATTGATGCAAAAACTAGAGGAACAAGGTATAAAAATGAATTGGTTTTCTTATGCGCAAATACATTCAAGGTATGAAAAACACTTCAAAACAGAAGGTTTCTATAATAAATTGACTGATTTAGATAAGATTTTGACAGGTACGGATGAAAAGGTGATTAAAAAATTATAAGGATATTTATTAGAAATTAAACTAGAAGAAGAACAAGTTAAAGAAACTATGATTGCTTGGGGGAAGAATTTTGGATATGGGATTGATCTTGAGAAATGGCAAAAATTGTGGTCTCAAAATTATAAAATGACAATGTCAACAGCATTTAAAGAAAATGTGTACAAGATCTTTTACAGGTGGCATATCTCCCTACAAGAATAGCAAGAATGTTCAAGAATGAATCCGAAAGATGTTGGAAATGTCATCAGATACCTGGCTCATATTATCATATGTGGTGGACTTGTGCGGATGCAAAAAAATATTGGACTAAAATCCACACGTGGTTGGAAAAAATGACTAAAAAGAATATAGATTTAAAACCAGAGATATTTTTATTGGGAATTCTACCTGATACATATAGCAAAGATTTAAAATATTTGATTGTAAATGTATTAACAGCAGCTAGGATTGTATTTGCTAAAAATTGGAAAAATGAGAAAATACAATTGCAGGATGAAATTATGAAGAAAATACTGCAATGTGCTGAAATGAGTAGATTGACATTTGAAATTAGAGAACAAGAAAATTAACAATTTTACAAAATTTGGGACCTCTTCTATCAACGGCTAGATAACAAAACATAATCATAGAATATGTATAATTTTAAAAAATAATGAATATATAGACGTATTTCTTTTTTTATTTTTATTATATATATAATGTTTTTAAGATAGATTTGGAGGACTATATGAATTGTTATAAAATAAATTAAGTAAAGTATAGCTATCTCGCAAAGTATGAATGAACAAAATTATAGTCAAATGATTGATTAATAATAATACTAGGATATTCAATTTCTGATAATATGAATTATTATGTAATGTAACTGTAATTGAGACTATGAAATTGATGCATAAAAAATTTGTAAACCAACCAACACACTGTTTGTACACTTATGGAAGGAAATTGCATGTTTTTATGTTTTGTTTGTTTTTGTTTGTCCTTAAAAATCAATAAAACTTAACCAAAAAGAAAAAGAAAAAAGAAAGAGCACAATGAATAACAGAAGAACAGAGATGCAAGGGACAGAGTTGGAGGTGTTGCAGTCCAACCCCCTTTCTCAGGCAGGAAACCTTATTTCAGACAACTGTCCAATCTCTTCTTAAACTATATGCATATATTTTTGATTGTGCAATCTTTGCTTCCTTTTAATATCGTAACCAAGTTGTTGTACCGTACATGTTAATAATGAATGACAACCTGCTTAGGTTGATGGAAGCATTTTGAATGTTGAAAAAGTCTAATAAGTGCTAATATAAATGGTTGCCCATTTGGTTCCCATTTAAAAAATGGCTGTCATGATTGGTTCATCCACATCAAAGAAATGTGTGTCCTTTTCTAAATGTGTTGCCCCTATTTAGAAGCTTTAAATTAAACATGTTATGGCTGTGATTCCTGTTTGGTTCTGTTATTTTGGTCTGATAATGCGGTTTTGTTTTTGTTTTGTCTCAGAATTAAACATGGATAGTATATCTAGGAACATGTCGACTTTCAAATTTTCTCTGAGTCCTTCCATCCTTAAGAGAGCAAGGCGTCCTATTTTTTTTTCATCGCAAGCATCCAGAGATTGATTGCTCTTTTGATCAATTATTTTTCTAATTACGACTTGTGTAGATGTTCTTTGAATAAATAGTGATGCCCTAGACTGGATTTATTCAAAAGACATACATGTCATTTCATATATATTAATTCTGAGGGACAAAATTAAGAAAAACAAGTCCTTTTCTCTCTTACACTTAACAGGTAGTTCTGAGAAGGATTAATTTAAATCTGGATTCTGTGACTTCTTGGGGTCACAGTTCTTGAGAAAATTCCTAAATAAGTCACAGATTAGTTTTGTGCTAAAGAATGATTTGAATTCTTTTATTCAAATATTTTTAAAAAACAATTAAAACATTTAGCATGTGAAAAAGGGATGCAAAAAAACCCTGTACATTGTATCTACTTTTATTTATTCAGCTATTATTAAAAATATCAGCCATATCTTTCAGCTAGTTGACAAAGGTCATTTTCAGTTATAAAAACCATTGTTTATTCCTGTTTTGTCTGCAAATTGCAACCACCTTATTTAAGTGACTGTGCTATACTCGCTTTACAAATGAGACAATCTGAATCTCTCTCGGATTCCTTTCCTTTCAACATTGTTTGATACTCACCAATGCCATTATAAATGTTATTTTTGGGGAAGCTACCTTCTTGTTCATTACTTCAGTGTCACACAAGAAATGGGAGGTAGATTCCAGTCCAACCTTTTGTTCTTACTGTAGTAAAACTTCAAACAAATTTGGAATATGAATCTTCACAGAATAACAAAATTGGAAGGGACCTTTGAAGTCTTCCAGTCCAACCCCCTACCTAGTCAGGAAACCCTATACCATTTTAGACAAATGGTTGTCCAATCTCTTCTTTAAAAACTCCAGTGTTGGAGCACCAACAATTTCTGGAAGCAATTGGTTTCACTGATTAATTGGTCTAACTATCAATAAATTTATCCTTAGTTCTAGGTTGGTTCTTTCCTTGATTAATTTCCACCCATTGCTTTTTGTCCTGTCTTCATGTGCTTTGGATAATAGGTTGGCCTTAGCCCCCTCTTCTTTGTCCCTTAGATATCAGGAACACTGCTATCATGTCACTCCTAGTCCTTCTTTTCATTAAATAGGACATTCCCAATTTCAGCAATCTTGTTTTTAATTTGTCATTTTATTCACCATCTTGCTCTGGTGAATAATTCTGCCCAATTGGGCCCTTTTTGGGGGGTGGGATTGGAACCCTGCTGTCTAGACATCACTTGGGAACTGTTTCAGAACTTATCTTGTAGTTTGCTTTCAGCAAAATAGTTATATTTTAATCACACTCATTCCACTTTTCTGTGGAATGAGTGCTATTATAGTTGCAAAGGTACAATATATAATTGATTTATTCTGCATCTAGTAAATCAAAAGAACTATGATTCAATAATTAGTTATTTATGAGAGCCAAATTTTAGAGGCTATAGGGAAATACATTGTAGGATGACTGAGTTTAAAGATTAAACTGGGATTAAAGATGTAAACCTTTAGTTTCAAAAATTCAGGAGCATATTGCACACCAATATATAAAAACACAGAACTTAGTATCTTCTCAAAGCCATGTTAGCAATACTTTCTGCCCCTAAATGTTTGAACAGCCATGCAAAATTCCCCAATCCCATGTCTAGCATGCACTGAATTTGGATCTAAGATCAAAACACTACAAAATATAGAACCAATCCTCGGGAGAATTACCAACAACAACCCTCTTCAATATTCAATTATTCCAAATGTACGTAGTCAGGAACCTGTGGGATGAGGAGAAAACCCTTAGTACATGTTGGTGCCTAGCATAAAATATGATTGGCAGCTCTAATTGGGCATTTGTAGGAAATATCCTTTCCCTTGATTTGAAATGCCAGAGAGCATTGGAAAAGTTCTGAGAACTGATGATAATGAATTGGTAAAACCTGATGTAATAACATGCACACTGCATTTCTTTAGCAGACAGACAGAATCACATTCCTGCTAGAGGGTGGGAATGGCTCCAGGCAAATCCTATTGGAAACCATAAGGTAGATCAGTGAATTTTATTGTAGGCATGCAACTTCTGAAGTGTTTTCCAACCAATGGATAGCAAAATGAGTTGGCATACTGATCAGATAGAATAGTGATATTTGAACTATAGCAATAACATATAAATTTGCATTTATATATGTAGTTTAGATATGCACATAACTAATGATATATGATGACTTCCCTTAATTATATTGTACTAATGAGGCTCATCATCATCGGACAACTAATGAAGCTCATTATCATTGAACAACTCAAGTGGTAAAATAAAATAAATATAAAACAGTAGCAGTTTACTTTTGTGAGAGGATGAAAAAAACCAGGAGCTCAATGATTCCTGTTCTATAACAACAGAGCAACATTCTGCAAACCTCCCACTATTTCAGGTCTGTTTAATCAAATTTCTCTTCATCATAAAAAGTGTTTTTAACCTTCCCGATTTCTTAATCTGTTCCATGGTGGGTGGGGGGAGGAACGGGCAGTGGGAAATAGTCCAGTTAAAAAGGTCATTGAATGTCAGAGGAGAATCTGAGATGATTCTGGTGAGAGAATTCCAGAAATAGAAAGCATCTCTGGTGGAGTGCCTACATAAAAAGATATTGATTTTTTTCTTCTCCAGATAGTCACTTGTGGGTATTAACAAAGCAATCTCTAAACAGCAGAGAGTGAAGTAATAATGGGCAATGCATTGCAACAGAGAGAGAAAAGGAGGAAATAGGTGTGGAAAGGAGCACACAGAGGCTGACAAATGAAGGTCAGAGTCTTAACAAGAGAACACATCAAGGAGTAATTAAAAAGACTATTCAGAAAGTGTTCTGCATCCATAAGAGACAGGTGGTGTTAACATTGGGGGAATACTATTAGGAAAAATAGAAAAGGATAAAGCATTTGAGAACTCATATTGTTGGGGGGCAATATGCTGACTCTGTAAACTGCTTGGTGAGGGCTGTAAACTAAAGCACTGTGAAGTGGTATAAAAGTTTAAATGCTATGCTATTTGAATATTAGCTTTCTTCTTTAAGGAATTGGTGTCAGACTCCTCTCAAAAATAAATAAGTAAATTTGGAAAAGCAGATGACAAACTTGAGTCAACTAAATAGCTTTCTCTTCTTTCTTTGTTTAGTATCTTTGGTACCTTACCTTGACAGCGTGCAAAGCAGATCTCCCTGTCAGTGAATCACAAAATCTCATACATCAGTCATTTTGTGCTGATTCATTTGTGGCAACTTTGCCAACATTTGCCCATTTATGTTACATATCACAGCAAGCTGCTTGATCTTTTGTATAACCTGAGTTTCTTGTGAAAACCTTAACATGGTTTATCAAGAATGGTATTCTGCAGGCTAAGACTTGCGTGACAAGAATTGGAAGTGACTCCCACCATTCAAATCTCTTGATAAGAAAGGGCAGACTGTTTCCCTGCCACTCTTGGGCCCATTGTTAAAGTGTTGCCTGCAATCTGAGCTTTTTAACCAAAGGCCTGCCTACACTAGCAGCAACTGAGTAGCTGTGGTCACTTTTGCAATGGGAAAAACAAAGTCTTGTGTGTCATTAAGGATTACCAAGTGTATTGCAGCACAGGATTTGTAGACTACAGGTAATGTGGAGTATTCTGAAATGACAATACACAAACATTTTGTGATTTGTTAAATTGCATATCCTAACCTTCCTCTAGGACTACAAAGGATTTCTAAAAAGTCATTCTAGCAACAAAGAACATGGAAATCACAAGTTATCTGTGGTCCATTTTTTATACCAGATTTTGATCATTGGTAGACGGAAATCCCAGGAATTGCAAACCCAACATATCCGAAAGCTGTACTGCAGCATGATTGGCAGTGTCTAAAGTCTGCAGATTGACCATTTCAAAAGTAATCTTTTCCCCACATCATCTTCCACCTTTCTTTTACTTTTTAAAAATAAATAAATTCAGAAGCATGCATCCCAATGCAACTGGAAGCTTTATTCCTTTCTCTCTCTTTAATGAGCAAAATCATGATCAGCATCATCATTTCCAAGACAGAAAGAAAATTGGACTTTTCTATAAGTGACATTTGGCTTGTTAGATTTTTTTTCCTCCCTTTCACACTAAAATCTTGAAATGAGCACCTAAGCTGTTAGCTGTTTATACATACTGAATCTCAATGCAATTCTGTCATGAATTTTTCAAGGTGTGCTTTATTTGCAACTAGAACTATTTCTGGCCTCATTCCAGGCTATTTTTTATATATAAAAAACAACAAGTACCACATAGTTCTCTTTCTCATTTTGGATTCCAGGACGTAGCAAAAGTATGATAATAAATTAATTACTACAACAATCAGGTTTCTTCTTGATCTTCATTTCTGCTGAGCTGCACCTGCAATAAATATAAGATCTATTAACTAACTTTAATGGTACAGGTCCCCAATTGGGGTGGGCTGGGGGTTTTACACTGGAAGTGATTGGTGCAGTGACAGAGAAAGTGGCACTTTTGCATCGCTAAACTCCTAGCTTTTAATCTGTATTTAACTCTTGCCATTTTAAATTCTTTTTATATTTAGACTTTTCTTTTATAATGTAAGCCACCAGAATTGCTTTGGATGGTGAGATGGGTAGTATGTAAATGTAATAAGTCAGTAAGTAAGCAAGCAAATAAAAGTTTCAGAACAATATGCAGAGATTTACTCAAATGTCAGTGAACTCTAATCTTATTGAAATGAGATTTTGATGGTATAAATTTCAATTTTGTTAGCCAAGTAGCATAATGTGAGTTCATCTAAAAAAAAGTCACCACTAATGCCATCTACAAAAGATGTTCTGATCAAGATTGAGTAGAATGGTGTAAATCTGATGTATTATAATGCCCACTTTGCGGATTTCCATACTGAAAGATTATGTCCATTAAAAAAATGAACATAAGTTTATCAGAATGTTAGGAACAGAGGAATATCAGCTTTTGAAACTATGAATTGTTTAAAAGTACCTATCTCCCCCTCCCCCACCTAGGCCAAACAAAAACAGCTTCCATGTGAGTTATATGAGGCTGTTCTGAACAGTTGCTGGATGCCACTAAAATGAGAGATAGTTACACACCTCTTGTGTATTTATTTTTTTCTTTGAAAATAATTTGTGCCTTAACAGGCAAACCTTTGAAGGTGTTTTTAAACATGCAAAGGAAAAAGCACAAATCTTCTCTGGAAATCATAAGGTGAAACCATTCAGATGTTTTAAGGTCATCCATCTTGCTTGCTGGCTTGCTTGTTTAGTTAGATAAGGAAGAATTGGACTGGATATCATGCTAATGAAGTTAGGGCTAAATTAGATACACGAAGTGATCAGGAAGTGACATTGGCTAAGTTGAAGCAGCATGAAAGGAGTTATTTATATGAATATTCAGTTCCTTGGCTCTTCAGTCCCTTCAGAAGGACCTAGTTAAGCTGTATTTTGCTGCTTCATGACAGGTTTATTCCAATCTCCAAAATGGAACTTACTATAAAAACTGAGGTTCTTTTTTGTAAATGCCAGGCTACATCCACTGTGAGTTTGATATATCCAGCAGGATGTACAATCAACAGATTGCCATGACTATACAGTAATCATGCCCTACCTTAAATATATTTCCAAATGCATATTTTGTCAGAATAGCATTTTCATATTTCAAGCATTCACTTGTTCACATTTTAAGCATACCTCAAACTAATAAAGTGGATGACTGTAATGTCATCCACATAAGGATTAGATTGTTTAGAATCCTAAAACGATCTAATCCTGGCGAACATCATCACATGTCATTTGACTTTAATCTAAATATTTTGGTGTCTGCGGACTGTAGGCTGGGCTGAGATATCAGTTTGATATCTTTTGTGTCATTAAACCTGAGTCAGCAAGAGCTCATTGTCCACCTAGCAGGTTATGCTTGCAAAGGTTATTTGCATCAGCTGCCAGGAATGAGATACCAATTAGAAAAGTCAGCTCCATGATGGGCTAGTTATTTTTAACATCAGCTAGCAAATATGACCATCACTCTTGGGGCACCTGTCATACTTGTCAGAAGAAAAGATTAAGAACTATTTTTTTAAAAAATGAACCAGGAATCATGCAGAAATTATACCAATCACTAAAGTGTGGAAAATACATATGTAGGAACCAATTTTGGAAGAAATTAGTACTTCAATATATAGAAACCAATTTTAGAGGAAGTATATACCATATATAGAAATTATGTATTAAAGAAATTACATACTGTATAAGTCATCATGAGATAGCAATAACACTTAGACTTATATACCAGTTCACAATTTTCACAACCCCTCTAAGCAGTTTATAGAGTCAGCATATTATTCCCAACAGTCTGTGTCCTCATTTTACTGACCTCAGAAGGAGGGAAGTCTACGTCTTGAGCTGATTGGAGTCAGATCCTGAGAGTCAGCAGAGTTAGCCTGCAATATTGCATTCTAACTACTATGCCATCACATTTCTAATAATTCTCTGATCACAAATTAGTGCTGCTTGCAGTTGGTGTGTGTATTTTTGGGTATATGTAATCACTCTATATAATTATGAAACTAAGTGAGTCAATAGTTGAATAAAATATTAAAAAGAAGGACTTAAATTTCAAGGATAATATCATTAAATTAAACATGGCTTTAAATTATATTTGAATTTCATTATGGGTTCATTTTTCCATATTACTGGAAAGCCTACATAATCATATACTTCTTCATATCTATGAAGACAACTGTGTGGAACGATCTAATTTGCACTTCTTTTACCTCTTATAAGTTGATAAAACTGCTGGGCTACTTAAGGATTTAACATTGGAATTGGACACTTTCTATCAGATGATCTACTTTACTACTTGGGATTTGGTTTATTAAGGCCCTGTCACACTGCCCAACGGATGCAAAACGTTTGTAAAAAGGACACAGCGGATGAGAAAAATGTTCCATCTGTTGTTATCCGCTCTCAAAAGGGACAAAAATTTGCATAACCAGAGCGGATAACACGGAAAGGAACGGAGAGGGGGAGGACGCAGAGCGGATGGAAAGCGGATGCGGAACGGAAACCCAGCGGATGGAAGCGGATGAGAGTGGATGGCACATCCACAAGGCTTCCGGGGGACCTCAGCAAAGCAGATGCGGAATGGATGAAGCGGATGCAGAGCGGAAGCCTAGCGTATGCAGAGCGGAAGCCTAGCGGATGCACAGCGGAAGCCTAACGGATGCCGAGCATTAATTGTACATGCGGGGAGGATGCACCAGCCCCACGGATATAAAGGAAAGCAGCTCAGAAGCAGGTCACCATTCAGAGGAAAGACCTGCTGCCGGACAAATTGACTGCCTTGCCTGCTCTGCCTGCATGCCTGCCTGCAAGCCTTGCTGCAAGCCTTGCTGCCAGCCTCCCTGCCAGTCTTGCTATCTGCCTGCCTGCCAGCCTTGCTGCCAGCCTTGCTGCCTGCCTGCCTGCCAGCCTTGCTGCCAGCCTTGGTGCCTGCCTGCCTGCCAGCCTTCCTGCCAGCCTTGGTGCCTGCCTGCCTGCCAGCCTTCCTGCCAGCCTTGGTGCCTGCCTGCCTGCCAGCCTTCCTGCCAGCCTCCCTGCCAGCCAGAAACCCCACAACCATGGGGAAGAACAGAAAGCCTCAGCCATCTGCTGCCAGCCCTGGCAAGAGGGACAGGGCCACCATCCCACCCCCTGGCCCTCACTCTGCTTCTGCTGGGGCTTCTGTGGCACGGGCTCGCTCTTTTGGGGCTGGAGCTTCTGCTGCTTCTGCTTCTGGAGGAGCTGATGATGCTGCATCTGGCGGTGGTGCTTCTGCTGGTGCTTACTCTGCTGATACTGCACCCAATGGCGCTTCAGACAAGCACTCCAGCACCAGCCACCTCCACAGCACCTGGACCCTTCACCCCTGAGACTGAGCGACCAAGAGGAGTGCCAGAGACTGGCTGGCTGGCTACCTGTGGACTTTATTTGGACACTTGACTTGGGTCATTTTTCTTTTATAGCTTGTTGTTAAGAAAGTCTATCTTTGATTCACACACTTGCTTCATTTCTTTTTTTTAATAAAGTCTTGGTGGAAACTTTTAGAAATGGTTTAAGCCTTTGCATGCTTGTGGGATGGGTTAAGATAGCAGTGGGGTGGGCAGGGATACCTGTGGAATGAGCAGGGATACCTTTGGGATGGGTAATAGCTGTGGGATAGATAAACCTCCAGTGCAAGCATAGTGAGACTGTATGGTCCACCCTCCCAGGTGCCATAACTATGGCCCTTTATTATCAATAAACAATTTAACCATTGATCCACACATTTCAACATAAACACAACTGTTTATAAAATGCCCTGTTCATTGTAGGCCCACCAACATACATGGCACAATCTCATCACTGTGATGAGACAGGCTGAAGGAAGCATCCATTAAACATCTACCATCCTGTCTTACCACTCCACTGCTCGAGCTGGGGAGTTGCACCAGTGTTTCAGGAGGTTGCGCTGCTTCTTCCCTTCACATGAGGCTCTGTTGGGGCCTTGCACATCCTCAGTGTCTATCAGGTTTTGCCCTTGCCTCCATTCCCCAGGCTCCATGTCCCCATTGCCTTGTTGGAGGTCCACAAGCCTGTTCTGCAAGCCTGGATAGTGGGTGCGCATGAGATTGTGCAGGATGGAGCAACCTTCCACGATCTTCCTCACGGTCTGTGGGCGATGCTGCATGGTGGTGAGAAGTACCTGGAACCTGTTGGCCAGGATGCCAAAGACGTTCTCCACCACCCGCCTTGCCCTGGACAGCCTGTAGTTGAAGATCCTCTCTTCACGGGTGAGGAGTCTGGAGGTGTCGGGCTTCATGAGGTAGGTTCTGAGGGAGAAGGCGTCATCCCCCACGATGAAGTAGGGCACATCTTGCATGTCGTTGGGCACTGGTTCTGGATCTGGGAAGCCCACGATGAGGTTGCGTTCCAGCCCCTCCTTGAGGTCACTGGCATTTTATATCTGGGCATCTGAAGATGAGCCGTTGCCTGAAGCATGGATGTACATGAACTTGTAGTCAGCATCAACCATGATGAAGAGGACGATGCTGAAGAAGCCCTTGTAGTTGAAATCAGTGGACCCCAACTTGGCTGGAGCTTTGCAGGCCACGTGCTTGCCATCTATGGCTCCAATGGTGTGGGGGAAGTTCCACCTCTGATACCACTGCTCTGCAACTTTCTTCCATCCTTCTTCAGTGGAGGGGCACTGGAGGAGCTCCTCCATGTATTCTTCGATGATGGCCTGCACCACTTCTCTGACCACAATGCTGATGGTGTTGTGTGGCACCCTCCAGCCGTACTGCATGTTCCTGTAGGTGGTCCCTGAGGCCAGGTGACGCAGAGTGAGTGTCACCTTGAGCCCAGGTTCCAGGCTGGGCCGGAAGTTGGTGTTTGCCTTGGTCAACCTGGGTGTCAGCCACTGCACAACTTCATCAAACATGGCTGGAGGCATCCTCATGAAGTTTTGGAATGCACGAGTGTCTTCGTTCCTGAGCTCCACCATCAGCTTGTTGTACAGTCTATACTTTGCTCTTCTCCCGATCCATCTTTGGACCCAGACGCTTCTTGGCCGCCTCTTTTTCTTCCCATAGTACAGTTCACAGAGCCTGCAGATGGCTTCACACTGTTGCAGAATGATGGTGGCTGCGAAAAGGAGTTTGTTATGATCCATGGTGGACATGACTGGATGCTGTGGAAGAGGAAGAGTCAGATGAAGGCTGCAGAGGTCTGCACAGCTGGGCTGCTGGGCTGAAAGTGAGATCCAGATGAGTTGCTCCCCCTTTTTATAGGCAGTTTCAGTTTTCCACTATGTGTCCCTTTGCATCCTCTAGGCATCCTCTAGACATCCTTAATATCTGAGATAGGTCCCCTCTGCGAACGTTTTTTCTGTTTTAAATGCTTTCTTTGCGAGCTGCATCCACTTTCATCCTTTCTCCATCCGTTCTGCATCCATTCCGCGTCCGTTCCGCTTCCTCCCTGTGTCTGTTTACCGCTGGAGCGGATCGACTTGCGTGGATACGTAGCGGATGTCTAGCAGATATAGCGGATGCGTAACGGATGCAGAACGGATGCCTAGCGGATGTAGAACGGATGCATTAGATACATTTTCTGCACAAAAGTTTTGAGCAACTCAAAACCCTCTGAGCGGATGAAACGTCAATAGACGGATGCTGGACGGATAGAGAGGAAGCAAAACGGACACAGTGAGTACAGAACGATTGCATCGCGTTAACCAACGGATGGTAAGTGTTTTTCTCCGTTTTACATCCTCTTTCCATCCATTGGTGCAATGTGACAGGGGCTTTACTTGGAACACACAGAGAGATGAGGGGAAGTAACAAAGAATGACATTTATTTTATACTTAGGAAACATATAACAAAGATATAGTTCAGTATTTATATATTTATATAATTAAATATATAAATATATAAGTATTTATATAGGAAGTCTTAGTGTCTCCCTTTTATTCGTATCCTTTTCATGTAATCATAATCATGTTCTAATTATATTTGTTATCTAATACATGCTTGACAAATAAATATAAATAAGTAAAAATAAAATGAAATATTTGGGTATAAGGCACTCATTATATTTCTCATATTATGGCAACCAGACTTCTTTTCTTTTGGTTTGAAATGTTTTGTTACCTGGATGACTGAGAATCTTCATTGAGAAATTACTTGGAGAAGCAGCAAAATGTTTCAAACTGAAAAAAAAAAGAAACCTGTTTGTTTTCAAATCATCACAGCAGAAGAAGTTGATGCAGTCACTTTTATGTGTAATTTTTGGCAGTATTACCATTGTAATGTTAATTTTTGTTTATCATGTTTTGGTCATTACGTTGAGGACCTGTATATTGCATGTGCCAGAAAGAAGGCTTTGAAAATATCTTCAGACTCCTCACATCCTGGACATAAACTTTCAGCTTCTTCCCTCAAGATGCGTTATAGGACATTGCACACCAAAACAACTAGACAAAAGGACAGTTCCCCTACCCATGGCCATCACTCTGCTATACAACTAATTCCGACAGCACTGTACCAAGGAAAACTATATTATTATTATTATTCTCATCTTTCCTATTACCTATTTTCTTATCTTCTTGTGACTATAACTTAGTTCCTTGTATTGCTTTATTTAGTATCCTAGTATGATTTATGTTGATTGCTTATTTAATATCCTATTATCATCTTATGATTTATGATAAATGTACTTTATGATGATTATGGTCATGATTTATCACTTGTTGAATGTATGAACACTGAGAGTTTATGCACCAACAAATTCCTTGTGTGTCCATTCGTACTTATGGAGAATTCTGTTCTATTCTTTTCTATTCTATTCACTAGATTTTTTAAAAAAAATTTCACATGATGGTGTACCCAGAAACAAACAAATTGATATCTTATGGCTTTAGGCTGGTCTCCCTGCTATAGGAGGGCAAAAATTGGTAATGTCTTCATAATCATTTAGCTACTAGTACAGCACATCTTAGAATCATTTAGTCTTTATCATTTTGGAATGAAATAAGTAATAGAAAACATATCTGTCTGATTCTATTGCAGCAGGAATATTTTGCCTTTAGTTTTTCTTTAAGTTATAAATTTTTTTTGAATAATATCATAATTTAACATATAACATAATCTTTTTTCTTTCTGATAGTTGTTGGTATGTATGTCAGCTAACATTTTGGTAAAGGCAAAATATTTTTCAGATATTTTGAAAAGAGAAAAGAAGCAAAAACTCAAAACAAGCATTCAGTTGGTTTCTTGAGTGTCATCAGTTTTGTTAATATCCTGCCAGGTTTTTTATAGTGAGATAACTATCTGCATGAGAGAATCTGGCAAGCAGGAAGCCAACATTTTGTAATTTAAAAAATAAACATTTCAAGTTATAATTGTTATTGCTCATCCATTTCCCTAAGATTCACACAGGCCAATAATGAACATGTTAATTTTGCAGTTGGCTTTCAACCATTAGGATTAAAGAAAAGATAAAGCCAGAAATTTGATTCATTTAGGAATGCTAAAAGATCCTTAAACTGGTTTTAAAAAATTAAAAGGATCAAAGAAAGTAAAGCTGAGAATTGATCTGGCATGGCTGAAAACTTCAATGAAGGTAGTTAAGGACAGGTAACAAGGATAGGTAAGACAGGTATGGTCTGCCTTAGAAAGTGGAAGTGCAAAAACATTCTTGAGACTTCAGAGAACTCAAGAAGAAAGTTAGAGCCTGACTAATACTTTTAAGGCTCTTGTTCCATAATCTGTCTAAATTGTATTAAGACTTTAAGAAATATGATAAACCAAGTTTTCCTTAGCTTTCCCCCCTTTTCTTCCAATTCTAAATGTAAAGAGTTTCTGACTTTTTGAAGTGAAAGCTCCTTTATGATAATTAGAGATGGTATTGAATAGGGTTGTCAAACTCACTGCCTGCGGGCCAGATACATCATGAGCTGGCCACTCTCATGCTTGGTTTCGTGAAGGGGAAAAAGTCATGATACATCATGTGATGCTGCCATAATGATGTGAGTTTGACACCCCTAGTATAAAGAAACTGAACTTGAGCTTTCAAATGGGTGGGCTACATTTGCAGACCACAATGGTGTAAGAAGTAATACTTTATTTTAAGAGAACCTGGAATTTCGCACATTCTGGGTCTTAATCTCAGGGCCATGACAAGTACTGATTCTTACATTCAAATGTTTCTACAGGAAAAAAGAGAAATTGATTGTGTGTGACAGGATTTGTTGGCTTATGTAAGAGTTGTCAAGGATATCATTCATTCATGATAGGTGGATAAATGGATGGACAGACAGATAATAGTCACCCTCCCCCCCTGCCCAGTGCAGAGAGACAGAGAAAGGAGAGGGGGGGGGAGGGAGAAGGAGAGGGGGGCTTTCAATAGCTTAGTAGCCCACCAGTGAAAGGAACGTCTACCACCAAGAGTGAAATGACAATTGCGGTGGTAGAGCAAAGTAGTGGAAAATTTCTTTTTTCAGGCTGAGGACATACTTACTTTGAGTGACATTCCATAGTCCAGGGCTGCCAAACTCCCAGCTCTTGAGCCGAATACATCATATCCATGCCCGGTTTAGTGAAAGAGAAAAAAATCCTGATAGGTCATGTAATGCCACCATGACAATGTGAGTTTGTAATCCCTGCTATAATCAAAAATTGGCATGGGCCAGACAAATATTCTATTGGATTTAAAGTAATTTGTGAGTGCTCCCTCTGTAATTTTGGTTTTTTTTTCAAAAAGTTTTTAATTTTTTAATTTTTACACATCTCTTTATGTGGGCAATGTGGTTCCAGATTATAACACTTGTACATAATCATACTTTCATTTCCACCAATCTTATATAATATCATCTCATCTCATTATCCATTTCACTTATCTTTAAATAAATTTCCATTTCATATTTCAATTCATTAATTCAATATCAGTATCATCCAGATATAGATTTCCAGTTCTTGATCCCCTATTATTTCTGTTTTTAGCTTACCACCTATTTTATTTAACATTACACATCATTCTTATCCTTAATTTTCTGTAAGCCAATTATACAATAAACAATCTAAAAAAAGCAAAAATTAAACAAAACCAATACATTTAGGATCCACATGGTATATCCCCTCAATCTATCTAATTTAATAATTCATTCCCCAACTCTAGACATATTAACATTAAATAATCAACTGTCTATTTTAAAACATATATATTTTAAGGTATCCTCCTCTAAAATTGCTAGAATGATTTCCCAATATATCTCATTTCATCTTCACTTTTCTTTTAATCATTAATATTTTCCCTTTCTACTTAACCAAAATTAATATATTTTAATACATTTCACTGTTCTTATCATCAACCTCTGTAATTTTGTAACGTTTGCTTGTTTAATTTGTTTTCTGCCCATCTTACCTAGATATTCAACAGCAAGAGCAAATTATTTAGAACAATGTTGTGTCTTCTTCCTTTGCATATATTCAAGTGAAGGCTAGATAATCCTCTACCTGAGATGCTTTCATCACAAAGCAGGTGATTAGATTTTGTGCCTCTATGGTTCTATAATGACTTTTACACAGTTCCTTAATGAAACGCCATCGTCACCTGCCCCAAATGTTTCCCAATTTTAGCCAAATCATTGGCCTTTCTCTATGGAATAAGCAAGGGAGCTATCACCTTTCCATTTGCTGCTTAATGACAATTCTCAACAACCCAGCTGTAGTTCAGCAACATCTGGAAGGGCAAATCTTCCCATCCCCCAATTCAAAGTTTTGAAGAAAGAACAGCTAGAGGAACCAGGATCAGATGGGCTGGGATTTCAATGGTCCTTTATAATTCAAACACTGGGGAAAAGGGGAGATAAACAAAGGCCTTTAATAATAATAGAGCAGCATCACTTCTTTAAAAAGCGAGGTGTTTATAGGCAATTGATAGTAGTTAGATTTTACAGTTCATGAAAGAAACAGTCTTTACGAAAGGAATTAAAAAACAAGACAAGCAAGAGGTACACAGAGTTTTTCATAAAATTACCATCTTATACACTGATATTGCATATGAATAAATAAGAAAAATGATATGATTCCTGGGAGGTTCTACTTTAAGTAACCACATTGCAAAGATCTCTTTGAAAAAAATCAGTTAATAGGGGAATGATAGTATCAAACTCTATTGCTGCCATTCATGAAGAACACATATTTATCAATTCATGAAGAACACATAATTATCTAAGACTGATATTTGGGCTATTTTGTCACTCTCTTTCACTTTGTGAGAATCACAATAAGCTGTGCATATTCCAGTGTTAGCACTTTTCAATCTGATGGCAGATCAATTTTTACTTGTCTTCTTTGGAGTAACTCCATCTCTCTCCTCTGCTCAGTATAAGTTAAGAAACTTCCAAGTTACTCTTTCATTTATCGCTAATACTGTGATTATTTTCTTAGTTCTGCTGTATTTAGTTGAGGTCTCCAGCTCACAAATCAGCATGGGTCCTGGGATATGTGCCTTCTCTGGCATAGTCTTTGTCCTCTGAAGCATTCTCGTCTCAGGACTGAGGATCACCCTGATCCTGCTGGCCTTTTGTGAGGCATTGAAGACTTGGCTATAAGTCCAGGTCTGGGGCCCCAAGAGTGTGAAGTTTCCTAGCTATAATAATATCCATTATGATTTTTATCTCTGCTTATATATATATATATATATATATATATATATATATATTTGATTGTTCGGGTTTTCTCCCACGTAAAATTGGAAGTATCTAGGCAACATTTCGATGAAGTCTCATTCGTCATCTTCAGGCTCTGTGCTTCTCAGAGTAATGTGAGCTTGCAGCTGCTTCTTCCTTTTAACTGCTAGTGGGGGTGTGAATTGATTGGCTGGGGGCTTGGCTGTGTTTTGATTGGCTGGGGGTGTGTCCTCATTGGTTGGAGATTTGGCTGTGTTCTGATTGGTAGGGGGGTTGTTCTGTTCAGTTGGGGGCTTGGTTGTGCTCAGGTTAATCTTAGTTGCTGAAGGATTTGAGCTGGTGAGCTATGATCCTGTTGTTTGGCTTTGCGTTTGTGGTCATGCCACAAATTGATGGTGGGTGTCAGTTCGCTTCTTGTATGGGTCAGAGGGGTTTGAAGCGGGTAGTGGTGAAGCTGTGGTACGGCTTCTGGTCCATGGTCGTGTCTCATCTTCTGTGTGGGTGTGAGTCTTTTTTCTACGTGGAAGTGTGGGGGTGTCTTGTATGGCACTCATGGGTGTGAGTCTGGTGTCATTCTTCATGTTAGGTACTTGTTTATTAATGAGGGCAGGTTTCCAAATGGTTGGTAGGCAGGAGGTATCATCTCATTTATTCATGCTGTGTGGGTGTTTTTCTATCTCTATGGCTTCTCTGATTATTCTGTTGTTGAAGTGTTCGGTTTTGGCGATATTTCTGGAATTTTTAAAGTCAATTTCATGTCCTGTGGCTTTGAGGTGTTGGACCAGGGAAGAGATCAGTTCTTCTTTTTTGATATATATGTTTTCTTAGGCTTTCGCGGGTACTTACATGTGTGCTGTTTAGCTTCCTTCGGGTATTATCCCACGTCATTGTAGTTCTGTTAAAGTTGTAGCAACGTGTCAGCAGAATCTCATTTGCCATCCTCAGGCCTCTGTATGGATATGGGTCTTACAGCTCCTGGTTTTAAATTTGAGGCTGGTCCATTCTGATTGGTTGGGAGCCTGGACCTGTGTTCATTGGACTTGGAGTTTGATTGATTGGTGTTTCTGGTTTCTTCTGTCTGTTTTGTGGCTTTGATTGGCTGGCAACACTCTGTTCTTTTTTTTTTTTTAAGTTTTTATTAATTTTCTACAAACAAACAAACATACAAAACATTAAAAACATCTACTCTCATATATACTTCCGGTGTATCGGTTGGTTCATCAGTTTTGTGCATTCATTTTATAGTGTCAATTACAATTATATTGCATAACCACTCATATTGTCAATCCATATTCTAATATTACTAAAAAAAAATAAAAATAAAAAAATCTTTTTCTGACTATACTTTTAATCATTCATGCTTTGCGAGATAACAATACTTCAAACAGTTTATTCTATAATTTGTCGTATAATCATAACAAATCAATCCTAAAAACTCTTCATATATATAATATTAATGCTCTATTATTGTATTTTATCATCTAACCATTGATAAAAAAAACCCCAAATTGCATAAAATTGTTTATCTTCTTGTTCTCTAATTTCAAATGTCAATCTACTCATCTCAGCACATTCCAATATTTTCTTAATAATTTCTTCCTGCAATGGTATTTTCTCATTCTTCCAATTTTTAGCAAATACAATCCTAGCCGCCGTTAATACATTTACAATCAAATATTTCAAGTCTTTATTATATATATCAGGTAAAATTCCCAATAAAAAGATCTCTGGCTTCAAGTCTATGTGTTTCTTTGTCATTTTTTCCAACCATATGTGAATTTTAGTCCAATATTTTCTAGCATTCTCACAAGTCCACCACATATGATAGTATGAGCCAGGTATCTGATGACATTTCCAACATTTTTCAGATTTATTCTTGAACATTCTTGCTATTCTTGTCGGGGGAAGGTGCCACCTGTAAAACATCTTATACAAGTTTTCTTTATATGCTATTGACATTGTCATTTTATAATTTTGAGACCACAATTTTTGCCATTGTTCTAAATCAATTCCATATCCAAAATTCTTCCCCCATGCAATCATAGTTTCTTTAACTTGTTCTTCCTCTAGCTTAATTCCCAATAAATAACCATATAACTTTTTAATCACTTTCTCATCAGTACCCATCAATATCTTATCTAAATCAGTCTGTTTATCATAGAATCCTTCCGTTTTAAAATCTTCAAGATATCTTGAGTGTATTTGCGCATATGAAAACCAATTCATCCTTATACCTTGTTCCTCTAAATTTTGGATCGTTTTAAGTCCACCCTTTTCATCCAACAGTTCCCCATATCTAACTGTTTGTTCCTTTTTATAGATCATAGGATAGGAAAATGCTTCAATAGTCGATAACCAAGTTGGAATTTTCAAATAACATTGTTTTTTTATCTTCTCCCAATTTAACCACAAAGACTCCCGTATATAATGTCTTCTGAAATACCCCTGTGTTTTAGTTCCCTTGTACCATAAAAAAGCATGCCAGCCCAACAGTAAATCATGTCCTTCTAATGTCAACAATCTATGTTTTCTTAATGTTATCCATTCTTTGACCCACATCAAACTTGCAGCTTGATAATACAATTCCCAATTAGGCAGGCCAAAACCTCCTCTATTTCTAGCATCTTGCAAAAGTTTTAACTTTATTCTCGCTTTTTTACCTTGCCATATAAACTTCAACATAGTTTTATTTAAATCTTCAAAATAGTCTTTTCCAAGTCTAATTGGTATTGTTTGAAAGAGAAATAAAATTCTAGGTAAAATATTCATCTTAATTGTTGAAATTCTCCCTATTAATGACAATTGTAAATTTTCCCATTTCTTCAAATCTGTAATTATCTGTTGTTTAAGTTTAATATAATTATTCTCTTTTAATGTGCTACATCTTGCTGTCAAATATATCCCCAGATACTTAACCTTGTTTGTAATTTGAATTTTCAAAAGATCTGTCAGTTCTTCTCTTTGTCTCAACAACATATTTTTTGTCAAAATCTTTGTTTTATCTTTATTTATTTTCAAGCCAGCCATCTCACCATATGTCTCTACCTTTTCCAATAACTTTGGAGCGGTTTCTAACGGGTCTTCCAGAATAAAAGCTAAATCGTCAGCAAAAGCTTGTAGTTTAAATTCTTCCTTTTTAATTTTCATTCCTTTTATATTTTTGTCATCTCTAATATTTCTATTCAACACTTCCAAAGTTAATACGAATAACAAAGGAGATAGGTGACATCCTTGTCTTGTACCTCTTCTTATATTAATAAGATCTGTAAATTCTCCCTCCATCATTACCTTTGCTGTCTGTTTATTATATATGGCTTCTATTGCTTGAATAAATTTTCTGGCAAAGCCCATCTGTTCCAATAATAATAACATAAATCTCCAGTTCACGTTGTCAAATGCTTTTTGAGCATCTAGGAATATCAAAGCCATTTGTTTTTCAGGATGAGCCTCATAATATTCCAAGGTATCCAAAATTACTCTCATGTTGTCTCTAATTTGTCTCTTTGGTAGAAATCCATTTTGATCTGGATGGATAAAATTATTTAAATATTTTTTCAGTCTTTCTGCTAAAATTGAAGCAAAGATTTTATAATCTGCATTCAATAAGGAAATAGGTCTATAGTTCTTAATTTGCAATGGGTCAGCCTCTTCCTTTAAAATAAGAGTAATATAAGCCTCTGACCATGTTTTGGGTATCATCTTTTTTAACATAACTTCATTCATAATTTCTAACAATGGAGTGTTCAATGATTCTTGAAATTTTTTATAGAATTCTGCCGGAAGCCCATCTGGACCTGGTGCTTTCCCATTATTTTGTCTTTTAAATGCTTCATTTAGTTCCATCATTGTTATATTGCTTTCTAACATTTCTTCAGTCTCTTTAGGTATCTTCGGTAAGTTAACATTCTGTAAATACTGTTTAATTTTTTTCTCATCAATATTCTCTTGATTATATAGTTGTCCATAATAATCTCGAATAATTTCCTTTTTCTCCTTATTACCACAACAAACTTGACCTTGATCATCTATTAGTTTCAATATTTTTCTTGATTCCTTCTCCTTTCTCAGTTTATATGCTAGCCATCTACCTGGTTTATTTGCGTCTTCAAAATAATTCTGTTTAGAATTTCTAATTTTCTGTGCCAGTTCTTCTTTCTCTATTAATTCCATTTTATGCTTAATTACATCCAGTTTCAATTTAATATCTTTTTTCTGTGGTATTTTCTGTAATTCTTTTTCAAGTCTTATATATTCATCTTCCAAGGCGTTAGAGGTTTGTCTTTTTCTAATATTCTTTTTTTTTGTATAGTCTATTATCAAACCTCTTACATATGCCTTCATTGTATCCCAAACATTCTGTATTGAGGTATCTTCTTTTTTATTTTCTTTAAAAAAAAAGACCAATTCCTTCTCCATCCATTGTATAAAATCTTTCTCCTTTAAAATGGTATTGTTTAATGTCCATCTCGATCTTTTTCTTTGTCCCTTCCATTTAATTGTCATTGGACTATGATCTGCCCAAGTACTTATTTCAATATTTGTTTCTTGAATAGTAGATATTAGTTCTGTTGAGATCCAAATCATATCTAACCTGGACCATGATAAATGTCTATTAGAATAAAAAGTATATTGTTTAGTTTTAACATTTCTTTCTCTCCAAATATCTTTTAAGGTTAATTCATCTGTCATTTTAAAAAAAGATTTAGGGAGAATCTTTCTATTTTGTTTTGTTGTTGTTGTTATATAGTCCAATTTATTGTCCACAATTCCATTAAAATCTCCCATCATGATTATGTTAACATAGTCCAGTCTAATTATTTCCATATGTAGTTTTTTATAAAACTCTTCTTGTTTATCATTCGGAGCATAAATTGCAATCAAGAGTATTTTTTTATTATTATCCATTATTTCCACCATTAATACTCTTCCATCTTCATCCGTGTAGATCAGTTTTGCTAGAATATCTTCTTTAATGTAGAGAACCACTCCTCTTTTCTTACATTGAATCAAAGAAGTAAATATTTTCCCTAATTTTGGCTGTACTAACAAATGCTCATGTTGCTTTTTAATATGAACTTCTTGTAAGCAAATTATATCAAATTTTAATTTCTCTAATTTGTGAAAAGTTTTCCTTCTTTTAACAGCTGAGTTAAGTCCATTTATATTCATTGTAATCAATGTTTTTTCTTCCATGATTATGCTTTATATTTAGGTCTAACAGCTCTCGTAGCTCTCACTTCACGTTGTTCTTTACTGTCTACCTGTCCACCTGCAACTCCTTTCTCTTTTTCAATCTCCAGTTGTTCCTCCAGAAGCTCAATTAATGAGATCTCTTTCTCTGCCACCTCTTTTTTTCTTCCAAAAAATTCTGCATAAAAAAGTTCTGCTTTTTCAATCGAGTCAATTCTATGTCTCTGCTCTTGCCACGTAAAAATTAGTCCTTCTGGTATCAGCCATCTGTAGTTCACTTCATTTTCCAGTAGCA
>BLBF01000032.1:12191071-12201545 GCA_015471245.1 Laticauda colubrina | reverse complement strand
ATCTATCTATCTATCTATCTATCTATCTATCTATCTATCTATCTATCTATCTATCTATCTATCTTTGTAGGTTTTCATGGGTACAGGTATGCAGGTCTTGGCGTGTTCAGGTCTTTTCCTGTGTAAGATTGAGAGCATTTTGGCAACATTTCGATGAGGTCCCACTCACCATCTTCAGGCTGGTGCTTTTGGCTTCATGCTTGTGTCAGCAAAGACCCAAACACGCCATGACCTGCATACACACACACACACACACCAATTGATAATAGATCATTTCATGTGATAATCCCAGGGATGTTGGAAACTTGACTTTTCAAGGCCACCACCTAACCCTTTCATAAAGCAACCGAGCAAATAATTGTCGTGTAAAAGCACACCAAATTTTTCAGTCTCCCCACAACTATTATTAGAGGCAAGCTGGATCAGTAGTAGTGGAACACCCATCATGATTAAGTGGTTTGGATTTTAATGCATTAAGCGACAAATTGTTTGAAGTGTAGTTTGTTGAATACTAAGCATACCTGTAAATCATGTTTTAGAAGGGAAAATGGTAGAGTTTATACACTGTGCATATCTACAAATAAACATATCACTAAATGCAATGAATGAATCCAATCAAGTTTATAATCTTCATTTGTATGCCCAGTCAACAAGTAGATAGGGATCATGACATCTAAATCAAGTCAGTCTATCACAGATCAGATTGTCCGTTGACAAGATCAAATTCCTCAGAGATTCTTTGGATAATTACAAGTGAGTATTTACTCTGCTGTGAGGTATATGTAAAATGATAAGCCTATCAGTGGCTTGTATTAATATTTAGGCTGAGTGTAAGTATGCCACTGAATACCAACTTCTGATAAGTCATTAAATGGCAGAAAGAATGGCTTGATTTTTGGCTTTCAGCAGAAAATTAGTTGGTCACAAAAG
Source organism: Laticauda colubrina (assembly GCA_015471245.1). Classification (NCBI taxonomy): domain Eukaryota; kingdom Metazoa; phylum Chordata; class Lepidosauria; order Squamata; family Elapidae; genus Laticauda; species Laticauda colubrina. The sequence goes on along the minus strand of BLBF01000032.1, from coordinate 12,200,615 downwards.
TAAAAATAAGATAGATCTCTTGATGAATCACTTTGGTCATTGGGCCATTAGTTATATTTTTTTATTTAGGTCAGGTATTTTATAACAATCTAAGCCTTATTGTCTAAATAGTAATATGTAGAAAGTTATCTCTGGGAACATGCAGTCAGTCTTGTTTGATTTAGAAAAGCTGAGAAGGCATATACGGTAGTTTTATGGTTCCTATGGCTACAGGAACTTGGCATAGGAAGTTTAGCACTGAGAGAAATCTAATGGAAGTATAACAGAAGGTCCTAGATTAAAAGCCACTTACTAGCAAGGTCTGTAGTTCAAAGCTGGTTTGTTCTCAGAGTCCTTAAGCAAAATCTATTTTAAAGAGTAGCTAAGAGGAGGTGATCATAAGTTGGTCAAAGAGACATAGTACATGGCTTGGTATAAATGAAGGAAACCATAATATGTTCAAGCAAGAAATTGTGCAAGCAATTCTATGAAAAGTTGAAGGACAGGCATATATATGCAAAGCAAGGTATCTCCCAAATATATTATCTAATTATTTTGCTGAAGAAATTCTGTTCTTCTGTCCACTTAATGGGGGGGGGAGGGGCTTACTACTAATCTCTCTTTTTATGTCAAAGGAAGACATTTTCCATCATTTCATTACCTGTAGCTATGTGCTCTTTAGAAGTGGGATGCCATGGTCTTCTGCAAATCTTGATCCTAAAGAAATTCCAAGTTCTCCTAATGAGAGGAGTCATTACAGATAGACAAAACATCCAGATTGGATTAGTTATCACTTGAATGGAAGATTGCTTAGAACATCTAAGGGTTGTAAACTAGATTGGAAGCTGAAAAAAACATCTCAGAAGACAGCCAGGATAAAACATTTCCAAAGCTTTGCAAAGAGAATAACATGATTATGTCCATGTAGACTCTGAACTGTTAACTGATATTAACTGTGGTGCACATCAAGATTAAACCCAAAAAATGACAATGCAGAATCTATTACCTGACAAAGATTGGGGTAGGTGTACAAGTACATAGTTATAATTAAATATTTAAAAATGCACATCCTGATTTATATCACAGAATGTTGAGTTTTGAGGAACAAATGGCAGACTTAAAACAGTGGTGCAAAAAGCAGAGCCAATGACAGCAATGGAAGGACAGCTGCTCCCTACAAAGAAGTATGATACAGCCCCTTCTGACAGGTTTTATAGACTGGAACACAAGCGGGTCACCGCTTTGTTCAAACTACAGTCACATGTTTGAAAGACACTAAGTCCATATACTTCCTTTTCTAATCACTTTTGGAAATAGTTCATTAATTGATTTTCATCTGTTAGCAACTTTTGGCTCCACAATTTTTTTTTAAAGTACTGGGGCCTAAAGCAGTTTACTCTGATTTCATCCTTCTATTCTATTCAAGATATGCAATAATCAGGAGTGATATTCAAATTTTTTAACAACTGGTTCTGTGAGCGTGGCTTAGTTGGTGGTATGGCTTGGTGATCATGTGACTGGGTGGACATGGCTTGATGATCATATTATTAGCTGAGCATGGCCAACTCAATATCACTCACATTGAGGCACACATCTCCTCACCTGGCCTCTCATGGCTGTGGGAATGCTGCAACAGTCGTAAGTGTGAAAAATGGTCATAAGTCACTTTTTTCAGTGCCATTGTAACGTTGAATGGTCACTCCACACAAGCAAAGTACTAACAAAGGAGGGGAAAAAAAACTTCAGAGAAGTTCCTGAGACAGGAAGTCTAGTCCTGCCAAGAATGTAATAAGGGTTAATGGAGAGGCAGTTTCTGTAAGCAACACCAGAATGTTTCCTTCCTGCCTTCCTTACAGGATTAGGCCAGTAATTTCTTCTAACAACCAGTTCTCTGAATTGCTTAGAATGTTAACAACTGGTTCTAGCGAATAAGTGCGAACTGGTAGAATCCCACCCCTGACAATAATATTTTCAACAGCTCTATTCACTTTTCTGCTTCTGTTAGTAATTATTATTTTTACCTGACTGGCGACTTCACTTCTACTGAAGAGTAATAGGTGTAATTCTTTTCACTGGCACTATTAAGTTTTATGAGCCTTTCATGTTCATATAGTTTACAACATTTCTTCTGACTTGTTCTACAACTTTCACTTTTTGCCAGCATACTGCATTGTTTTTGTATCCCTTCAGAAAATAACCAACTTAAGAAAGAATACCAGCATTGATTGGAAGAATGCCACCCGAGGCATTCACTTGGTAACTATACTTGACTGGAAGCCTTAATTTTGAGAAGAATTTCTTTTAAGAAGAAATTTACACCAACCAACATATTTTGGAATTGACTTGGCTACATTTCTGCATTTATTCAAACATCAGGATACTGGACAGAACTGTATTTTTATCAGAATCTGGTATTGGATTATGTCACAAGTCTGGTCTTTCAAAATGCATGAATCATAGAACATAGAACTGTGTTCTCCTTTCTTTTTCCCTTTTGGGCAAATCTTATTTTGAATGTGTTGGTGGTAATGATGATGACTGTCTCTTGAATATATTAGAGTCACACAATATATGTAATCCCTATTTTTTCATCAGTATCAAGAGGCATATAGATTGCTGTTGTTGAATTAAAAATTGGTTTAAGATTTAAGATTCTGAATCTGGGATTACACTGCAGAGAGAGAATTTTAAGTACATTTGTTGCCCAAGGCATGTTCCCATTCTTTAGCTTGATTCACTTTATGCATGCAAAAATTCAGTTAATAATTCACTTAGCTGAACTTGTGAGTCCTTAAGAAAAGGAAAAACAGCTTTGCTGTGGAAAAATATGTACCTTCAAGTCCTGCTAATGGACATTTTTTTTCTGTGGTGGCATCATTAAATTAGTAACAAAAACTGTACCTTTATAAATTTACTTTTAAATAATCTGAAACCTGTGGATAAATGATTTACAGTCCTGGCAACTTTAAGATATTTGGACTTAAAATTCTAGGTAATTCTGAGAGTGGAAATCAACACATCTTAAGAGTTATCAAAATTGAAAAACATTGCACTGGATAAATAAAAACAGCAAGTAGCACTGAAGGGTTATAAAATGCTATTTATATCTCACTCTTAGACAATATAAGGAGAAATCTCATTGGGTCACAATTAATTAATATCCCTGTTCTTGATGTTTTTGCAAAGTGGTGTGGGATTTCTATAACCTTTTTGTCATTATTCATTTGAACAGTTGATTTTTCTGGTAAATGAAGAACAGCTTGCCTAATTGTTTAATTACATACCTGTCTAATTGATCACACTAATAGTCAACAGATGGAATTCCAGACAAAAGCGAGATTTGGAATAATTTGTGTAAATCCTGTTTTTAAAGGAAAAACTATAGACATTAAATTACAAAAGTACCCAATGATTTAAGGGGAAAAAAAATTCTTGCAAATATATTTTCTTACTATATTCCAGACAACTGAATTCAATATTTATTGAGTTCAGGTGTTAATAGCAATATTAGTATTAATAATATTAATATTAATAATAATAGCAATAGCAATAGTAACATTAGCCTTTATTGTCATTGTACATCATGTATACAATGAAATTGGTTTAGCCTCTACTGGTGCAATCCATAACAGAAATACAAAACAATATGAATAGTATAGAAAATAATCTTTATACAAGTAATTGGGACAAAAACTATTCATATGCACTCAAGCAATAGCACTTAAGAGTTATATACCACTATTACAGCCCTTTCTAAGTGGTTTACAGAGTCAACATATTAACCCCAACAAACTAGGTCCTCATTTTACTGACCTTGGAAGGATGGAAGGCTGAGTCAACCTTGAGCCAGGAAGAATTGACCTGCCAAACTGTTTGATACAGTCCTTTAAGATAAGCACTGAGTTTTCTATCTCTTTATATGCACACAATCACAGAGTCACACATACATATAATATATTTTTATAGCATTTATTTAGAACAATTCTTGAGCAGAGGGACCTGATGGTTGTTCAGTTTCTTTTCTTTGTGCTTTAAGGAGAGTCATATTTGAAGGTCAACCCATTTGGCAAAAAAAAAACCCTGATACCAGCTTTCTTCCTTTGATTTTGAATTCCTATTGTTCATGCATCCTTTGGACTCTCCAGTTGTATATTTCTATTTACTTCATTGACAATATCATTGTGTCACAAAACTGTTCCCATGAATATTTCAACAGATTTCCAACTAATGTAGCCATAAGTTTAAATAAGTACTTGGTTGGAGAATGCCTTGACCGATGATATTACAAAATTCAACACCCCAACCTTATTGAAATAAAGCCAACAAATCTGCTAAAAAGTATAGATAGGTTTTCAAAATCCCCAGACCTTTTCATCAGATAATATCTAAGTGTATTTAGAGGAAGGAAGATATTAAAGTCCTGGGAAACCTTTTCATTTTAATGTCCTCTTCTGAAAAAGAGATTATACCATATTACACATATTGGCTAATGGCTTTCTTTTGACTGTGAAAATGAAACAAATGTACAGGTGAGTCCACAGAAAACTAAAGCACAAGGTAGTTGGATGCAATCTCAAATTCTTTTCGTACAAACTTGAGATTGCGTGTACTAAAAAGCAGGTAAGTTATAATTTTGATAAGTTAATTTTAGAATTGGTTTTCTGCATACATTTATTTATTAAACTGGTATTGCCAGATATAGTTATTTATTTATTTTCTTGTTTGCCACTCATGTCACCTCAAGGCAACATACACCATTATGCAAGACCATAATTTTCCTTAGTGTGATCTTATAAGTTTAATATCTAGAATGAAAGAAGTAGAATGACTTTCTTATGTAAATGGCATACATGCAGTAGGGTTATATGCCCTGATGAATACATAGGAGATGAGAAATAGCGTCCTTCCCACCCATATACAATATCCTGGTATTTGTTGCTACATATAAACACCATATCTATCTGTATGGGTGATATTTTGTTGAGGAATGACACAAAATATAATTTGGTGCACTTTATAAAGCTGTACTGTAAAACTGATTGCTATAAGAGGAGAATTTTGATGGCTAATAATGGAAAGGTCAGGGACAAAACTATTTTTTCCAATATATTGTTCCAAACCATGGTGGAGGAGCAATAGGTTATCATGGACATTTATAATAGTTTCAGTTTGGAAAATTGTTGATAGTTTGGGGGCAGACAATTGCTATTTGAGCCTTTCTATGATGTATTAACTCATCTTTACGGTCCAGCAATAAAAATGCTCCTTTCCTGGAAATCATGTAGTCAGGCTCTTAGTTTTGTGTTTGTTATTTTCTTCCCATCACAATGTGTGATTTGTTCAGCAATGTTTCTGTGACTGGGGGAAATGACTTTAGACCAGCAGATTTCCAAAATTAAAATGTTGCTTCCCTTTTCCTACTATGTCTAGCCATTCATCAGTTTAAGAGAAGTAGGCCGAGAATACTGCTCCTATTGATGGCCTTGAAGTTGTTTCTTGTTGATTTGTTTCCTATGAAAAAATACATAAATAAATAAAAGGTAAACAGAGACAGTAGAACTTGTTGCTTTCATCCTTCCCTTTCTCCTTTTTTAACATCTTAACTGAGAGAGAGAGATCAGAGAAGCTCATTGTATGTGGATCTGAATTACCGTAATAAAGATATGAACCAACTGTAGGTTTTGAAACATTTTCCCCTGGGAAGCAAACTTTTTACATAGCTCAGACTTCAGTTTTTTGTTTTGAAGAAATCAGCATTTTGAGATTGAATTCAGTGAATATTAACTGTAAAGTACATTTCTATTTCAACCTAACGACCTGATTTTCAGATGAACAGATGTCACTTCTATAAAGCATTTGTTTAAAGATATGTTTGTATGATGTGTATATTTGAAGTGTTTTTTTTGAAAAACAAATGAATTATAATTGCAATATGCTGTTCAATCTGGAATAAAAATGCTTCAACAATGCTAAGTAGTTAAATAACATTTCATATTGTATTTACTTTTTAGAATATGTTTCAGAGCTGTTTTTACATTTAGAGAATGAGTTTTAAAATTTGAATTACCTTGTGCTTTTGCAGAATCTTTATATATAAAGTTATGTAGATATGCTATTTTTTGAGATTATAAATATATAATCTCAAAAATTCAACCTCTGCAGAAACTCGTTTTGTCTTTCAAAGTAATAAATATTTATATACAATCAAAATTTTAAAGGATCACCATTTGAGAATTAAACAGGGGTTGCTTTAAAAAAAATCTGAGGATTAGCAGGAAGTTTGCATTACTACATAACCATTTGGCTTTGAACATTGTCATCGTATCAGAATCATAGTATTTAATTGCATTCTTTGTTTTCTTGCCTTCCAGCTTGAATTTGGGAAGCAATATGTTTTCAAAATAAAGAATTTATGCTGGCCAATTTACCATTAAGCCCATTATTCACTGAACTGTTGACAAAATGCAGATTTTAATCATCTGGCATTACACTCTGTTCCAAAATTATTTGCATGAAGAAAATTGGCCTTGATCGTTTCTAGTTATTTTCATTAGAGACTGTAAGGTCAAGCATCAGGGAAGCATTGGCCAAAGTTTAGTCTGCCAAAGGGAAGCTATCACTGGGCCGAGGAGACATCCCCTTGACACTGTCATAAATTAGAGGAATAATTACATGCAGTGGGACAAATTAAGGGATAAAGAAAATGAGAACCCGGAAGCAAACATTGCTTTTTTTCTCATTTCTTCATCTGAGCTAGTACTTTGTCTTGAAGGAGTGTCCCAATGTGAGAAAACTTGGACAAAACAATTAGGATATTCTGTGAAGATTCTATTCCCCCATACAATTGTGTCCAAAAACCCTTGCAGTCTTCTTGGCAAAGTTTTTTTTTTTTTCCAGAAGTAGTGTCATGTCTCAAAATACAACTTTTATAGACTGTTGTTGCACTCTAAGCCCCACCTAGTGGCTGGAGAGACTAAATACCAAGTATATTATTTGAAACTGACTCAACCCATTTAGTCATCAGCCCACACTCTCAAAACAAGTGCATGCTGGGTAGCCAGACTCAATTTTCTTTAGCATTTGGACAAGGCAGAAGCACAAAGAAGAATCTATCTTAATCTGTGGCATATGGTCATCTAAGATAAATCTATATCCCACACACAGAGCATCACTGGTGATATTTAAATTTCTTGTATTTATTAATTGTTATGTTCAGCAGTAACTCAGTACTGTCTATCTTGTATTTGTTTCTCACTGTATGTACCCCTATTTTCCCCAGTTTCACCATATCCTGATCTTTCAATAAAGCATTCAGATCTACAAACACAGTCTGTTTTACTGGAGGATAGGTGGGTTTAGCTGCATGTTGAGTTGTTGAACTAATGTGTTGTGAAGATAGAACAAGTAGATTGCCATAGCCTCCTTTCTAAAGCTAAAAGAAAGTGATTTGTCCAAAGTCACCAAGTTGGCTTTGTGCCGAAGGTAAGACTAGAACTCATGGTTTCTCGGTTTCTAGCCTGATATTTTTACCATGACATCAAGATAGAAGCACCATTTATTAATGCTTTGTTTTAAATCAGTACATTTCACATTCATTGATAGGTGCTGTTTGGATGAAAGACAATATGAGGCCATCAACAGCATATCCAAATTATTATAGGCTGAATTCTTTTAGACACATTTTATAGTCTGGATGTGAATCATGTAGGCTGCATCCAAAATTCATATTCTCAGCTTTGGCAATTGGATATACCTATAAAACTATTGAATAACATTAAATGAAGAGCTATATTATACCAACATCAAATCAAAGCAAACACTCATAAGCAACAGAAATAAATACTCAGTATTAGAAATATATACTCCTCACCCAGGAGTATAAATTATTATCCAAAGAGAAATCATTATTTTGACTGAAGAAGAACCATTTGCTCCTTAATGAAAAAGGCTTATTTTAAGGACTGCCTAGGGATCCTAAACTGGTCAACAGAATTCAAAATAAATAAATATAATTCAAACCAAACAATTGAAACATATTTGGTTTTTTTCCTTTCTTTTTCCTGTCCCAGTCATTTTCAGCTTTTGGAACAGTGTGTGCTTATTACTCCAGGAAATAGCCAAATGCATTGAAATTTGCACAGTAGTCTCTTGAGGGGATTTTTGGGGGGTTCTGATTTACTTTCCATTTCATGCATCATTTAAGACTGGAAGATAGGCACAGCCTTAACACAAGGTTAAGGCATCTCCCTGGCATTATGTCTGCTTGAGTTTTTTTTTTTTCCAAAGAAAGACAGATCAGTGTTGTCATTCATTTTTTTAGCCAGTCATTTCCATAGCACCCCACAAAGCATGAAATCAAAGCAACTCTAAAACATAAGGACAACTCTTAACACCCCAGATAAAATATTTCAGGTTCAGTAGAGAATCCCTAGTCTTTTGAAGCAAGAAATATTTACACAAAACTATTCAAAAATGTAAAACATTCATATCTGAGATCCATATAAAGAGTTTACCAAGATAATAAGATTAAGAATTTACCTCAGCACATGATCATTTGGCTTGCATCAGAAGCGTAATATTTAAGCACATTCTCTGATTTCTTTTCTTCAAGCTGGAATTTGGGAAGTAATGGTTTGGTTTTTATTAACTTATTTTTTAATGTTTTATTACAATTTTTCAGTACAAGGAAAGTATTAAAATAAAGAAAAAAGATAGAAAAGAAGAAGAAAAGTAAAAAAAACCAGAACACAGAATTATTAAAACACAGAACATAGAATAGTAGGATAGTCTTGGAGGTCTTCTGGAGGTCCAGTGGTCACCAACTGGTGGTCCACGTCCCACTGGTGGTTCATGAGAAAATTTTGGTGGTCTGCAGAGAAATGTCACCCCCAGAGCACCCCCCAAAGCAATTAATCCAGGCTGTGCTAGAACACAAGGCTGCACCACCCACATAGCTTATGTCGGAACAACACGAGGTAGTGAGGGGAGGGGGGAAAGGGCAGAGGGGGGAACTTTCCTGACCACCAGGCTGCTTCTTTCCACTTCTTTCTTCTTCTGCTTTTGGCTGCACACTCCCCCAAACTCCGCCAGAAATGAGACTTTAAGACCTTGCAAGACCTCCTACTCCAAGAAGCTGCACCTGCAAAGACTCATTTCTGGGGGAGTTGGGGAGGGAGAGAAAGACTTCTGCTGTTTCTGCTGATTTCCTTGCATGGAGCCAAAAGATCCCAGATAAAGAATGATCGATCGGTTGGAAAATGGGTGGAGAATTTTCCTGCAGACTTTTTTGGGGGATTTTCCCAGGGTTTCTGCAGACAAAGACCCTGGGAAAATCCCCAAAAAAGTCTGCAGGAAAATCCCCCACCTCATTTTGCTACCGATCAGAGAATACTCTCTCTCTCTTTCTTTCTCTCTCTCTCTTCTTCCCTCCCTCCCTCCCCCTGAGAACTGAGCTCAAAAGCAGGTTAAGAATTTGGCTGCCTTGGAGGGTGTGTGTGTGTGTGTGTGTGTGTGTGTGTGAGAGAGAGAGAGAGAGAGAGAGAGAGAGAGAGAGAGAGAGAGAGAG
>BLBF01000032.1:12177363-12191061 GCA_015471245.1 Laticauda colubrina | reverse complement strand
GAGAGAGAGAGAGAGAGAGAGAGAGAGAGAGAGAGAGAGAGAGAGAGAGAGATTATCACCACCAGCCCTCTGAGGTTAGATCAGATCTGTCTCTCTCTCTCTCTCTCCCACCAACGGCAGCAAGCCACCGCCAGTCCGAATTCATATTAGTGATCCACGGGATTTAAAGTTCTGAGTTTATTGGTCCCTGAGGTCCAAAAGGTTGCTTACAACATGATAAATGATTCTTCCATTTTTGTTTGTACAATAATCTTGCAGTAGTTTCCATATACATTATTATTGTCTTATTTGTCTTTCCTAGTTCAACGTGCATAAAACCCAATAGAAATAATTTTGCTTACATTGTAATATCAATCCTCAGTACCTGTTGCAACATTGGACAAATTGACACCCAAAATGTATTTGCTTTTTCACATGTCCGCCATGCATAATGTACCAGTCTACTAGATATAGTATTTATGCTGGCCAGTTTATTGAATCAAATCAAATATCATTATTACAATCTTTGGCCAGCCTTTATAATTAAAAAATAATACAATAAAAGAAATAATGGTTAGGTGCCAGCCAGTTTATCACTGGGCTACCCTTCTAGTACTGCATCTTGTAAGCTGCATGAAAATTCAGCAGGATAACATTAGATAAATAAATAAAGATACATATAAATCTTTCCTGTTTTATGTACCTAGAGGAGCCTTTCTTGTTGGTGTACTTCAACATATTGTTTAAAGCAACATCTTGACATTTTAACATGAAGCATTCAGAACTTGCTGAAAATGTTTGTACTGCAAACTCTACATGTGCACAATGTACCACATCACCTCTTCCATTTATCAAATCTGCTTGAATCAGAATGAAGTCTGACTCAATAAGCCCTGTTCTATATAATGAAGGAAAGATCTGATCCCCTGAAAATTTATCTTCAATAGGACATGGTTTTGTTGGTTGCAAGAAAATACAAAACAAAAAATTCTTCTGTTCACAAAAGAAGAGCCACACTCATTAAAGAGAGGGCTTTCTATGAGGAGAAAGAGAGAGAAATTCTGTGACATTCTTGAGCAAAGAAATTATCTGAAGACATGGGAAAGACATAAAGATACAGGTAAAACTCAAAAAATTAGAATATCATGCAAAAATTCATTTATTTCAGTAATGCAACTTAAAAGGTTAAATTAATATGTGAGATAGACTCATGACATGCAAAGCAAGATAGTTCAAGCCGTGATTTGTCATAATTGCGATGATTATGGCTTACAGCTCATGAAAACCCCAAATCCACAATCTCAGAAAATTAGAATATTACATGCAATCAATAAAACAAGGATTATACATAGAACAATATCAGACCTCTGAAAAGTATAAGCACACATATGTACTCAGTACTTGGTTTGGGCCCCTTTTGCAGCAATTACTGCCTCAATGAGGCATGGCATGGAAGCTATCAGCCTGTGGCACTGCTGAGGTGTTATGGAAGACCAGGATGCTTCAATAGTGGCCTTCAGCTCTTCTGCACTGTTTGGTCTCATGTCTCTCATCTTTCTCTTGGCAATGCCCCATAGATTCTCTATGGGGTTCAGGTCAGGTGAGTTTGCTGGCCAATCAAGCACAAGAATCCCATGGTCACTAAACCAGGTTTTGGTGCTTTTGGCAGTGTGGGTAGGTACCAAGTCCAGCTGGAAAATGAAGTCAGCATCCCCATAAAGCTCATCTGCAGAAGGAAGCATGAAGTGCTCCAAAATCTTCTGGGTCTGACGTCTGCATTGACCCTGGATTTAATGAAGCACAGTGGACCAACACCAGCAGATGACATGGCTCCCCAAATCAACACAGACTGTGGAAACTTCACACTGGACTTCAAGCATCTTGCAGTGTGTGCCTCTCCATTCTTCCTCCAAACTCTGGGTCCTTGGTTTCCAAATGAGATTCAAAAGTTGCTCTCATCAGAAAAGTGGACTTTGGACCACTGAGCAACAGACCAGTTCTGTTTTTCTTTAGCCCAGGTAAGACGCTTCTGATGTTGTTTGTTGTTCAGGAGCAGCTTGACAAGAGGAATATGACATTTGAAGCCTGTGTCCAGGATCCATCTGTGTGTGGTAGCTCTTGGATGCACTGACTCCAGCCTCAGTCCACTCCTTGTGAAAGTCCCCAACACTTTTGAATGGCCTTTTCCTGACAATCCTCTCCAGGCTGTGGTCATCCCTGCTGCTTGGGCACCTTTTTCTTCCACGCTTTTCCCTTTCTATTCATATGCTTTGATACAGCACTTTGGGAACATCCAACTTCTTTTGCAATTACCTTTTGAGGCTTTCCCTCCTTATGGAGGGTGTCAATGATGGTTTTCTGCACAACTGTCAGGTCAGCAGTCTTTCCCATGATTGTAATTCCTACTGAACTAGACTGAGAGACCATTTAAAGGCTCAGGAACCCTTTGCATATGTTATGGCTTAATTAGCTGATTAGAGTGGGACACTTTGAACCTAGAATATTGAACCTTTTCACAATATTCTAATTTTCTGAGATTGTGGATTTGGGGTTTTCATGATCCTCTAAGCCATAATCATCTCAATTATGCCATATCACAGCTTGCACTATTTTGCTTTGCATGTAATGAGTCTATCTCATGTATTAGTTTCACCTTTTAAGTTGCATTACTGAAATAAATGAACTTTTGCATGATATTCTAATTTTTCGAGGTTCACCTGTAAGTAGCATGCAGTATACAAGTAAGGCATGATTCTTATTGCTGAATGTCCTCAGTTTAAAACAAAAATGGATAAAAGAAATTACGACCTTTTAATTAGAACTAAACACAGAAATTTTTCTGCTGGAGATAATAAAAGGTGACTGCACAAAAGAGATATAATATTTAATTTTGTAATATAATCACTGCAGTGAGACTAGCACTTGCACAGTGTTGGAAAGGAGACCTCATGCCAACAGAGAGTTTAATAATCCAAAAAATCTACAATTGCACTGAAATGGATAAACTTACTCTAAAATTAAAAGAAAAGGAAGATTGTAAGTATTATACAGTCTGGGAAAACTGGTACAAATGGATAAACAATAGAAACCAGTGAGTAAATAAATGAGGAAGGAATAGTTTAAAGAGGTAAATTGTATGAGTAAATTACTATGTATGAGTAATAACCAAAATGTGAAATAGGTATTGGAATAAAATTTGGTATATAAGTACCGTCAACTTGATTTGTAATGTATACACTGTTTTTCATTTTAATGAAATGTATTGTATTTTGTATTTATCTTTTTTGATGTTTAATACAGTGTTTTTAATTAAAATTTAAAAAAAAATAAAACAAAAATTGTAATGGCCTTTCGTTTAGGAAAGTTGCCCATCACTGCACATGAGAACAAAGAACAAAGTTGCCTTGAGATTTAAAGATATGAAATGTTGTAAATCTATTTTAATGCAGGGGTCCACGACCCTTGGGCCACAGTGCCAGAAGCTGGGATGTGCAAACAAGTGAACCCCATCTGTGGGATGCAGCCAACATGCGAAACCACACCACCTCCAGTCTTCAGAAAAACCTGTCTCCACTGAACCGGTCCCTAGTGCCCAAAAGGTTGGGGGCTGCTGTCCTAATGCATATCCTAAGCAGAAAGTAGTTCGAGGAAGCACTGGGATCATGCCCATCTCTAATAGCTTAATCAAATAGATCATTTTCATTTGGGTACAGATCCTTTAATCCAACACTCCACTTTCTTCCCCATATAAAAACTTATATGTTTCATGATGACTAAAGGATAGAGTCAGAGAAAAGGAAAATAAGTAAAAGATATAGCCAGGCTAAAGGAAATAGGCAGATAAATGGCTGAAGCTTGGAACATGGGCCCCTTGTCAGTCAACAAGAGTGCTGATTTATCACTAAGTTACCAGGTACTTAGGGGCCAGGGGCTCAGCAGCCCAAGAAAAGAACAATCAAGTACTTAATAGCTGGCCATTGACACTCCCCAATTAACAATAAAAGCCACATACAACCAGGCACTCCCTAAATACTGTACACAGAACAGCCCCGTACACACATTCTGAACAGAGAGAAGTTCCCTGAAGATGGGTTCCAGCACAAATCCGAAGCTTTGAAGAATAAACTTCTGGTCCCAGTGACAGACTCAGATCAATCTTAACAGATAAAAAGATAATCAGAGTTGGAAGGGACCTTGTAGATCATCTAGTCCAACCCCCTACACCATTTCTCTCTCTTCTTGAAAGTCTCAAGTGATGATGCTCCCACAACTTCCGAGGGCAAGCTGTTCCATTGGTTGATTGTTCTCATTGTCCGAAAGTTTCTCCTTATTTCCAGGTTAAATCTCTCCTTGTTCAGTTTCCATCCATTATTCCTTGTCTGGTTTTCGGGTGCTTTAGAAAATAGCTTGAACCCTTCCTCCCTATAGCAGCCCCTCAAATATTGGAACACTGCTATCATGTCTCCCCTGGTCTTTCTCTTCACTAGACTAGCCATGCCCAATTCCTGCAACTGTAACTTTCTAACTTTCATGAGGACATCTCTTTTGCCTTGCTTTAAACAAATTGCAAAAAGTGTTATCCAATAACATCTAATGTGTGACTTCCAGCATTGGTAGTGCCCAAAAGTTAAGGTTTAAAGAGCTAAGGGGAAAAATATATACTTTAAGCCTTATACATTCTTTTAAAGACATGCATTCTCTCTCTTTAACTCCTGAACCCCTTCTGAAGTAGTCCCTGATTCTGCCCACATTGAAGAGTGGACTGTATAAAGTGTACAGCAAGTTTGATGTATTTTTTAGTTATATCTATAGCAAAGAAGGTTGGGATTCTGTTTCTATTTTTTTTATTATTTTTTCCCTTCTTTCTTTCTTGTACTTTTATTTTTCCTCTTTCTTGGGCTTCTCCCCTACCTTTCTGTTCATCTTTTAACTTCATTTTTTCCTGAAAAATCAATAAAGATAAATAAAATTAGTTTATGGATGAGACATGAAATATGGGAAGAAGATATATTTTGTTGAAGTACCAGAGAGGATGATAAGTTATTAAGATTGTACTTGATGGAGGGGAAAGTCATTTCTTTATATGTTTCCTTTTTCTTTATTTTTTTTCTTTTTCTCTGTATTTATTTATTTTTTTACTTTTTAGTATTTTCTTCATTTAGCTTTGTATCTGAAAACTTTAATAAAAATTATTATTTAAAATATGAATATCTAGCCTACCCAAACACTGTTTATTCTTAACCTATATTAGTTCATACTAGGTTCATTATGTCCTATATTATAAATCTTTAATCAAGATTTGACAACTATAATGAAAATAATGAAAATATCTTGCCGAAACAAGATGGTAGAGTTCAGTTCTTTCATATAATCAATACTCATAAAAGTCTCCGGAGATATTAATTTTCATAATTTTATAAATATTTATGTAAAAGATCTATTATTCTTCCTACCAGCAGCCTAGAATTGTAAACAAGTTACAGAGAAGAGCTAAGCCCAAGAGTAAACCATGATTTTAAAGGACCTTTATAAATTGCCCCCATGATATTAAGAATTTCTCAAAACTTTTTGTGAAGCCTTCTGTGTTAAACCACTTTGGAACTGTCACTCACTTTCTGATGTTCTCCTTGCCAGCTTCTGAAACTCACATTGATTTTCTTAAGTTTGTCCTCAAATAAAGTAAAATAGGTTCATCTCTGAAATTCATGTTCTTGCCAGACACAGTTCCTCTGATATATTGCAACAATACATCAGAGAAAAGCTGGCTTATTGATCTATTACAGTGATACTACAGATCCTTAGAGAAGAAACAAGTTAGAATTCCAACTTTTTTAAAAAAGTGAGCCTTCTTTTCAGACATGGTCTACTGCTGGCTAAGGAATTTCACTGTAATATCTCCCCCCCCCCCCAAAAAAAAAAAAAACACAAAAAACCTCTAGGTGAAATCATATCAGATTGCAAGGTGGACATTTCAAAGAACATGCTCTTTATTGGCACAAATTTAGTGCAGCTTTTGTTACTGGGAATGTAGCCAGATACTCTTCATAAATTCTTCAGAGCCAAGCCTTTTAAGCTGAAAGTAGGCCAAAGTCACTTAGAAAATGATGGAATAAAATTCTACCAAAAAGAAGTAAAAGAGAGTAGAAGAAATGGTGCTGTTCTCCTAATATGCACATATTGTTATAATGTGTTAGCTTCTGTGGGACCAAAGATTGAGGTTCCTAGCTAGTGCAAAAACCAAATAATGTATATCAGGTCACAAAATTTTTCTCCTGCAAACATCCATGGAAACATGGAAAGAGCCTGAAATAAGTTAGAATCATTTGAATGATAGTGGTTGGAAGAATATAAGGGAATGAGGAGCAAGTTGGAAAGATTAATAAGAAGATAAAAGGGAGAAAATGCAAACCTTTTCTTCTTGCAGCACTCTGTCCAATTGAGGTTCCTTTTTTTTTTTTTTGCAGTTAGCAGATAAGATGGCCCCTTTGGAGGTTCAAAGCAATCAGGATTATGGGCAGGCAATTCTCATCCAAGGGAGGAAAGAAAGACTGAGCACTTAACTGGGGAGAGAAAATTTTAGGGCTTTGACTGAGAAAGGATTAAGCCATGAGGTGTCATGAGAAAGACTCCAAGTATTGTGATCCTACCTTAGTCGCTACCAGTTTGGTGAGTGATTGCGTGTGTGCACATGCGCCCCTAGCGCATGCCCCTAACAAGCCAATCAGCTGAGAGGATGAAGAAATGAAAAGCTGGGAGTGAGCCTCCACCCCCATGCACCTTTTGGTCTTTTATCCTCTCAGCTGATAGTTGGAGGCCTTTTTCCCTCTCCTCTCAGCTGATCAGAGGCTGTTTTAAACTACCAGTTCACGGGTAGTGATTTTTACTACGGGTTCAGCTGAACTGGGCCGAACCGGTAGCATACCATCATTGAAGACTCTGGAGGGAATACATATAACAAATAAAGACGGATCAAACAGCCAGGTAGAGGAGAATGAGGCAAATGACTTTTGCAGACCTAGCTGATACTCTGGACACTTGCAATGGCAGCAAGGAGGGAGGAATGGGATATTCTATATGGTAAAGTAGACACAGTTGCTTCAAAGTTTGCTCCATCAGTTAAACATGAAAGTCTCAGATAGTCTCGAGGTTCTTAGAAAGCCTTTCTGCCAGATGAAAAGGGGATTCATCCCAACATATCTAATAGCTTAGTATTCCTTCATATCAATCTTGTACCTATGTGATACTGTCTATATAGCTGTGTGGTTTCTGTTTCTTTATTTTAAAAAAACCCTATGTACCACTTGAATCTAGAGGTTTGTTTTTATTGACAAGGAATGACACACACGCACACATACACACACACACACACACACCTTCTTAGTAACTCAGCTCCAGGCTTTGTTTAAAGCAACTCACAACGATACTGAAGAAATCCTTATTTAGGGTTCCTGAGAGATCCAGCTTTGAACACAGCAGAATTTCTGCACTAAGCAGTCGCTACAAACAAACTTATTTTCAATCATTCTCATTCAGTGTGATAAAAGAAAAAAGAAAACATGGTTGTTTTGTTTTCTAAAGAAAAGAACATTGTGGATCTTTCTCAAGAGTCTTGCATTTTGATTAGTTACATGGTGACTAAGGAACAGCTATATCTTCTCTGTTGAAACACATATCGCTAGCCGATCTGTTTCATGAAATCATGTTTTTCTTGTTATTAAGACATATAAGGCCACTCACTAAAAGAGTCAAGATAGTGTGCAGAATTAAAGACATCACAATATACATCCAAATACTGAAAACTGAGTGCTTTGGAGAAATACATAAACAATAAAAGTCAACCATTCATTTTTAATTCACTGAGACCACAAATTACCTTAGTTTCTACCCTGCCAGCAAACCCAAGTCTTTAAAACTTTATATATCTTGGAAGGCCTGATATTCCAGAGTGATGGCAGAGAAGGTATGTTCCCAGGGTTCCACAAGATGGCATCATTTAGAAATGGAAGCCAGAATATGACCATTCTGCTGGACTTTATAAGATGGGTAGATCCTGGGGAAAAGTGGTCCTACTTAAGCAAGTCATGACAAGTTTTATGGATGATGATCAGCACCTGGAACTGCACCCAAAACCTAACTGATAACTAGTGTAGCTTGGAAAGTAGGGGTAGCACATAGGTATGCCAAGATGTGCCCATAACTACTTATACAACTTCATTCTGTAGTTTCTCAGGGCAGACCCACATGAATCAAATCACAATAATCCAGATACAACTCAGAATCTAGTCTGTTTTTGATTTTTCCTCCCAAATAGAAAACTGTACAATTGTTCTCTGCATCCCCTTTTCATTTATTCAGAAATAAGTTATTTGATCCAAGCTTTTAGAACACTGGTTTATTCAGTACCACCTTTGCTTTGCTGGTTCATTTTTTAAAAAGAATTTTTCACAGTACATACATTCTACCCTGTTTCTTCTTTTCAACTTTACTTACAAAAATTGAGGAAGGCTTTGCAATTGCAATTGTAGTCTAGATTTAAACAATTAAAGAACAACCAGAAAGTAATGTGGAGACTCACTATATGTACTTTTTATTTCTTTTAAAATTTATGCCACAGTGCCCCTCAATAGCCTGAACATGTGGATAGCATTGGAACAAAATATAGTCCCTCATTTACTAAAGGACAAAAATGATTTATGGAAAGCATGGGGGCTTCTGAAAGTTAATGCCACAGGACAATTATTTCTATCAATAAAGGAGAATTATATCTATCTTTTGTTCAAGGGAACACCTCATCTGAAACATTTTAAAGGAGTCTACTTTTGTATTATCTTCAGTGCTTGACTTGTGTTTGACAATAAATTGGCACTGGTAAGAAACTTTACATAAAGAATTGGCAAGGATCTGTAAAGTTCCCTGCTACACCTACAAGTAGTCCTCAACTTACAACTGCTCATTTAATGACCTTTTGAAGTTACAACAGCACTGAAAAAAGTGACCATTTTTCCCATTATGACCATTCCAGCATCCATATGGTCACTTGATCAAAATTTGGATGCTTGATCACAGGGGGATCATGTGATCCCCTTTTGCAACCTTCCAATAAGCACAATCAATGGGGATTCCAGATTCACTCAACAACCATGTGAACTAACTTAACAACTGCAGTGATTCACCTAACAACTGTGGCAAGAATGGTCATAAAATGGGACAAAACTCACTCAACAACTGTCTTGCTTAGCAATGGAAATTTCAGGTTCAGTTGTGGTTATAGTCTAAGAACTAGCTATATTTAAATTAGAAAAATAAATGGCAAATCAAAGATTTAATTCAAAGAATTTCATTTCCTCCAAAGAATCTCCATAAGCTCCAAAAGCATCCTTAGAAAATCAAAACAATAGGTAGAGCCCAGTAGTTACTTTGGACATGAGTTGGAAGAAAAGAGAGAGAAAAGCTGAGAGTTCAGGAAAAAGGAAACATTCTTGCTGGTGGCTAGCACCAGTTTCATCCATTTTCTTTCTAGTAAGTAGGTGATTTTATAAATGGCCATTTTGTGGCTGCTGTCCAAAAATGTATCACTCTGCTGTATACTAATCATGGGTATAAGAATAAGGGCAGATTTGGAGGAGGCTTTCACAAAAGTATAGAAAAAGTTGGGATGAGAATGGGAAATAGAATTTAAAGAGGAGAAAAATGGAATATCCTCAATGGGTAAAGAGAATAGAAATGACTGGCCAGGAATACTGAAAAGCTGAAAGGAATGTAGTAAGGTATGCTGGAAGAGAGATGGCCTGTTGGAACTCTTATTGAGTAGGGCAGATAGTGGCCTTATCTTTCCAATCTCCCAAGTTTAATGTGCCATTCCTTGAATGACTTTCAGTTCTGCTATTTGACAGCTGGCCCAGACAACTGAAAAGGGCATGGCTAAATGAGCAAATTCTGCTTTCCCTTCCACTGAACTGAACAAATCCCCCTTTTCTGAAAAAGCATATATAACAGACCAGTAATTCCTGTAGGAAGCTGTTATAAATGAGCTTCAAATTCTCAGTAGATGTTACAGAAGAGAGAAAAGAGGTATTAACATAATATTTAAGGAAAAAAATACAGTAGTCCTTGATTACAAAGGCATATTGTGACGAGTCAGAATTACAACAGCCTCAGAAAGGGTGCTTTTCAGCCCATAAAGGACTCCCCCCACCCCTGTTGTCTCTCTTCTATAACATCTAGTGAGAATTTGAGCTCATTTACAGCAGCTTACTACAGGAAATATTGGTCTGTTATATATGCTTTTTCAGAAAAAGGGGATTTGTTCAGTTCAGTGGAAGGGAAAGTGAAAAATGCTCACTTAGCCATGCCTTTTTCAGTTGTCTGGGCCAGCTGTCAAATAGTAGAATTGAAAGCATTCAATTGAATTATAAATCACATGATTTCAGGGCATTTGGATCCAGTCATAACTACGAACAGGTTGCCAAGCATCAATAATGCACACACACACACACACACACACACACACACACACACACACACCATGGTCATGGAAGGCGGGTGCATTTTGGGCACTTGGCAATCTGTTTGTACTTATGTTTGGCTGCCAACTGTCCAGCAATTATATGATTGCCATTTACAATTTTCTCTGCCAGCTTTCCCAGAAAGTCATTGGGGAAGCCAGCAGAGAAGGTTACAAGTTGTTGCCACCTGCCATCTTATCTATGGCAACTGACTAAAACAGCTATTGACCAAGATGTGCAGAAACAAACCTTAAATCATGAAGACTTAGGTTCCATTTCTTCACCCTGCAGAAGGATGTTAGCTCTTGTGCATCAAACTCATGCAACTGACTGTGGAGTCAAAACCAAAGTTTTTTTAAAAAAAATCAGGAAGAACTGAGCTTCATTTCTGCAACCCATTGGAGGAGCTTTCTTCTGTGTATGGAGGAAAGCTGAAATCTTTCCATAGGATGAAAAAATGAAACTTGAATCATGAAGATCTAAGCTGTACCCAGAAAAAAGATATTTCTCCAGAGGGTGGAGAAATGAAGCTTAAATCCTGATGATCAGAACTCTATTTCTGTACCCCACTGGAAGAGTTCTCTTCTGTTCATGGAACAAAGCTGAACTCATTCTGCAGGGTGCCAAAATGGAACCTAAGATGATTCTTCTAAATTCATCATGTCCAGGAGGCCTCAACTAGTTTCTGTGCCTAACAGTGCATGTAAATAGCAGGAACCTTCCAAACAATCATGAGAATGGTGCCCACTTGGAGAATAGTGTGAAGTAGCCCATGTGGGAAGATTGTGCCTCACATTGGCTGGGCATTCCTGACAACTGCAGTGCAAAGGTAAGTTGGAGCAATTTACCTGTACTGCTATGCCCTGTAGTTGGCCAAAATCTACTAGACTTCCCCACATTTTTCTTGATGATCCATGTGATCACTTAACGACTGCAACTGGAAGAGCAGTAGTTGAGGGAAGTGTTGTGCGGGTGTCTTGCTTAACAACTACTTCACTCAAAAACAAAGATTCCAGGCACAATTGTGGTCATAAGTTGAGGACTACCTGTACTTTACTAAGCTTCTTGAGATAGCTGAGGTCAACAACAGTTAAACTGAAAGCTTTGAATAGCTCTCAATAACTTTGGGTGACTGCTGTGGACATCATCAGCACATTTTCTTATTCCTTGTAATTCCATTGAGTTCTTGAATTTCCAGAAGTCTATTTACCACCTGGATATTTCATGCCTACCTTCTCCAATGCTGTAAAGCTTTCCAGCACCCCATAATTAGTAACTGGTGGTTTGCTAGAAAAACCAGTGGTGGTATGCTTACTGGTTCAGACTAGCTTGGCAGAACCAAATGGTAGTAGAAAAAGCCTCCAACGATCAGCTGGGGGGGGGGATGACAATCAGCTGAGAGGAGAAATAAGAGAAAAGCACAGGATAGCACCCCTGCACTTTTCTCTTATTTATCCTCTCAGCTGATTGGTGCTGCAGGTCTCACTTGGTGTGGAGAAAGCCACGTGCTGGCATAAGGCAAAGCACACCCACCAAGCCACGCCCACCAAACCGATGGTAAAACAATTTGAATCCCACCACTGTAGAAAAACCCTTGGCCTGAGGAAGACAACCTTCTTTACATGTACTCTTCCTCAACAAGTGTCCGTGCATATCTATGTATGTTTTTGACTCATCGTCTTGTCCTTTTTGCAGTTCTCAAGAATTTTGTAGTTCTTGCCAATTCTGGGCTTAGATGAGATTTCTAAAATCTTCAAATTTCTTTTTTGTGAAAACATCTCAAGAAAACAAAACTGGTGCTGATTGGTTATCTTTGCAGTTCTTACACAGTTAAGAAATTCACCATGTAGAGGTCAAATGGATGCCAAAGAGATCTGATTAACTTTTGCAAATGTTTGTG
Source organism: Laticauda colubrina (assembly GCA_015471245.1). Taxonomy (NCBI): domain Eukaryota; kingdom Metazoa; phylum Chordata; class Lepidosauria; order Squamata; family Elapidae; genus Laticauda; species Laticauda colubrina. Next base: position 12,178,677 of record BLBF01000032.1, on the reverse strand, counting down.
AGAAAGAATGGACATATGGTACACACTGATGATGTCTCAATCAAATCACAAATCAGATTTGTAAGTCTGATTTGGGATTTGGGTCTATTAGACCTGGGCAAATCATGGATGACTGGTATGATTTAATGGTACATTATGTATGTTTTTCCTCTAATTTATACCAGTTAGTGACTTGGTATTCTTCACTGTAAGATAACAGCATCTCACAAAAACAAAGAAACTTTTTTCTGCCCCATAAACAATGGTATTGTGTACAGGTTGCAAGGTAAAAAAACAATACCCCTACAGGTGTACATGATGAGTTATTATTTTTATTAGAATTAAAATGCCCTCAATAACTGAAGAGATATTTCATTAACTCACAAAAACCATTTACTGGCATTTTTAACATCTGTTAGATACCTATTCATGCTAGTGACAATGTTCTGAAGTATTTGCCAAATATTTAATGAACAAGCTGCTTTGTATAATCAAATAATTGGGGGAATGTGATTACAAATTTGAGGTTGTCCCCAAACCTAAATGCAAGATCAAAGTTAAATAGATTTTTCAAGATCCCACCTTTACTTTCCATATCTTGGTTAAAAAGAATTGGGAGTAGGAATATCCTTTCTTCTTCTTCTGTTCAATTGGGTTCAATTCCTGGAGACTGCCTGCACAAGACCCTGCAATTTTCTTGGCATGGTTTTCCAGAAGTGGCTTGTCATTCCTTCCTTTCTAGGGCTAAGAGAGTGACTGGCCCAAGGTCACCAGCTGGCAAGTGTTTATTTATTTGTTTTGGCCTGTGACTGTAAAACACATATAGTGTATTTTTGAGGTGTCCTTGAAAGCTTATACAATTGAAATTATTGGTAATGATTAAGTTTAGCTTGAGTCAAACTCAATTCTGGCTCTCCAAATCATCAAAACCTTGGAGTTATCTTGAGAACATTATAATGGTTTGATATTGCCTTCTTCTGGTATCCTTTTAAAATATTTTGTTAAAGGTTTTAATTTTTTAAAATATTGAATTAATTATTTTCCCCTTTCTAGGTCTTGCACTTCTGACATGAGATGAGAGTAATTTTAACTGGCCAGACATGTATGAAAACTGGAGACCAATTATTCTTAGGCTTTCACAATTCTCTGAATTTTGAGCTTGAAGGTCCCACACCATAAGTGCCTGCCTGTCTGTCTGTCTCTCTCTCTCTTTTGCTCTCTCTCTTTCTCCCCTCTCATCCATCTATCTATCTTTCTATCTACCATCTATCTTTCTATCTATCTATCTATCTATCTATCTATCTATCTATCTATCTATCTATCTATCTATCTATC
>BLBF01000032.1:12145060-12172349 GCA_015471245.1 Laticauda colubrina | reverse complement strand
CTACATCTTTAAGAGCAGCATTAGTGTGGGCAGCTAAGAAAAACTATATCATTAACCATTTAGATGTAGAAACTGCTTATCTACATGCACCATTGCAGCACACTATATATTTAAGAAAACCAATTGGCATAAAAGAAAATAAAATAAATAGTGATGATTGTTGGAAACTCAAAAAGAGTCTTTACGGGTTGAAACAATCTGGGCTTGAGTGGAACCAATATATTGTGAAAGAGTTAAACAATATAGGTTTTAAATCTGGTTTAGCAGATCCGTGTGTGTTTAAAAGAGAAAATAATGGAACGGTATCATTATTATTATTATTTACTGATGATATTGCTTTAATAACTAAAACTAATAATGAAGCTAATGAGATTATATCATTATTAGCCAAAAAGATAAAAATAAAGCATTTAGGTGAAATTAAAAGGTATCTAGGATTGACAATAAATAAAACAAATAATGGTTTTAAGATATCTCAAGAAGATAAAATTTGCCAATTAATTAAAACTTATAAGATGGAACTTTGTAAACCGGCAAAGACTCCAATGAGTTAGGAAGTTTGCCAAACTAATGATCAAAGTCCCAAATTTGATAAGTCCATATATCAATCTTTGATTGGTAGCTTATCATATATAAGCAATTGGTCAAGGGCAGATATAGCTTATAGTGTAAATCAGCTGGCACGTTTTAATTCAGATCCAAAAGAATGTCATTGGAAATCCTTAAAAAGAATATTGAGATATCTTAAGGGAACAATAAACCATGCATTATATATAGAACCAAAGGGTGATTTGAGTCTTAGTGCTTATGCAGATGCAAGTTTTGCAACTGATATAGCCACTAGAAAATCAACATCTGGGATGGCTATATTATTTGGTAAGACACTAATAGGATGGAGGTCAATCAGACAACAGCATATTAGTTTATCCACGATGGAAGCAGAATTTTCATGTCTGTCATTATTATGCACTGACTTGATTTTCTACAAACAGTTATTGTTGGACATGGGTATAACTGTAAAAGATCCCATTATGGTGTATGAGGATAACCAAGCAGCTATAAAGTTAACCACTAGTATTGCTGTAAAAACTAGATCAAAACATACTGACTTAAGATATTTGAATGTAAGAGAATCAGTGAAAAATGGACTTATAAAATTAGAATACTGCTTATCAGAAGATAACATTGCAGACCAATTTACAAAAGCTCAAGGAGCAACTAAGTTTAAAGAAAGCTACGAAAAATATTTTCTAAAGATGTAAATGATTCATAGTTATTATGTAAACTAAAAGGGGAGAATGTTAGCTTGTCTACCTAACCCTGGTTGGGGAACTCAGGCTTAACAATTCAAATCCTTATTCAACCCTGAAATCCCTTTAAGTCAGGAATATTATTACAAGGCTAAATCAGATTTGCTGTCAGGGCATAAATGAGGGTGGGGTCATATATTTATGTTTAAGGTTACTTGAGAGAAGAAAAAGTTAAACAGAAATTCTTTGTGCTTTACTATAGTCTCAGTGTAATTTATCTGGGAGCAATTTCCAGGGCTAATAGATTGGATTTATAGTTTACCTCACAATTGGCAAAATGTTCAAGTCTGCAGTTAAATTCTGCTGAAAATAATTTTCTTCAGTCCTGTCACCAATCAAGAGCAGATGGATTGGAAGAAAAAATACCAAACAGAATCACTTCTTTCTCTGTTCTCCAACAAACCTTTGATGGATAAAAGATACTGTTCTACTATCAGGTGAGGAAAAAACGAACATTTACAGCAGAGGGGGCATGCATAAGCGCACCAACGTGCCTACCGTCCCTGTCCTATTGTTTCTTTTATTTTTTTTTATATGGAATCATTTCATGTATTCATAACTATGTTTATCCTGATACTTATTATCCTTTAAATGATTGACAAATCAAAAAATAAATAAAATAAATAACAATTTATTTTTCAATAAAAGTAATTTTGAAATAAAAATAAAGACTTCTGAGCAACTTGCCAGTTATTGACAAAATGTATTTATAAAAGAATATGCTAACAGCAATAGCAGTTAATTTATATATCACTCCACAGAGCTTTAAAGCACTCTCTGAGCATTTTATGCTGTCAGTTTAACAACCGGTTTGGTGAGCATGCGCTTTGCACGTGCTTACGCACTTAAGGTGCTTGCACTGAAAATGAAACATTACCTTCCAAGTCAGCAACGATAAGTAGAACAGCAAAGGTGGGAAATCAGTTGCATGAGTGAGATGAGCTACAAAGCAAGAAATAAAAGACAGGATAGGGCAGGGCCAACTGATAGTTGGAACTACCAGTTTGCCTGAACCGGTCTGAACTAGCAGCATCCCACCACTGAAGTAGACTCCACGTAGGAATAGCAGTCTAGTATTGAACTGAGCATTTACTTGATCTCTGCAATCCCACCTTAATTACATGTTTCCTAACAATTGCTATCCTTCAAATGTATATAATTAGTCACCCTTTGGATAAATGAGGGAATTTAAGGCAAGATTGCTGTCTTTGATGTCACCTCCATGATCTATATAACATGCAGATCATGTTATATGATGTCCTCTCAGCGAAAGTGTTTTTTCTTTAGGCTGACTAGAGAATTCTGGTAGTTGAAGTCACCCATCTTGAAGTTGCCAAAATTGAAAGACATTTCTCTGATGTATCTTCCTCCCTCCTCCAAAAGAGTCTGAATGTTACTATTATTATTGTTGTTGTTGTTGTTGTTAATCGTACAGTCATCCAGATATTCAGAGTGGTTTGGCATTTTTGTCTACCTATCGAGTCCTTACCAAGGACCTGGGATAGGCAAATCTGGATGTTTGATGGTGTTACAGATATTTCTGCAGAATGGAAGCTGTTCCAAGTAAAGCTGCCTTCTGCAATTGACTGATGGCAAATTTGTCAATGGTTTTCAAATGATGCTCCAATTGTTTTGGGACTGCACCCAAAACAACCTTTGTTTGCCTTTGCCATAGTCATTCTATTTCTATTTGTAGGTTTTTGTGTTTATTTATCTTTTGCAGTTCTTTGTCTTTTATTCTGCTGTCTCCAGACACTGCCACATCCACTATCCAGACTTTTTTGTCTTTCTTATCGACAACTGTTAAGTCTGGGGTATTATGAATTCTGAAGTTCAGAGCAATTTAATGTTTTCATTTTATATGACTTTTTCTATTTTATGGTCCCACCAGTTCTTGCTTACATGCAAATTATATTTCTTGCAGATCTTCCAATGCACCATTGTTGCTACTCAGTTTGTGCAATCTTCTTGCAGCAGCTTACCAGGTGGTCCACTGTTTCTTCAGCTTCTTTGCATAGGCGGCACTGATTCTGTCTTCTCAATTCTGTCTTTATATACATTTGTCTTTAAGGCTTGGCCTTGCACAGCCAGTATTAATCCTTTGGTCTCTTTCTTTAATTTTCCTGCTCTTAGCCATTGGCAGGTCTTGTTATTATGTGCTTTCCTGCTATTTTTTTAATGGACTGGCCATGTAGTGCTTTGTCTTCCCATGCCTCCATTCTGTTCTCCATTTAGTTTCTCTTGTAGGCCAGTTTAGTCTCTCTGGTAGTCAGCAAGCCTTCCTGGCATATTAACTTCATTATTACCATTATTATCATTATCATTATTAAATTTACCAGTGACTGAACATTTTTAAAGTCAATTAAAATAGGAAAAGACAATAAAAACAACAAAAACCAAAACAGGATAGAGCTGGCAGATTAATAAACTGGGTGGGTGGGTGGAAATGAAAAGTCATAAAAAGAGGAAGCTTCATTCATCCCCATCAGAGACTTGGAAGACAAGCCAGGTCTTCAGCACCTTTCAACAGATGGGGAAGTTTGACCCTTCTCTGCTGTAACAAAAAAGATGCACTTCCAGGTTCTCAAAAGATGGTTTTGATTAATTGAAGGGACCTGGAAAGTGCCAACCTTGCAAGTTCAAATAAGCTGGGTGAAATATTATGGTAAAGCTCCTGTCCCAGTGCACTTACGGATGCAAAGAGGATGTAAAACGTTAAAAAAAGCTTGCCATCCGTTGGAAAACGCGATGCATCTGTTGTGTACTTTCTATCCCTTGAGCATCCGTCCATTGAGATTTCATCCATGCAAGAAGTTTTGAGCTGCACAAAACTTTCTGAGCGGATGAACTTTCCGCCGTGTACGATGTACATCTGCAACATATACGGGAAACAAACGTTCTATGTCAGTTATGATCCGTTAAATGTCCGCTGTGTCCTCTCTGCATCCTCTTGCCATCCCCTCAACTCACCTCCGCTGAAGCTGAAAACGGAAAGAGGGAGGAAACAAAAGGTACACGGAACATCTACACAGCGTTAGTAGCATGGAAATAGAAAGGATGTAAGCGTATGCATCTCGTATATAAAGGATTAAAATGGACAAAATGTTTGTATCTGGGATGTATCATGGATATTTAGGATGTCTGCAGTATGTCTAGAGTATGTAGAAGGACACCTAGCGGACAACCAATATTTCCTATAAAAAGGGGGAGAAAATCATCTGGATCTCAGTATGAGTCCAGCAGCCGTGGTGTACAGACCTCTTCATCCTTGGTCTTGGTCTTCCACATCATCAATTGTTCTCCACCATGGACCATGACACAGTCCATATAGTAGCTGCGATCATTCATCAGCAGAACCAAAACCTGTTCAGACTGTTTCACTTTTCATACAGAAGGAGAAGAAGGAGATGTCCAAGAGCTGTGTGGGTCCGAGGATGGATCATGAGAAGAATGGAGTTTGGACTCTATAACCAGTTGATGGTGGAGCTGAGGAATGAAGACCCTCGTGCATTCCATCATTTCATGAGGATGCCACCAGCCATGTTTGATGAACTTGTAGAGCGTCTGAGACCCAGGTTGACCAAGCCTAGCACCAACTTCCATCCCAACCTGGACCCTGGACTCAAGGTGACACTGAATCTGCGCCACCTGGCCTCTGGAACCACATACAGAAACATTCAGTATGCATGGAGGGTGCCACACAACAGCATCAGCAAAGTGGTCAGAGAAGTGGTGCAGGCCATCATCGAAGAATACGTGGAGAAGCTCCTCAAGTGCCCCACCACTGAACAAGGCTGGAGGAAACTTGCAGAAGAGTGGTATCTGAGGTGGAACTTTCCCCACACCATTGGAGCCATAGATGGGAAGCACATGGCCTGCAAAGCTCCAGCCAACTCAGGGTTCACTTATTTCAACTGCAAGGGCTTTTTCAGTATCATCCTCTTTGCCATGGTTGATGCTGACTACAAGTTCATCTACATCGATGCTTCAGGCAACGGGTCAGCTTCAGATGGCCAGGTATACAATGCAAGTGACCTCAAGGATGGGCTGGAACGCAACCTTATCATGGGTTTTCCAGATCCAGACTCGCTACCCAATGACACACAAGATGTGCCCTACTTCATCGTGGGTGATAACACCTTCTCCCTCAGAACCTACCTCAGGAAGCCGTACAGTTCAAGATACCTCACCTGTGAAGAGAGGATCTTCAACTACAGGCTGTCCAGGGCAAGATGGGTGGTGGAGAACGCCTTTGGCATCCTGGCCAATAGCTTCCAGAGACTTCTCACCACCATGCAGCATCGCCCACAGACTGTGAGGAGCATCATGAAAGCTTGCTGCATCCTGCACAATCTCATGCGCATTCGCTACCCAGTGTTGCAGAACAGGCTCATGGACCACCAACAAGGCAATGGGAACATGGAGCCTGGTGAATGGAGGCAAGGGCGAAACCTGATAGACACGGTGGATGTACAAGGCCCCAACAGAGCTTCATGTGAAGGGAAGAAGTAGCGCAACCTACTGAGACACTGGTGCAACTCCCCAGCTGGAGCAGGGGAGTGGCAAGACAGGATGATAGATGATTAATGGATGCTTCCTTCAGCCTGTCACATAACAGTGATGAGATTTTGCCATGAATGTTGAGTGGTCCTACAATGAATAGGGCATTGAGAAAGAGCTTTGTTTATTTTAAAATGTGTTGATCAATGAATAAATTGTTATTGATAATAAAGGTCCATATGTGTGGCAGCTGAGATGGGGGACCATACAGTCCCACTATGCTTACATTGGAGGTTTATCTATCCCACAACTATCCTTATCTGTCCCACAAGCATGCAAAGGCTTAACCATTTGTTAAAAGTTTTCACCAACACTTTACTAAGGTAAAAAAATGAACCAAGTGTCTTAAGCAAAGATAACCTTTATTAACTGTCTTAGGTAAACTTTATGACTTTATTAAAAAAAGCAAAATGAACCAAGTAAAGTGTCTTAAGCAAAGATAAAGTGAACAATTAAACAACTCAGTCTCTGACACTATTCTCAGTCACTCTGAGTCATGTCCATGGTCTCAGCTGTTAAGCGGGCAGGGACTGTGGAGGTGGCTGTGGCTTGAGTGCTGGTCTGAGGAGCCATTGGGGTGCTTGGCCCTGAGAGTACAACAGGGGATGGTGTGTTTAGGAAGCTGTCTGTGAGCTGACTCAATCCCGTGAGGTTGAGAGGCCCCTCATCAAGGACATGAGATGTGAGGCCCAAGACTGATGACAGATTGTCCGTTGACAGGCTTGGCTGTGGGGTGGAGGAAGGAGGATTGTAGTGGGACTGTCTGGTCTGCAACTGGGTGAGGACTGGAGTCTGTGGCATGCGATGAACCTGGGCCTGGACCGGGAAAGTCTGTTTTTGCTGTGGGAAGTCCTGGTAGTCGTAGTCTTGGTAGGTGAGGGGCTGTTGAAAGCCATGGAAGGGCTGTGACATCGCCTGGGGTGGAGGAGCAGACCTGGACTGGGTAGGAGCAGCTTCAGCTGGGCCTTGAGGGTTGTGCAGAAGTGCTGTTATCTTCTCCTTCATCACCTGGTACTGGGCCTCAGGCAGGTCCCTGAGGGTGTGGCTCACATAGGTGGTGAAGGTGTCGCGGCCCAAGGATCCTCTGTCCAAGTGGATCAGCTGACAGAGAAGTTCTGTGCTGGTCTTCATTGCGTCCCTGATCTCCAACAGGACACTGTGGTTCTGGCCCTCCAGTCTGCCTCTCTGCCTGCATCCTGTGGAGCTGGGGGTGGGGGTGGGTTGGCCTCTGGTGGCTGCTGCTTCTTCCTCCATTTGTGACAGGGGATCCTCCAAATCCACCGGCATGGGGAGTGCAGCTGTTGGGTGGGTCTCTGCTGTGGGGCCCTCTGAAGACACCTGCCTGGACAGGTTAGCTGGCTCCTGGCTGGAAGAGGACTGGACAGCCATTTCTCTTCCAGCCAGGAGCCAGCGAGCCTGTGGGCTGTCTGAGGGAGAGGGGTGTCAGAGGGGCTGCTCCTCAGTGGCGGATCTCACCCTCCAGGAAACTGCACTTGGTCATGACGTACATCTCCTGGTCAGTGAGCTTGACAGCGGCCTGCCCGGATTTCTTGAGGTGTAGCTTGCCATACCAGGTGTGTATGTGCTTCCACCATCCCAGGAGTATATCTGCAGTGTACCCCAGGCTCTGTGCCTTGTTTCTCCAAGCTGCCTGCTTCTTCTTGGTGTGGTGATAGAGTCTGTGGCCCTTTCTCCAGAGGTACTCGTTCTCCCTCAGCCATTCCAGCACTTCATCCTCACGCTCCTCGGAAACGGTGTACTGTTTCCTCTCTCCTTTCTCCTTCTCTTGCCTCTTCCTCCCTCTGGCAGGGGCTTGAGTAGCAGGGCCTTCAGGGGCTTGAGCAGCAGGGCCTTCAGGGACTTGAGCCTTCAGCAGCAGGGCTTTGAGGGCCTTGGGGCTGGTCCACCACAGCACCAGCAGCAGCAGCAGGAGCAGCAGGTTCAGAGTCAGTGCCAGGAGGTGGGATGCTGGTTCTGTCCTTCTTGCCAGGTCTGGAATGAGTAGGCATGGGCTTCCTCTTCTTGCCTGACTGAAGAACCATGATGTTCCTGCTAGATGTATGTGGCAGCACGTCTTTCCCCTGAATGCTGAGTGCATGCGTGCTGCATCCTTTTATATCCATGGTGCTGACACAATTCATACTCCCTGCAGGCGCAGTGAACACTTTGCATCCAATATACATCTACGTGGCATCCACTTTGCTTCCTATAGGCGTCCATGATGCATCCGCATTATCCGCTATGCATCTGCCCCTTCTGCTTTGTGTCCGCTTCGCAATTCTCCTCCAGAACCCTTTTGGAGATGTCATCCACTTCCATTCGCTGTCATCCGCTAGGCTTCCTATGAATATCCGCTTAACATCCCCGCTACGTACTACCCACGTCCGTTCTTTTCCATTCTTTTCCATTCTGTTTATGCAGATGTTCGCCACTTTTTGGAGCGGATGACAACGGATGGAACCACCCCCGAAATTTTGCTTGTCCTCTGTGTCCTTTATGCATACGTTTTCCATCCATCAGCCAGTGGGACCTAGCCTTAAAACAAGTGAGATATAGATAAAATAAAGAGAAGATTCTGCAACTTTATTATGTCCTAATATTTTACCACTTTGCCTTAAAAAGATAGTACTTTAATAACACCAAAGTTGATCCTAAAATGATTGATCCATTCAACAAATAGCAGACTAAATGAGATAACGCTATATATTTATCAAGCTTTTGCAGCCGACAACAAAATATATTTGGCATTTCAGCTACTTCCACATCCAAGATAATATCTCAATGGAATTCATTGTAATGGAGCACCATAAACCTGTCAGTGGTATGTGGGGACAAAAGTAGAATTTCTTGCCATAATCTCCCCTGATCATTGGAAGTACTAGAATTCCCACTGACTTTTCTGGTTTAGAATTTTACTGGAGATGAATTCTGACAAGCTTTATTAAGTAATAAAGCTTAGCATTGAAGCTTTTACCCTCCTTTGACAGTTTTCATAAAACTTTGGATGTGTTTACTTTTTAAGGAACTTAGCATCTCTCAGAATTGTAGAAAGTGTATTTAATTGATGAAAGTTTGATTATTTTATTAAAATTTCCCCAGTTTTAAAGCAAGTTCAGCTTTCAAAAAGCTATTTTTCTTTCCACAGAAGGAATCTTTGAAATTTTCAAAGACCAAATTGTTCTGCTTCCCTGCAAACCATTTTTGAAACTGTAGGAAGTTTCTAAATCACTTTGAGAGTTGGCTCAGTTTTCTGCAATTGGAAAAACAAATAACAGAACTGTAATTCTTACTGAATATGAAAGAGTCCAGTAACCTGTCTAATGTCATTTAGTACATGCTCAAAACTACTTTTTGAACCCAATTTGAGGGAGGAATAAAGTGTAAAAAGTGCTAAAAGTGTAAAGACACACTTTTTGGGAATTTTTCATTCCCGTGGCAAATGATAAGTATTAGGTTTAAATTTTAAGGTGAAACCATGGTGTTGTTTTAAAGAGTTGTTTGTAAAAAACAGAACATTGGTGACATTGAATTCAAAATTTAAGTCAACAAGTTGTACATTTGTATGCAAATCATGCTGCATCTAGTATAAAGGGAAGATCTTTACCAGTATCTTTAATAGAAACATAATCAATAGATTGGAGCCCTGTGTATCTCAAAGTGGAAATTAGGACATGTTTTCTTCATAGAACATAGAGTAATATTGTATTGTATTGTTTCTTTGAATAGTCAACGACCTTATCAATAACATAACGTAAATATATAACAAGACAGAATACAGATAAGTTAGATATATAAGAATACAGTAATAAAAACATATGTGGAAAACCAGGGAGTCAGAAATCAGATAATAGATCACCCTTGCAGGATACACCAATTTGTTCAATATATTATGTTCTTAGGACCACTGCCTTGATTATAAACTTAGCAGTCCTACGAATGATGTGTACATTAGAGGCCCGGAAGAAATATAACAATCTGTGGTTTGATTCCTAGTGGATTGTTCTTTCCAGTAGAAATGATAAATATTTAAGCCTAATGGGGGCATATATTTGGCAGCTGAACAAGATGTGGGAAATATCTTCAATGGCAGATGAACCACATAATCAGGTTCTCTCGTGGTATGGTACATGGTGGAAGCGCCCACGTCTAGACATGGAATCTAGTAACTCAAATCTGGCTCTGGTATAGGCTCTTCTCTTTAATTGTGGCCTACCCATTGAAAGGTATTTTTCAGGGTTGGAAGATGTTTTTATTCTTAGCCAACCATCTTATAGATCTGTTTTTTGCTAATAATTACATGTCAGTCTGGGCACTAATATCCAAGACTCTCTGTTTAAAAATTTCTCTTGCCTGGGAAGCCCTTGACAATAAATATTGGGTAGAAAACCCATGTCTTAAGATGGCTCTGTGGAGTTGACTGGCTCAGGAGTTAAATTGGAACTTATTTAACTGTTCAGTTAGGCATAATTTGGGATGCCTATCCAAAACCATTGCTTGTATGTTTAGCCAGTATGTAAATGTTTTAATTATTAAGTGGTTATGTAAGGAGTGGATAGCCAATTCTGCTCTGACTGCTGAAGTAGAAGTGTTCTTATCAGTCCCCAATAAGTGTCTTAGAAAGCGGGTCTGTATTTGTTCAAGTGGGCAGGCTTTATTTAAACCCCACAGTTCTGCACCATATGTCAGCACTGGAACTATTTTTGCCCTAAATACTTTCAACATAGGGGTCAAAGTGCCTGGGTATTATGGTTAAATAATTTATATAATCTTTTGGTGCTTATCTCAATTCTTAATGCACTACTTTTAAAGTGATTAAACCAAGATCCTGTATTAGTAAAGACCACTCCTAAGTAGGTGTAAGAATTTACTTGTTCGATTTATTCCCCATTAATCTGCCAATTATATTTTCTACTTTTTGTGCTGAAAACCAACACTTTGGATTTACTTTTATTAATATTTAAGAAACTCAAAGTACAGTAGGTATTCAGCTTATACAACAGTCTCCTCAGGCCTATTTGTGAATGAGCCATTAATACCATGTCATCGGCATATAAAAGAGTATTAATAAATTTATCAAGAATCTTTGGCATATGCAAATCTACTGCATGTAGGAATCCTGGTAAATCATTGTCATAGAGATTGAAAAGCACTGGGGCTAAAATGCAGCCCTGTCTTATGCTAATATTGGTCAGTATGCTCTTAGACAGGGCTCCATTTCTACCACTATGGATTTTCACAAGGGTATTTGAGTAAAGGGCCCTAACCAGAAAAAGGAGTCTGGGCTCCATGTTGAGGTCTGCCAGTTTCCTCCACAAGATATTTTTGTTTAATGAATCAAAATCCACACTTAGATCAATAAATGCAGTGAATTATTTCTTACCCATTTTTAAATACCTTATTACCAAGTGATATAATGTGAAACAATTATCTATGGTAGATCACTCTGATCTAAAGTCTGCTCCTCTGCCAAAAGATTATTCTCCATAACCCAGATTTCAACTTTGCTCAACAAATGCTTTGCATACATTTTATCAACAATTCCAATTAGGCTAATTGGTCTGTAATTTATTGGGTTGCCTCTATCTCCTTTTTTATGTAAGGGAATAATAATGGCCACTTCCCAACCAACAGGTATACAGCCAGTATTGTTTATAAAGGTGAATAGCCCTGCTAACAAAGGTGCCCACCAGTCTATATAAGTCTTAAATAATTCCGAGGGCAAAAAATCTTCACCAGGTGCCTTATTAACTTTTAATGATCAAATAATGGATTTAATTTCTGAAACAGAAACAGGGGACCAGACAGGGAGATTTCCTAAAGTTAATAAATCATTGCTTTGGGTATGGATAGAGTCCTGATTGGATTTAAAAAGAAGATTAGAATAAAAATTCTCTCAGGTTGAAGCAGGAATGGGGGTATCAAAATAAAATTTACATTCCTTCAATATACCTGAGACAGCATTCCAAAAGAAAGCTGAATTTGACCCTTTTGCCCAAATTTCCAAATCCAACCATAATTTAGTTCTAAAGGAAGCCTTCTTTAATGCTATCAATTTCTTATAATCACGCCTAGTTTTCAACATGTTGCTATAGTTTTTTGAGGTGGGACATCGCTGTCCCCTACGCATTGCAGCTCTCAAATATTTTCTACTGCGCAAACAGTCAGAATCAAACCAGCTAACTCCAACTTGTTGGCGGTTTCTTATCGGAAGTTTGAAAATAAGAAATTTCTTCAATCAATGACATAGATCATCATAATGGTCCATAATATTATCAGAGCCTGAAGATGGAAGAGAAATTAAGCTTTTCCAGATCTGAGGTTGTGCAGAATCCAAAAAAATAGATAATGCCGCAGTATCAACTTTGGTCCATTTGAGTTTTCTATCCTGTCTCACTTCCAGGTTTGCAAAAAACCTTTTGCCACAGGATGAGTTTCTCCGTGTATCTGAACTGCCTTGAAATAAAACTGAAATTGGTTGGTGATCACTACTTTCCCTCACATGGACTTGTATATCTGTGAACCTCTCAAACTTATCTCTTGAAACACATATATAATCTAGAACACTACTGGAGTTACTTGAGTGATAAGTAAAAGGATATACAAAACCATAATCCTTACCTCCTATAAAATAGAGATTACAGTTATAAATCATAGAAACCAATTGTGTACCTGCAATATTTATTTTGTAATCACTGGAATGCCAGGGAGGAATAGTTAGTAAATAGTCCTCAGGAATAATACCAGAATAAACAAAGTTATGTAAAGATGCCCCTACCCTGGCATTAAAGTCTCCTGCCAAAACTAAAGTAATGTTAGGGTGTTGTACATTTAATTTTATAACTGTCTCTTCCAAATTTGCCCAGATATTAGGTGTATGATAAGGGGAGGAGTGAGGAGGGATATATATATATATATATATATATATATATATATTCAGCAATATTAATCCAAAAGAACCATAGAAGAACTTGACAATTAAATGAGAAGCAGAAGCACCACCAAAGCCGAGCTTCTGGGCTTGCCAGCCCAACTCTGCTTTGGCTAAAATTGACAAGCTTCCAGAGGCCCTTCCTTTAGTCTTGGATTTAACTGCAGGAACAGACCATGAATCAAAGCCAGGCAGATGGATCTGTTCTTCATCCGTGATCAGCCAGGTCTCCTGAAGGGCTATAAGATCAAAGTTTATCAAGAAAACCTCCAAGTCACCATCCATGGCTCTGGCTTTCCAGCCAGCAATATTCCAGGACAATAGGTGAAAATAATCTACTTGTTTGTCATTTGACATTATGGAGAGGGAATTAATGTGAGCATTGGGAGGGACACCAACATTTTCCAGTCATTCCAGAGGAGTAATATTATCCAAGATTCCCTCAGAGTCAAAAAAGATGCACTGGTTTGTTAGGTGTTTGCCTTCACTACTGCCAAATTGTTAAACAGACTCCAAATGCTTCTGAGGGCCAACAGCCTGTTGCAAAGGTATCATTGTAGGATAGCCCAGTGGGATAGTGTCCGAGACCAAAGGGAGTAGCAACGAGCAGATGGGAACCTCCTTATGACACCTACTCCGAGATCATCTTCCATTTGTTGTTCTATTTGTTGTTCCACAGTAATTGAGCAACCACTCCTTTCTTCTCACCTGTATACCTCTTTTACAGAGTTATTATTTGCAGCATCTATATGAAGATGAGTTTCATCAGAATTCTCAGAAAGAGCATTAATAACATCTGCAACCGGGATAGCAAATTCTATGGAAGGTTTTGCAGCTTTACGTGTGACTTCTAAAAGATCCTTCAAGTAGTCTAATCTTTTAATGATGCTTGTTCTAGCTTTGGAAAAGTACAAAAAGAATTAATCAGGCTTGACTCCAGTATCTCAGTACGCTGCTGGATTGGAGGTTGATTTTTCAAGTTGCCACTTCTCAAGGGTGTGGGTGAGATAACATCCTTAGAGTTGACAACTTTAAAATTGTAGCAATTAGGCTTGTGGAAAGCAGTGCTCTTCTTGTCAATATGAGTTATTAAAGGACTGATACCCTCTTGAGTAAATACGCAAATAGGAAAAATTCCAAATTCACTAAGGAAGGAATTCAACCCATTCTAGCATACTGGCTATAGTGGGTTGTTTAAAAGTCAGCAAAATATATTTAAAAGCCCCTCTGGAGAGAAGCCATTCCACCCTCTGCAAATCCACCAACTGCTTTTCACAGTGAAGAAGCTGGCTAAGGGAAAGAATAACTGCATTTCTAAATCCCCACTTCCCTTTATTCATTTGGTTATTTAAAATTTGTAAGGTAATCTGATGCTGCTGTAGGTAACAGTTAAAATTTGTGTGCTTTTTATCAGAAACCTCTTGGGAGAGAAAACCTTGCTTAGCATGCACCTCTAAGTGAGGGAGTAGATCACATGTCAAGTTTTTTGTACTTTTAGTAAAACCCAAGTTAGCGTCCATCTTTGGATCAGCAAACTTAACAGTTGATTCTTTTAATGAATCTACTTTATTACTGACCTCAGTTAAAAGTTCAAAAGTAGTCAGCACTGTCTGTGCTATCAGCATGCATTGCCTAAATATAAAATCAAAAAAGTCTTTATTTTGTAATTCCCCATACTCTTGTTGCAACAAACCCTCAGTGGCAGCACCGACAGCTGCTGTTTGAAAGAGGGAAGACTCCCCTGATAAAGAAGCAGAAATGTCCAGAAGCTGTGAGATCTCTACTTCAGCTTGTAAGTCCCATTCCAGTGGATCGTATCTGTTAGAAAGGCTAATATGTGAGGATGATAATTTATTACTTACAACTGTTGACTGAATAATCATTTAAAAAAACATTCATTTTAAGTTGTTTGGTAGGGTTGCATAAGGACTGTGTTTCTGAAAGAGGACGCTCCCTCTTCTTCCATTTCCTATTGCTCATGGTGTCATTCAGTTTCCTCTCTTTTATATAATACTCTTTTGGATTGCAAGCCTCAATCGAAAATAAAGTGGACTTCCTCCTCTGTTTGGGCTGGCAGTCCAGTTGGTGGCAGGAAATCCATTGGCAGATGGAAAGCTGCTTTCTTGGCTGTAAATTCCATAGCTCAGTAAGTTTGCTTCACTATCTTATTCCTGAGAGGTAATGGATAAGGCAAGAACCCAGGAGAATGTGCGTTCTCTGTTGGTAATGATGAAGCTTAGGAGAGAAAAGGATGAAGCCCATGTCACACTGCACCAACGGATGCAAAGAGGATGTAAAATGGACAAAAAAGCTTGCCATCCATTGGAAAACGCGATGTACTCACTGCCTCCGTTTTGCTTCCTCTCTATCCGTCCAGCATCGGTTTATGGACGTTTCATCCGCTCCGAAAGTTTTGAGCTCCCCAAAACTTTTGCACGGAAAATGTATCCAGTTTGTCCGTTCTGCATATGCTTCGCATCCGCTACGCAACCGTTATGCATCCACTATATCCGCTAGGCATCCGCTGCGCATCCGCGCAACTCCATCTGCTCCAGCGGTAAACGGACGCAGGGAGGAAGCGGAACAGATGCAGAACGGATGCAGAATGGATGCCTAGCGGATGCAGCATGGAAACATAGCATTTAAAATGGAAAACGGACCTATCTCGGATATTAAGGATGTCTACAGGATGCCTAGAGGATGCCTAGAGGATGCCTAGCGGAAAAAATATATTTCCTATAAAAAGGGGGAGCAACTCATCTGCATCTCACTTTCAGAACAGCAGCCCAGCGGTGCAGACCTCTGCAGCCTTCATCTGGCTCTTCCTCTTCCACAGCATCCAGTCATGTCCACCGTGGATTGTAACAAAGTCCTTTCGGCAGCCACCATCGTTCTGCAACAGTGTGAAGCCATCTGCAGGCTCTGTGAACACTACTGCGAGAAGAAAAAGAGGCAGCCAAAAAGAGTCTGGGTCCGAAGATGGTTCACCAGAAGAGCAGAGGACGGACTGTACAACAAGCTGATGGTGGAGCTCAGGAACAAAGACACTCGGGTGTTCCAGAACTTCATGAGGATGCCTCCAGCCATGTTTGACGAAGTTGTGCAGCGCCTGACACCCAGGTTGACCAAGCAGAGCATCAGCTTCCGGCCCAGCCTGGACCCTGGGCTCAAGGTGGCACTCACTCTGCACCACCTGGCCTCAGGGACCACCTACAGGAGCAAGCAGGACGGCTGGAGGGTGCCATCCAACACCATCAGCATTGTGGTCAGAGAAGTGGTGCAGGCCATCATTGAAGAATACAAGGAGGAGCTCCTCCATTACCCCTCCACTTAAGAAGGATGGAAGAAAGTTGCAGAGCAGTGGTATCAGAAGTGGAACTTCCCACACACCGTTGGAGCCATAGATGTCAAGCAGGTGGCCTGCAAAACTCCACCCAACTCAGGGTCCACTTATTTCAACTCCAAGGGCTTCTTCAGCAGCATCCTCTTCGCCATGGTCGATGCTGACTACAAGTTCATGTACATCGATGCTTCAGGCAACGGCTCATGTTCAGATGCCCAGGTATACAACGCCAGTCACCTCAAGGAGGAGCTGGAAGGTAACCTCATCGTGGGCTTCTCAGATCCAGAACCCCTGCCCAACGACACACAAGATGTGCCCTACTTCATCGTGGGGGATGATGCCTTCTCCCTCACAACCTACCTCATGAAGCCCTACATCTCCAGACTCCTCACCCGTGAAGAGAGGATCTTCAACTACAGGCTGTCCAGGGCAACGAGGGTGGTGGAGAATGCCTTTGGCATCCTGGCCAACAGGTTCCAGGTACTTCTCACCACCATGCAGCATTGCCCAGAGACCGTGAGGAGGATCGTGGAAGCTTGCTGCATCCTGCACAATCTCATGCGCACCCGCTACCCAGTATTGCAGAACAGGCTTGTGGACCTCCAACAAGGCAATGGGGACATGGAGCCTGGGGAATGGAGGCAAGGGTGAAACCTGATCGACACTGAGGATGTGCAAGGCCCCAACAGAGCCTCACGTGAGGTGAAGAAGCAGCGCAACCTCCTAAGACAATGCTGCAACTCCCCAGCTAGAGCAGTAGAGTGGCAAGACAGGATGGTAGATGCTTAATGGATGCTTCCTTCAGCCTGTCTCATCACACGGATGAGATTGGGCCATGTATGTTTGCTTGGCCTACAATGAACAGGGCATTTCATAAAGAGTTGTGTTTATGTTGAAATGTGTTGATGAATGATTACATTGTTATTGATAATAAAGGGCCATAAATGTGGCACCTGGGAGGGTGGACCATACAGTCCCACTATGCTTGCACTGGAGGTTTATCTATCCCACTGCTATCCTAACCCATCCCACAGCTATTACCCATCCCACAGGTATCCTAACCCATTCCAAAGCTATCCTTACCCATCCCACAAGCATGCAAAGGCTTAAACCATTTCTAAAAGTTTCCACCAAGACTTTATTAAAAAAAAGAAATGAAGCAAGTGTGTGAATCATAAATAGACTTTATTAACAACAAGCTATAAAACAAAAATGAGTCTCTGGCACTCCTCTTGGTCGCTCAGTCTCAGGGGTGAAGGGTCCAGGTGCTGTGGAGGTGGCTGGTGCTGGAGTGCTTTTCATCAGCTCCTCCAGAAGCAGAAGCAGCAGAAGCCCTAGCCCCAGAAGAGCGAGCCCATGCTGCAGAAGCCCCAGCAGAACCAGAGTGAGGGCCAGGGGGCGGGATGGTAGCCCTGTCCCTCTTGCAAGGGCTGGCAGCAGATGGCTGAGGCTTGCTGTGCTTGCGCATGGTTGTGGGGTTGCTGGCTGGCAGGGATGCTGGCAGGAACCAAGGCTGGCAGCAAGGCTGGCAGGGAGGCATGCACCAAGGCTGGCAGGCAGGCAGACAGCAAGGCTGGCAGGCAGGCTGGCAGGCAGGCAGGCACCAAGGCTGGCACCAAGTCAGGCACCAAGGCAGACACCAAGGCTGGCAGGGAGGCATGCACCAAGGCTGGCAGGCAGGCTGGCAGGCAGGCATGCACCAAGGCTGGCAGGCAGGCATGAACCAAGGCTTGCAGGAAGGCAGGCAGCAAGGCTGGCAGGCAGACCGGCTGGCAGCAAGGCTTGCAGGCAGGCTGGCAGCAAGGCTTGCAGGCAGGCTGGCAGGCTGGCAGCAAGGCTGGCAGGCAGACATGCAGGCAGGGCAGGCAAGGCAGCCAATCCATCCGGCAGCAGGTCTTTCCTCTGAATGGCGACCTGCTTCTGAGCTGCTTCCGTTGTATCCGCGGGGCTGACGCAATGCATCCTCCCCGCATGCGCAATTAACACCAGGCATCCATTAGGCTTCCGCTGTGCATCCGCTGTGCATCCGCTTCTTCCGCTGTGCATTCACTCTGCATCCGCTCTTTCCGTTCCGCGTCTGCTTTGCTGAGGTCCCCTGGAAGCCTAGCGGACGTGCCATCCGCTCCCATCCGCTGGGCTTCCGTTCCACATCTGCTTTGCATCTGCCCTGCATCCTCCCCGCGTCCATGTTATCCACTCCGGTTATGCAAATTTTTACCCCTTTTGAGAGCGGATAACAACAGAAGGAACATTTTGCTCTTCCCTTGTGTCCTTTTTGCATCCATTGGGCAGTGTGACATGGGCTTTAGTTAAGGTTTTCTTTTCACCTCGGGTGGGCTGCAAACCTCCATAGAATAATAGAGTTGGAAGGGACTTTTGAGGTCTTCTTGTCCAACCCCATGCTCAAGCAGGAGACTGTAACATTTCAGACAAATGGCTGTTGAATCTCCTCTTACAAATCTCTGATGATGGATCACCCACAACTTCTGAAGACAAGCTGTTGCTTGATTGCTCTCACCATGAGAAATTTCTCCTTAATTTTAAGTCGCTTCTTTCCTTGGTTAGTTTCCAAACATTGTTGTCTTGCTTTCTGGTACTTTGGGAAATAGGCTGACCTCTTCTTTTTAGGAGCCCCTCAGCCCCAAATATTGCAAGACTGCTATCATAACTCCACTAGTCCTTTTCACTTAGACTGGATATGCCCAATTCCTGCAGCTTTCTTCATATGATTTAGCTTCCAGCCTCCTAAGCATCTTTGTTGCTTTTCTCTGCACTCTTTCCAGAGTCTCAACATCTTTTTATATCATGGTGACCAAAACTGGATGCAGTATTCCAAGTGTTGTCTTGCCAAGGCCTTCTAAAGTGGAACTAACATTTCATGTGATCTTGATTCTATCCCAGTCCAGGAACAATCTAATTTGATATATCTTATTGCCCCCAAGCTGTGTTGTTTGGCCAAAAGATTTTTTGAGTGAGTTTGCACTTCAGATCAAGTGTTTAATGAATTGAAAGACTGTGTGGAGTTAAACCAAATGACTTGTTGTGTTTTAACCTACTTCCTTCCAAAATAGCCAATGGACATTTTAATTTATTATAAGTAGTCCTTGCCTTACAAACATTTATTTAGTGACTTTTCCAAGTTACAATGGCACTAAAAAGTGACTTATGATTGTTTTTCACATGACCACTGCAGCTTTCCCATGGTCATCTGATCAAAATATGAACCCTTGGCAACTGGCATGTCCCAGGTTCATGTGATGACTTTTTGCAACCTCCTGACAAGTAAAGTCAATAGGGAAGGCAGAATCAATTAACAATTGTGTCACTAACTTAACAAGAGCAGCACTTCACTTAACAACTGTGACAAGAAAGGTTATAAAGTCATATTCATTAAATCATATGCATTAAAAATACTACTTTTTCTCCATCGCAGCTGTGCCACTATTCAGTTTTCATGAATTAATTCAGATTCTTTGCCAAATGGGTGAGACAAAGCACTTTTTCTCTCAAATTTCTTGAGTCACTTAGGTGAGGCAAGTGTATAAATTTGAAAAATAAATAAAATAAAGGAACACCATGCAAAACTTGACAAATTTAGCTATGGCTCTCTATGCTTCCCCCCCCCAAATGAAAATGTTTGCAAAGTCATATTTTTTCACAAGCTACAGTAGTCATTTCCAAACCAAAGCTGCAAATTTTAGTTGCTATTTTATTTTAACAGCTCGGTGATATCCCTTGTGATCAGAAAAGAGTACAAGATGCCAAGTGTGATCACACCATCTCTTTGTATAAAAGCTAGTCATGCTGACAAGTTTATCTTCCTTTTCCTAGTGATCTGTTAAAAGTGAACTTCCTCTTTTCCCAGCTGGGTTTCTAGGATTTGTCTTTGTTCTTATACTTCTTTGTGATGAACAAGGAGGATGAGCATTTTACTAAAAGAAACAAGGACACCAATGTAGGTATTCAAGCTGTTCCATAAAACTTGTCTTCTTTTTTGCTCTCATTTTGGCAAGAAAAAAAGGGCTGTCCTGATAAGAGGGTTTATGATTCTGTTTGTTAATTTATACACACAAAGACTATATATTGTCTTGATGGCTTCTTTCTTAATTTCCTGGATATCTTGCACCTGAATGTGATCCTGAATTCATAGTACAAGGGAAGTATCTTAGACCAGTACAAGGGAAGTATCTTAGACTAATCTAAGAAATTAGCCCCTTTTGGGTGCCAAGGACCGTTACATGAACAGAAATTTTTCCATGGACTGGAGAGGATATGCTGCTTGCAACCCATGAGTGCATGGATGGGGCTTTACTCATTTGTGCAACCCAGTTTCTGGTGTACCACAAAGTGGTGTTAGTCTGTGGACCAGGGGTTGGGATCCCCGCTGTTACAAGAATTATAATATATGAAAGTGGGGGTTCAGCTGATGAACCCATTATACCCTACATCATTCTGTATATTCTGGTGGAATTCATAGCAATAACAATAACATTTCAACTTATATACTGATTTATAGTGCTTTACAGCTTTCTCTAATTGGTTTTACAGAGTCGGTATATTGCCTCCCCCCAAAAATCTGGGTCCTCAATTTAGCAACCTTGGAAGGATAGAAAGCCAAGTCAACCTTGAGCTGGTCAGGATGGAACTTCTGGCTGTGGACACAGTTAGCCTGCAATATTGCATTCTAATTACTGCCCCATCATAGCTCATTTCAGGATTCATGTCCTGATCCCAACACAGTTAGACTTCTGTTACACAGTCTGTGCAAAGGTGCCTTTAGAAATGATCTAGAAGCTGCAACAGATAGAGAACACTGTGGCAAGATTGCTGATGGGTTTATCTCCTCCTTGTAGAAAAAAATGATTTGTAAGTTGTTGCATTGGTTACCAGTTGATTTTCATTCCCCATTTGAAGTGCTGGCTGTTACCTTACCTAGATGGACAGATTCAAGTGCTTAAACAGCATAGTACTGGGTTAAATCAATCAAAATTGAATATATGAGCTTATATGAAGATATGGTTTGGACATCTAGAACCCTCACTGGACGTTGACTAGGTGACTGGCCTTCATTTCCACCTTATATAAAACCTTGCCTATGAAATTATAGGCAGCACCCAATTCTTCATGCTTTTAAGAAGCAAGATAAAGTGCCATTGTTCCAGTGAGCTTTCGGCCTATGATTTTGCAAATAAATAATAGATAAACAAATAATAAATATTATAAATAATAAATAGCTGTTAGGATATGTGCAGAGTAACCCTTGTATAAAAAGGATAAGCACATGGTAAATGGTTTATGAGAACAGTTATGAAGAAATATACAGCTGACCAAGTTGTATTAATGTTTACTTGAAGAAATAGCACAATCCAATAAACAGTCCATGTCATACGCATTTTTAACAGTCTAGAAATATCCAGTTATAAAGTCTTCTTACTGGTTTCATGTCTTTTACAGCAGACAAATATCAAACCATAATATAACAAATAACCTTCAATATCAACAGAATATCAAAATAAACAGGGTTAGTCAGTATCGGTCCGTAATTAGTCAGTACCAGTATTAAGAGAGATCATCAGTGAAAAAGAGAAAGAGAATTAAACCAAGATCTATAGCTCCCTCAGCATAATTAACCAACCAGAACACAGCATAATACATTACAGTATTTTTCCTTAAAGCTACAAACGTATATATTTGTAGTTTATATCTTGTCAACCCAACTACATTATTTATATATACATAACATTCTCCCCTTTAGGTTGGCCAATATATAATACATTACATCTTTAATTCATAATTTTTTCACAATAACTCATACAATTTCATAGAGATTAGAAGATTTTTTTATCAAACTCTACATACAATGTTTGTTTGAACTCTGTTATATTTACGTCTCTCTCTAATTTCCTTCGAGAATACTTGTTTATTTTCTTCCTCTAACTCCCCTATCGAATCTTTTGCAGTTATAGATCTTTTACTGATTCCTCAATATTCCTATCATTTTTATGATCAGTGAACAATGGAGTTTTTACAATAATACTATGTTGTTTATTATTATATTCTTGCTTAAACTTTCACCAGCCAACATGCTTCAGAAATTTAACACTCCTAAAGAACCTGAAGATCCCAAATTGTTTAAATGAGTAGGAAATTTATAGCTTCTGGCTCCCCAACTTCCACTTCTGCCTCCCCACCATCTGGAGGACAGCATCAAATTCAGACAATGTTAAAGCAAGACAAAGATCAAGAAAGAGTGACTCTACAGATGATTATGCAAGGAATCCAAGACCTTAAAATAAAATCAGACACCATTGAAAAGAGCATAGAAAATATTGAGCAAAGAACAGAGAAGATTGAACAAAGAACAGGGAAAACTGATGAAAAAGTGGAGAATATTCAACAAATGATGGTGAAGTACAATGAGAGATTCCAAAAAATTGAAGAAAAAGATAAGAAAGAGACAAGAAGATTGGAGATATTGATAGCAGATTAACAGTGGTTGAACAAGATAAAAGTGAGATGCTGAAATTGGAGATGGACAGATCAGAATTTTATCTCAGATTTCAAAACATAGAGGAAGAAAAAGGACAAAATCTTGCTGATAGAAATATTGGCTGAAGCTTTGGAAATAACAGAAGAGAAGATGATGGATGGAGTAGATGAGGTATATTGAGTTTTTACAAGATATGCGATGAGAAATAACCTACCAAGAGAAGTTCATATCAGATTGACAAAAAAAAGCCATTAAAACACAAATATTACAAGTGGTAAGAGAGAAAACATTGAAATATAAAGGCAAGGAGATTGTGGTTTTAAAGCAAATACCTAGAAGAGTGAGAGAGATGAGAAGACAATACCGATTTCTGACTAAAATGCTATTGAAAAAAGAGGTGAATTATAGATGGCTAATCCTAGAAGGGTTAATGTTTACATGGCAAGAACAGAGATATAGAATTGACTCAATCGAGAAAGCAGAATTATTCTATGCAGAATTTTTTGGAAGGAGAGAGGAGGAGGCAGAAAAAGAAATTTCACTAACTGAATTCCAAGATGACCAAATGGAGACTGAAAAAGAAGAAGGAGCAGAAGGTGAATCATTGGAGATTAAAGAACAACATGAACCAAGATCTACGAGAGCTGCCAAACCTAATTATAAAGCATAATCATGGAAGAGAAAAAATTGATTACAATGAATATAACTGGACTTAATTTAGTTGTTAAAAGAAGGACAATTTTTCACAAATTAGAGAAACTAAAATTTGATATAATTTGTCTACAAGAATACATATTAAAAAACAATATGAACAATTGTTGATACAACCAAAATTAAGGAAAATATTTACTTCTTTGACTCAATGTAAGAAAAGAGGAGTGGTTTTATATATTAAAGAGACCATTTCAGCAAAATTGATTTATACTAATGAAGACGGAAGAGTATTAATGGTGGAAATAATGGACAATAATACAAAAACACTCTTGATTGCAATTTATGCTCAGAATGATAAACAAGAAGAATTTTTAAAAAAATTACACATGAAAATAATTGAACTGGACTATGTCAATATAGTTATGATGGGAGATTTCAATGGAATTGTAACCAATAAACTGGACAAAGCAAAATAGAAAGACTTTCCCAAAACCTTTTTTAAAATGATAGATGAAATAAACTTAAAAGATATATGGAGAGAAAGAAATGTTAAAACCAAACAATACACTTTTTACTCAAATAGACATTTAACATGGTCCAGAATAGATATGATTTGGACTTCAACAGAACTAATATCTAATATTCAAGAAACAAATATCAAAATAAGTACTTGGGCAGATCACAATCCAGTGACAATTAAATGGAAAGGACAAAAAAGAAGATCGAGATGGACGTTAAATTATACTTTCTAAAGGAGAAGGATTTTATACAGCAGATAGAGAAAGAATTGGCTTTTTTCTTTCGAGAAAATAAAAAAGAAGACACTTCAATCCAGAATGTATGGGACACAATGAAGGCATATGCTAGAAACTTGATAATAGACTACACAAGGAAAAGGAACATTCGGAAAAGGCAAGCCACGGAAGCTTTAGAAGATGAGTATAAAAGACTTGAAAAAGAACTACAGAAAATGCCACAGAAAAAAGACATTAAGCTAAAACGGGATACAATTAAACATAAAATGAGTTTAATAGAGAAAGAAGAATTAGAACAGAAAATTAGAAGTGCTAAACAGAATTATTTTGAGGATGCAAACAAACCAGGTAGATGGTTAGCATACAAATTGATAAAGGAAAAAGAGTCAAGGAAAATACCGCAGTTAATAGATGATCAAGGTCAAGTTTGCCACGGCAATAAAGAGAAGAAGGAAATCATTCAAGACTTTTATGGGAAATTATATGAGCAAGAGAATATTGAGGAGGAAAGAGTTAAACAATATTTACAGAATGCTAATCTACCTAAGATACCTAAAGAAACTGAAAAAATGTTAGAAAGCAATATAACCATGATGGAGTTAACTGAAGCACTTAAGAAACAAAATAATGGGAAGGCACCAGGCCCAGATGGACTTCTGGCAGAATTCTATAAAACATTACAAGAATCGCTGAACCTTCCATTGCTAGAAGTCATGAATGAAGTTATGTTAAAGAAGAAGATACCTAAAACATGGTCAGAAACCTACATTACATTTATTCCAAAAGAAGAGACTGATCCATTACAAATTAAGAATTATAGACCCATTTCTTTATTAATGCAGATTATAAAATTTTCACGTCAATATTGCCAGAGAGACTCAAAAACTAAATAATTTTATTCATCCTGACCAAAATGGATTTCTGCCAAAGAGACAAATTAAAGATAATATGAGAGTAATCTTGGACACTTTGGAATATTATGAGGCACACCCTGAAAAACAAATGGCTTTGATATTTTTGAATGCACAAAAGGCATTTGATAATGTGAACTGGAGATTCATGTTATTATTATTGGAACAGATGGGCTTCGCCAGAAATTTATTCAAGCAATACAAGACATATATAATAAGCAAACGGCAAAGGTAATGATAGAAGGAGAATTAACAGACTATCAATATAAGAAAAGGTACAAGACAGGGTTGCCCATTATCACCTTTGCTATTTATACTAACTTTGGAATTTATACTAACTTTGTTAAATAGAAACATTAGAGATGAAGAGTATAAAAGGAATGAAAATTAAAAAGGAAGAATTTAAATTACAAGCTTTTGCGGATGACTTGACGTTTATTTTAGAAGACCCTCTAGAAACAGCACCAAAACTATTGGAAAAGATAGAGGCATATGGCAAGGTGGCCGGCTTGAAAATAAACAAAGATAAGACAAAGAATATGTTACTAAGACAAAAAGAAGAACTGGTAGATGTACTGAAAATTCAAGTTACAAATAAGGTTAAGTATTAGGGGATACATTTGACAGCAAGATGTAGTACACTAAAAGAGAACAACTACACTAAACTTAAACAACAGATAGCACTAGATTTGACAAAATGGGAGAACCTACAATTGTCACTAATAGGGAGAATTTCAACAATCAAAATGAATATTTTACCCAGCATTTTATATTTGTTTCAAACACTACCAATTAGGCTTGGAAAGGACTACTTTGAAGATTTAAACAAAACTGTGTTGAAATATATATGGCAAGGTAAGAAAGCGAGAATAAATTTAATACTTTTACAAGATGCTAGAATTAGAGGAGGATTTGGTCTGCCTAATTGGGAGTTGTAATACCAAGCTACCAACTTGACATGGGCTAAGGAATGGATAACATTAAGAAATACGAGATTGTTAGCATTAGAAGGACATGATTTGTTGTTGGGGTGGCATGCCTTTTTATGTATAAGGGAACTAAAATACAGAGTTATTTTAGAAGGCATCGTATACGGGAGTCTCTGTGCTTAAATTGGGAGAAGATCAAAAGACAATGTTATTTGAAAATTCCAGTCTGGTTATCGACTATCGAAGCATTTTCTTATCCTATAACATATAAGAAGGAACAAACAGTTAGATATGGGGAAATTTTGAATGAAAAGGGTGAACTTAAATTGATGCAAAAACTAGAGGAACAAGGTATAAAGATGAATTGGTTTTCTTATGCGCAAATACATTCAAGGTATGAAAAAGATTTAAAACAGAAGATTTCTACAATAAATTGACTGATTTGGACAAGATTTTGACAGGTACTGATGAAAAGGTGATGAAAAACTGTATGGATATTTATTAAAAATTAAACTAGAAGAAGAACAAGTTAGAGAAACAATGATTGCTTGGGGGAAGAATTTTGGATATGGGATTAATCTAGAGAAATGGCAAAAATTGTGGTCTCAAAATTATAAAATGACAATGTCAACAGCATTTAAAGAAAATGTGTACAAGATCTTTTACAGGTGGGACTTTCCCCCGACAACAATAGCAAGAATGTTCAAGAATAAATCCGAAAGAGGTTGGAAATGTCATCAGATACCTGGCTCATATTACCATATGTGGTGGACTTGTGCGGATGCCAGAAAATATTGGACTAAAATCCACACGTGGTTGGAAAAAATGACTAAAAAGCATACAGATTTAAAACCAGAGATATTTTTATTGGGAATTCTACCTGATACATATAGCAAAGATTTAAAATATTTGATTGTAAATGTATTAACAGCAGCTAGGATTGTATTTGCTAAAAATTGGAAAAATGAGAAAATACTATTGCAGGAGGAAACTATCAAGAAAATACTGGAATATGCTGAAATGAGTAGATTAACATTTGAAATTAGAGAACAATAGGATAAACAATTTTACAAAATTTGGAACCTTTTCTATCAATGGCTAGACAGCAAAATATAATCATAGAATATGTAGAATTTTAAAAAATAATGAATATATAAAGAGGTATTTCTTTTCTTCATATATATATATATATATATATATATATATATATATATATATATATATATGTTTTTTTTTTTAAGCTTTCGCGGGTACTTACATGTGTGCTGTTTAGCTTCCTTCAGGTATTATCCCACGTCATTGTAGTGCTGTTAAAGTTGTAGCAACCTTTCAGCAGAATCCCATCTGCCATCTACAGAAGCCTGATGAAACGTTGCAACAACTTTAACAACACTACAATGACGTGGGAT
>BLBF01000032.1:12121949-12140060 GCA_015471245.1 Laticauda colubrina | reverse complement strand
AGACTCCCTCTGATAGCTCCAACCTAACCCCCCCACCAGGCACCCAGGTGAAACCCAGCTTGCTAATGTATAGCAGCTTGCTAATGAAGAGCAGCCGTCCCTTCACACGGAGCCAAGCTGCACTAAAAGCCTCCAACACAAGAACAGACTGTTGCCAGCCAATCAAAGCCACAAAACAGACAGAAGAAACCAGGAACACCAATCAATCAAACTCCAAGTCCAATGAAACAGGTCCAGGCTCCCAACCAATCAGAATGGACCAGCCTCAAATTTAAAACCAGGAGCTGTAAGACCCATATCCATACAGAAGCCTGATGATGGCAGATGAGATTCTGCTGAAACGTTGCTACAACTTTAACAGAACTACAATGACGTGGGATAATACCCGAAGGAAGCTAAACAGCACACATGTAAGTACCCGCGAAAACCTAAGAAAACAAATATATATGTATGTATGTATATATTTATATAATGTTTTTAGGATAGATTTGGGAGGACTATATGAATTGTTTTAAAATAAATGAAATAAAGTATAGCTATCTCGCAAAATATGAATGAACAAAATTATAGTCAAATGATTGATTAATAATAATACTAGGATATTCAATTTTTGATTGATAATATGAGTTATCATGTAATGTAACTGTAATGGAGACTATGAAATCGAAGCACAAAAAAATTGTAAACCAACCGACACACTGCTTGTATATTTATAGAAGAAAGATGGATGTTTTTTGTTTTGTTTGTTTTTTGTTTGTTTTTAAAAATCAAACTTAACCAAAAAAAAAAAAAAAAGAAAGAAATTTAGCACTCCAATATATATTAGTAGTACATGGCTCCCAAAATTTAAATTATCTATGATTAGCTCCATAACCTACAAAATACAATTTCTTAACTCTATATTGTCCCTTTTGCCTTACTTGCATAGGAATATGAACCAATGCTGGGGTTCCAAATGTATGCAAATAACTAAAGCCCCTGTCACACTGCACCAACGGATGCAAAGTGGATGTAAAATGGACAAAAAAGCTTGCCATCCATTCGTTAGCGTGATGTACTCACTGCCTCCATTTTGCTTCCTCTCTATCTGTCCAGCATCCATTTATTGACATTTCATCTGCTGAGAAAGTTTTGAGCTGCTCAAAACTTTTGCGTGGAAAATGTATCCATTTCGTCCATTCTGCATCCGCTACGCATCCGTTCCGCATCCGTTAGGCATCCGCTATATCCGCTAGGCATCCGTTCTGCATCCGCGCAACTCGCATCCGCTCGGACACAGGGAGGAAGCGGGACGGATGCGGAACGGATGCAGAACGGATGCAGCACGGAAACAAAGCGTTTAAAATGGAAAAAACATTCGCAGAGAGGACCTATCTCGGATATTAAGGATGTCTAGAGGATGCCTAGAGGATGCCTAGAGGATGCAAAGGGACACCTATACTGCCTATAAAAAGGGGGGGCAACTCACCTGCATCTCACTTTCAGACCAGCAGCCTAGCTGTGCAGACCTCTGCAGCCTTCATCTGACTCTTGCTCTTCCACAGCATCCAGTCATGTCCACCGTGGATCATAACACAGTCCTTTTGGAAGCCACCATCCTTCTGCAACAGTGCGAAGCCATCTACAGGCTCTGTGAACTCTACTACGGGAAGAAAAAGAGGCGGCCAAGAAGCGTCTGGGTCCGAAGATGGATCGGTAGAAGAGCAGAGAACGGACTTTACAACAAGCTGATGGTGGAGCTCAGGAACGAAGACACTCGGGCATTCCAGAACTTCATGAGGATGCCTCCAGCCATGTTTGATGAAGTTGTGCAGCGGGTGACACCCAGGTTGACCAAGGCAACCACCAACTTCTGGCCCAGCCTGGAACCTGGGCTCAAGGTGGCACTCACTCTGCGCCACCTGGGCTCAGGGACCACCTACAGGAGCATGCAGTACGGCTGGAGGGTGCCACACAACACCATCAGCATTGTGGTCAGAGAAGTGGTGCAGGTCATCATCGAAGAATACAAGAAGGAGCTCCTCCAGTGACCCTCCACTGAAGAAGGATGGAAGAAAGTTGCAGAGCAGTGGTATCAGGAGTGGAACTTCCCCCACACCGTTGGAGCCATAGATGGCAAGCACGTGGCCTGCAAATCTCCAGCCAAGTCGGGCTCCACTTATTTCAACTACAAGGGCTTCTTCAGCATCATCTTCTTCGCCATGGTCGATGCTGACTACAAGTTGATGTACATCGATGCTTCAGGCAGCGGCTCATGTTCAGATGCCCAGGTATACAATGCCAGTGACCTCAAGGAGGGGCTGGAACGCAACCTCATGGTGGGCTTCCCAGATCCAGAACCCCTGCCCAACGACACGCAAGATGTGCCCTACTTCATCGTGGGGGATGACGCCTTCTCCCTCAGAACCTACCTCATGAAGCCATACACTTCCAGATGCCTCACCCGTGAAGAGAGGATCTTCAACTTCAGGCTGTCCAGGGCAAGGCGGGTGGTGGAGAATGCCTTTGGCATCCTGGCCAACAGGTTCCAGGTACTTCTCACCACCATGCAGCATCGCCCAGAGACCGTGAGGAGGATTGTGGAAGCTTGCTGCATCCTGCACAATCTCATGCGCACCCGCTACCCAGTCATGCAGAACAAGCTCGTGGACCTCCAGCAAGGCAATGGGGACATGGAGCCTGGGGAATGGAGGCAAGGGCGAAACCTGATAGACACTGAGGATGTGCAAGGTCCCAACAGAGCCTCACGTAAAGGGAAGAAGCAGTGCAACCTCCTGAGACACTGGTGCAACTCCCCAGCTGAAGCAGTGGAGTGGCAAGACAGGATGATAGATGATTAATGGGTGCTTCCTTCAGCCTGTCTCATCACACGTTTGAGATTGGGCCATGTATGTTGGGTGGGCCTACAATGAACAGGGCGTTTTAAAAAGAGTTGTGTTTGTGTTGACATGTGTGGATGATTATTACATTATTATTGATAAAAAAGGGCCATAGGTGTGGCACCTGGGAGGGTGGACCATACAGTCCCACTATGCTTGCACTGGAGGTTTATCTATCCCACAGCTATTACCCATCCCACAGGTATCCCTGCCCATCCCACTGCTATCTTAACCCATCCCACAAACATGCAAAGGCTTAAACCAATTCTAAAAGTTTCCACCAAGACTTTATTAAAAAAAAAAAATGAAGCAAGTGTGTGAAGCAAAGATAAACTTTATTGAACAACAAGCTGTAAAAGGGAAAAGACCCAAGTCAAGTGTCCAAATAAACCCAGTCTCTCCACACCCAGTCTCTGGCACTCTTATCAGTCACTCGGAGTTGTGCCCAGTCTCAGGGGTGAAGGGGCCCTCATCAGAGGGGCTCCCAGGTTGTAGGGGCTGCTTCTGCACACCACCACCAGCAGCAGCACCAGCAGGATCATCATCATCATCATCATCATCATCATCATCATCATCACCAGCAGGATCATAATCATCATCAGCAGCAGCAGCAGCAGCACCAGCAGGATCAACAGCAGCAGCACCAGCAGCACCAGCAGCACCAGCACCAGCAGCACCAGCACCAGCAGCACCAGCAGGACCAGGTGCATGAGCAGGACCAGGAGCACGAGCAGGACCAGGAGAACGAGCAGGACGAGAAAGACCAGGAGCACGAGCAGTACGAGCAGTACGAGCAAGTCCAGGAGCACGAGCAGGACCAGCAGGACCAGCAGAACCAGCAGGACCGGGAGCAGCTTCAGCAGAGTACGCAGCAGCAGAAGCACCACCGTCAGGAGCAGCTTCAGCAGAAGCTCCAGCACCAGAAGAGCGAGCCCGAGCTGCAGAAGCCCCAGCAGAAGCAGAGTCAGGGACAGGGGCTGGGAGGGTGGCCCTGTCCCTTTTGGTAGGGATGGTGGCAGGTTGCTGAGGCTTTCACTTCTTCCCCATGGTTGTGGGGTTTCTGGCTGGCAGGGAGGCTGGCAGGCACCAAGGCTGGCAGGAAGGCTGGCAGGAAGGTAGGCAGGCACCAAGGCTGGCAGGCAGACTGGCTGGCAGGGAGGCTGGCCAGGAGGCTTGGAGGCAGGCTGGCAGAAAGCAGGGCAGGCAAGGACTCGATGTATCCGGCAGCAGGTCTTTCCTCTGAATGCTGGCCACGTGCGAGCTGCTTCCCTTTATATCCACATAG
Organism: Laticauda colubrina; assembly: GCA_015471245.1. Lineage (NCBI taxonomy): Eukaryota > Metazoa > Chordata > Lepidosauria > Squamata > Elapidae > Laticauda > Laticauda colubrina. The sequence goes on along the minus strand of BLBF01000032.1, from coordinate 12,135,896 downwards.
CTTACGCAATGCATCCCCCCCGCATGCGCAATTAACGCAAGGCATCCGTTCTGCTTCCGCTGTGCATCCGTTAGGCTTCCGCTGTGCATCTGCTTCATCCGCTGTGCATCCGCTGTACATCCGCTTCATCTGTTCTGCGTCCGCTCTGCATCCGCTCTTTCTGTTCCGCGTCCGCTTTGCTGAGGTCCCCCAGAAGCCTAGCGGATGCACCATCTGTTCTCATCTGCTTCCATCCGCTGGGCTTCCATTCCGCATCCACTTTCCATCCGCCCTGCGTCCTCCCCCTGTCCATGTTATCCGCTCCGGTTATGCAAATTTTTGCCCCTTTTGAGAGCGGATAACAACGGATGGAACACTTTGCTCGTCCATTGTGTCTGTTTTGCATCCGTTGGGCAGTGTGACAGGGCCTTAAGATCTGGTTTTCTTCTATGCCAATGAGTAAATGGTAATTCACGAGTCGTTAAATTTATTACATTATTCAAAACATAGTTAGCACACGTTATTGCCTCATCCCACAGTTGCTCTGATATACCAGAATCAGACATCATATTCCTAGCCATAACCTGTAATGTTTGTATTCTACATTCTATATAGGAGTTATGTTGTAGTCTATAAGGATCAGAATATTCATGTTCAATTCCAGCTTTTTGTAACATGGTTTCAAATTTGTTATTATTAAATTCAATATCATTATTTGAAATTAATCTTATAATTTTCTGTTTCTGTTTTCTTTCAGTAAATTTTAGCCAGTTTACAAAATAGTGGTATGTTTCTTGCTTTGTTTTTATTAGGTAACAGAAACCATATCTGGAAAAATGATCCATAATACTCAATATATAACAGGCTCCACCTATACTAGATTTTCTAGACCCAATGATATCAGCAAACACAACCTCTAATGGTTTACTTGTTTTCAGTCCATTTACCATATTTTCAGAAATTACCTTGTTTTCCTTTTTATTACACATACTGCAATCTACATACCTTATACAAGGTTTTAAATCTATACCAGAAGACAGCTCAACAGTTTTCTTGATCATTTTGAAGTTTATATGTCCCATACATCTATGGAGTAGATGAATACATTCAACATGAGGCTTCTTATTCTCATAAATTGAGTTAACATTACTTGATGGATCATCATTTATAATAAACAAACCATTTTCCAATCTTGCAGTAATACTTTTACCTTGTTTGTCTATTAAACATATCTCCCTTAAATGTTACCACAAATCTTGTTTTTTCCATTTCTCTTACAGATAGTGTTCCGTCCGGAAAAAACACGAGGTAGACCGGGTTCCAACAACAAAGTCTTTATTAGTTAATAACAGTTGAGAAACGGAACATTGGCTCAAGCCGCGGCAGCCCTTTTATAGGGTTTGGCCTGCCGGCTTGTAGCCAATAACAGGTATTTAGTTTTGCCACCTTTGAGCAGCTTCGTGGATTGGTTCCTATTGAACCAATCCCCATTCAGGTTTTTTAGCCAATCAGAATCCTGTATTAGGAGTCTACTATTCTTTATACAGGACACCCCTCCCCTCTTAGTTCAGTCCTACGTGGTGACGTAGTCGCGCAGGTAGGTGGGGCTCCTCTTGACTTGACTGGACTTGCGCGGTTCATTTCTGTTGAAGACTTCGACCGGTTCGGATGGGGTTGCTGTCTCTCCGGTCCTTCTCCGTGGAACCGCCTGGAAGGGTGAGTCAGCCATTTTACTGCCACCTGAGTTTCTTAGGCCGGCGGTTTTGCCGCTCCCTCCTGTTTTCTCCGGGCAGGTCGAGCTGGCCTGGCTGGCCCCATCGAGTGGACTCTTCTTGCAATTTTCTTCTAACTGTAAGTCTCTTTTTTGTTCTTTTTGTTTGTTATTGTATTCTGTGTTTAATTTAAACGGTTCTTTATTATTTTCTCGTATTTCCCCCCCCTCTTTGGTTTGATTTTCGTTGTTCTTTAATATTTGTGGTTGTGTGTTTGTACTTCTTTCTATGTTTTGGGACCGAAGCTGGTCTATGTGCTGCTTCAATTCCCTGCCGTCGTCTACGGTTAGTCGGTAGGACCGGGGGCCTGTAATTTGTGTGATTGTTCCTGGAAGCCATAATGGGTCCCCGGTAAATTTTTTTGCATAGACTAGGTCGCCTATTTCAAATGTCCTGAAATGGGTGGAGGAGTCGGGAGGGGGTTTCTGGTGTATAGGGTGCAATCTGTCTAATTGCGACCTCAGTTTTCTTCCCATTAGTAATTCCGCCGGGCTTTTCTTTGTTATAGTACTGGGTGTGATATGCTGGAGGGTGAGTAGGCGATTTATTTTATCTTGGACATCCCCAATGTCCATTTTTTCTAACCCTTCTTTGGTAAACCTGACCATTCTCTCTGCCCTACCGTTTGCAGCCAGGTGGGCCGGCGCAGTTAGGGCATGTCTTATACCTAGGGAGGCTAGGTATTGTTTGAATTGGATACCCATTAATTGTGGCCCGTTGTCGGACACTAGGACATCCGGCAGGCCATGGGTTGCGAAGAGTTTGTCAAGTTGTTTAATAACGGTTTCAGTTGTCGTAGATAGCATAATTTTAACCTCCAGCCAATTTGAGTATGCATCTACGACAATTAGTAAAGTATGTCCCTTAGTAGGACCCGCAAAGTCAATGTGGATTCGTGACCAGGGGCCTCGTGGGGTTTCCCAGTCCTTTATGGGTGCTTGTGTTGGGGAAGGCCTGTTTCTTTGGCATTTGTTGCAAGAATTTACCCAGTATTCGATGTCCCTATCTATACCCGGCCACCAGACATAGCTTCTAGCAAGGCTTTTCATTTTAACAATTCCAGGGTGGCCTTCGTGAAGCATACCCAGAACCTTGGTTTGTAATTTGGAAGGGATAACTACCCGATCACCCCACAACAAACAACCTTTTTGAATTGAGAGTTTGGTTTGTCTGCTCCGGAAAGGTTTAAAGTTCTCAGTTTTTTTATTTTCTGGCCAGCCTTTACCTACTCAGTTCAGTACACGGGCAGTCAATGGGTCCCTTGCGGTGGCTCTGGTGACATCATTTGCAGATATTGGTAGATCGGGGCATGTCTCTATCTGCAAGGTGGTCATCATCAGTGCCGGGTCTTCCTCTATGGTCGGTAATGGTATTCTGCTCAATGCGTCTGCATGGGAAATTTGTTTCCCAGGGCGATGTGTCAGAGTATAAGAGTAGGCTGCTAGGAATTCTGACCATCTAGTCATTCGCGGGGACAAAATGTTGGTTGTTGGCTTGTTTCCTGGCAAAATTCCCAGTAGCGGTTTATGGTCTGTTACTATCAAAAATGTCTTCCATATAGATATTCGTGGAAGCGTTTCACTCCGGCGATGATTGCCAGGGCTTCTCTGTCCAATTGACTATAATTACGCTCGGTTTTAGACAGAGTCTTTGAATAGTATGCGACGGGTGCCTCTCTTCCATCTGGCAATTGGTGACTCAGGATGGCACCGACTCCAAACGGTGAGGCATCACAGGTCACCGTCAATGGAAGTGTGTTACTAAACTGGATAAAAATGGTGTTTGATGTTAATAAGTTTTTTATTTTTTGGAAGGCTTTCTTTTCTCTATAACCCCAAGTCCAAATTGTTTTTTATCCAGTAATCGGTATAATGGTTCCGCTATTGTCGCTTTGTGGGGTAGGAACACGTTATAAAAATTTATTAGTCCCAAAAATGCCTGCAGTTCATTTTTGTTCCTTGGTTCTGGTGCGTCTTGAATAGCTTTGACTTTTTTGTCAATAGGGTGTATACCCTCTCCATCTATTTAGTAGCCCAAGAATTCGACACGATCAGTCATTAAACAGCATTTTTCTTTTTTTACTTTTAGGCCAGATTCTCTGAATTTAGTTAGTACATCTTTTAGTCTTTTTTTTTAGCTGGGTCGCATCTTTGGCCAAAATTAGGACGTCGACGAAGTATGGTACAACCCCTTTTATACCATTCAATAGGCGTTCCATGAGGCTCTGGAAAAAGCCTGGGGCTACACTCACTCCAAATTGGAGTCTGTTGCATTTGAATGCCCCTTTGTGGGTCACTATTGTTTGTGCTTCAGCCGTTAAGGGGTTTACTGGGAGCTGTTGGTAAGCTTGCGCTAGATCTAGTTTAGCAAAAACTTTTCCTCCCCCAAGAGAATGTAATAAGTGTTGTACGACTGGCACCGGGTATGCGCTTTGTTGCAATGCATGGTTCAGGGTAGCCTTGTAGTCACCACAGATTCGAACTGACCTGTCTGGTTTAATTGGTGTTATGATTGGCGTTTCCCATTTAGCATAGTCAACAGGTTCTAAAACCCCTTGGTCTATTAATTTATTTAGTTGTTCCTCAATTTTTGCTTTCAGAGCAAAAGGAACTCATCTGGCCTTTAGTCTTCTAGGGGCTACCTGTGGGTCTAGACTAAAGGAAATTGGGGTCCCCCGATACCTGCCTAGGGAGCCGTTGAAAATGTCCTGGAACTCTTGGATCAGGTTTTCTTCCCAGTTGGTTGTGGCCACCAGGTCTACTCCGGTCATCCCAATGCCCAATGGTGCGAACCATTCGATGCCCAGGAGGCTTGGTTGATCTCGGTCGACTATTGTCAATGGTAGTACTTCAACATGTTGTTTGTAGACGACTCGAAAATGTCCTAGGCCTACTACAGGAATTCGGTTTCCTTGGTAGTCCTTGAGGGTTAATTTTTGTCTTTGGAGTTCTTTGAGTTTGATATCTGGGACCAGTTGTTTGATCGTGTCCCATGATACCATTGATAGGAAAGACCCAGAGTCTACCTCCATTTCGCAGGGATTGCCTTCTATATTTACAATTATTTTTACTTTCTTCCCGCTTTCCATCTGAGCGCTTCCGATAGTAAAAGTCTGATGTGTTTTCTCTCGGTTAGTGGCTCTCTTGTTCCGCTGACACTTTCTCTCGGTTTGTTTTGGCTCAGCTTGTGTGGGGGAGTTGCTGCGTCTGTTTGGGCTGTAATTTTTTTTATTCCTGCAGACTTTCTCGATATGCCCCCTTTTCTTGCAAGTTCTGCAAATGGCATCGAGGAATCTGCAATTGGCTCGAGGATGGTTTCCTCTGCAGCCAGCGCATTCCCGCCAATTTCTTTTTTCGTGGCCTTTCTTGTTGGCGTATAGGCGGTGGACTTCGTCATCTTCCTCCCCGGATTCTAACATCTCATCAAAATCTTCGTGGTGAGTGGTGGTGGGAAATTTTTTCTTCCCTCTGGCCAGGCTCATTTTGTCATTGTTCGCGTTCATCTGTTTCATTTTAACCGCCGATTTTTTCGTGGCTTCAACGGCTGTGGCTTCTGCGATGGCTTTGGCTATGGTTATGTTGGGTTTATTTAGCAGCTTGCTCTGTAAATTAGAGTCTCTTAAACCCAGTATTACTCGATCCCGCATCTCTTCATCTAAATTCAGAAACTCGCACGCTCCCCCTATTTGTCGGAGGGCTGCCACAAAATCAGCGATGGTCTCACCTTCTTTCTGGTCTCTTAGATAAAATTTGTGCCGCTTGATAAGATTTGACACCACCGGTGCATAGTGAGCCTTTAGCATTCTTTGGAGCTCTGGCCAAGTCATTTGTTTCACATCTTGGGGCTTTGCTAATGCATTGGCCATTTTGAAGATTGTGGGCCCGCAATGTGTCAAGAAAACAGCTCTCTTACGCTGATCTGAGATCTCGTCCATCTCGTTACTTTCCAAATACATCTGGAAACGGTCTACATAGGATTCCCAATCCTCTTCATTGGGATTGAAGGGTGCAGGCAGTGCGTTATTTCCAGCCATTGTCTTCAGTCTGGTTTTATTGGTTGCTGCGTGCTCAGTCTCGCGTTTAGGACGATCACACCCTCGTCGCCAGTGTTCCGTCCGGAAAAAATGCGAGGTAGACCGGGTTCCAACAACAAAGTCTTTATTAGTTAATAACAGTTGAGAAACGGAACATTGGCTCAAGCCACGGCAGCCCTTTTATAGGGTTTTGCCTGCCGGCTTGTAGCCAATGACAGGTATTTAGTTTTGCCGCCTTTGAGCAGCTTCGTGGATTGGTTCCTATTGACCCAATCCCCATTCAGGTTTTTTAGCCAATCAGAATCCTGTATTAGGAGTCTACTATTCTTTATACAGAACAGATAGCAAATTAAATCTCATTATTTACATATACATAACAATAGCTATGTTTCATTTGTACACATTTCTGCTCTGTGCAACATCTTTTTTTACAAACAACAACAGAAACGATAGGCAAATCCACACATGAGGAAATGCATTGGAAATATACATTCTCTGTGGAAGATCTTGGAGGCATCAGGTCTACTGTCTTTCCCCCAAAAAATGTCTATCCTATTAGATGCAGAAAATCAGATATGTATTTGAATTTTGTATCCAAAAAGAATGTATGTCATCAAAATTTATTGGGCTTTACCTAGGTTACACCCCTAGTGCAATTTATGCAGTGGAAGAAATATACAATGAAGAAAAACACTTTTCATATATAAAAATGGCTTTCCACATTTTTTTAAAAATCATCACACATATAAGGTCATTTTCCTTTCAATCAAATGAGAAACTTTCATCTTCTTTCCAAAGAACATTTTTGATTTTGATGTGTGTGTGCAGATCGCTGTGTATATGTGTGTGTGAAGATTTTCCTGCTGTATTGGATTTTGAAAGTAGCTTCTTTATTGTATGCAAAAAAAAAAAAAAAATCCAAAAGAGGAAGAAGAAAAGGAGGGTGTGGTGGGAAAAGCCAACAAAAGCAATATCCAGCTTGATTAGTGAAAAAGAGAGGTATTCATCTGTGAATTAAAACAAAGGTAATAGTATTTGAGCTATAGAACTGACATTTTTATGACATGGTAAAGGTTTCCCCTTTCCAGCCTTGTCCAACTCTAGGGGGCAGGTCCAACGATATTTCCATGGTCATAGGACCAGCATGGCTATAAACCAAGGTGCACGGAACACTGTTACCTTTCCACCAAAGTGGTACCTATTTATCTATTTGTATGCTTTTGAATTGCTAATTGGGCAAAAGCTGGGCCAAGTAGTGGAAGCTCATCCCATTGAACAACCCAAACTCACATTTCTAGTTTACAAGCTCTGGGTTTTTTATTTTGATTTAAGAATAAAATACAGAACTTTGCTTTCCTTACCCACTCATGCTATCCTATCAAGTGTTCATAATTTATGGTAATACATGTTATGCATCCCAGTTCTAATTTGCTGCATCACTTAATTATTTTCAAACTTTTTGCTTCCAAACCATTTTGAATATTCAGAATAATCTTATTTTCTCTTCCCATTATATTACAATCAGATAAATCCTGAGCATCCTTTGTTTCTCAGACTCTTCTGCTTGTTTAAAATTACCCTGTTCTAAATTATTAAATAATTTAATTATACTAAATTATTCTCTTACTGGTAATGAAGTCAGCAGAAAATTTGCTTCTTGATAATAACTTTTTAAAGCTTAAGCCCATGTCACACTGGCCAACGGATGCAAAAAGGACACAGTGGACGAGCAAAATGTACCATCCGTTCTTATCCGCTCTCAAAAGGGGCAAAAATTTGCATAACCAGAGCGGATAACACGGACGTGGGGAGGACGCAGGGCGGATGCAAAGCGGATGCGGAACGGAAGCCCAGTGGATGGAAGTGGATGAGAGCGGATGGCACATCCGCTAGGCTTCCAGGGGGCCTCAGCAAAGCGGACGCGGAACGGAAAGAGCGGATGCACAGTGGATGCACAGCGGATGAAGCGGATGCAGAGTGGAAGCCTAACGGATGCACAGCGGAAGCGGAACGGATGGCGAGCATTAATTGCGCATGCAGGGGGGATGCATTGTGTAAGCCCCCCGGATATAAAGGGAAGCAGTTCGCACGTGGCCAGCATTCCGAGGAAAGACCTGCTGCTGGACACTTCGAGTTCCTTGCCTGCCCTCCCCGCATGCCTGCCTGCCTGCCAGCCTTGCTGCCAGCCTGCCTTCCAGCCAGCCTTGGTGCCTGCCTGCCTGCCTGCCTTCCTGCCAGGCTTCCTGCCAGCCTACCTGCCAGGATTCCTGCCAGGATTCCTGCCAGGCTTCCTGCCAGCCTTTGTGCCTGGCTTCCTGCCAGCCTTCCTGCCAGCCTTCCTGCCAGCCTTGGTGCCTGCCACCCTCCCTGCCAGCCAGCAACCCCACAACCATGGGGAGGAAGCGAAAGCCTCAGCAACCTGCCGACATCCCTGGCAAGAGGGACAGGGCCAACCTCCCACCCCCTGCCCCAGACTCTGCTTCTGCTGGGGCTTCTGCTGAAGCTGCCCCTGGCGGTGGTGCTTCTGCTGGTGCTTACTCTGTTGAAGCTGCTCCTGGTCCTGCTCGTCCTGCTCGTGCTCCTGGACTTGCTCATCCTGCTTGAGCTCCTGGTCTTGCTCGTCCTGCTCGTCCTGCTCGTGTTCCTGGTCCTGCTCGTGCTCCTGGACTTGCTGGCCCTGCTGGTGCTTACTCTACTGTGCTGATCCTGGTCCTGCTGGTCTTGCTGCTGCTGATCCTGCTGGTGCTGCCGCTGCTGCTGCTGATGATGATGATGATCCTGCTGCTGCTGCTGATGATGATGATGATTATGATCCTGCTGGTGAAGATGATGATGATGATGATGATCCTGCTGGTGCTGCTGCTGCTGCTGGTGGTGTGGAGGAGCAGCCCCTATTACCTGGGAGCCCCTCTGATGAGGGCCCATCTGGTCCTGCCAAAGGGAGGAAGAGGCGTATGCGGGGATGGGAGAGGAGGCAATACTTCATTGAGGAGGCGCACGAGGATGACGTGCTGGAGTGGCTGAGAGAGAACGACTATCTGTGACGGAAGGGACACCGGCTGTACAGGGACACCAAGCGGAAGCAGGCTGCTTGGAGAGAGAGGGCAGAGAGTATGGGTTACACTACGGAGGTGCTCCTCGGCTGGTGGAAGCACATGCACACCTGGTACGGGAAGTTGCATCTGAAGAAATCTGGCCAGGCCACAGTTAAGCTGACAGACAGAGAGACCTACATCATGGCCAGGTGCAGCTTTCTGGAGGGTGAGGTCCGCCATGGAGGTGCACCAGCAGCCCCTCTCACGACCCTCTCTCTCCGGCAGCCTGCTGAGAGCCAGTCCTCTTCCAGCCAAGAGTCAGTCCCGGTCTCCAGGCAGGTTTCTGTGGAGCGTGCCATGGCGTAGAACCCGCGGACAGGTGTGGTAAGCGTAGTGGAGTGCGTGGAGGACTCCCTGGTGTGGTGGGAGAAAGGAGACATCGAGTCCACCACAGTCCTAGCCGCATCCACACCCCCACAGCTCTGCCTTCGCAGAAATGCAGAGAGACGGACAGCAGGAGGGGCAGAGCCACACTGTCCTGCTGGAGATCAGGGACACCATCCGCACCAGCATAGATCTCCTCTCTCATCTGGTCCACTCTTCCTCCAACTGCAAGCCCTTCCTCACCTATGTCAACCAGACCCTCAAGGAAATGGCGGATCCACAGTACCAGGTGGTGAAGGACCGGATCATCGAGCTGCTTCACAACCCTCCAGATCCAGAGGAACCTGCTCCCACCCAGTCCAGGTCTACTCCTCCACCCCAGGTGATGTCCCTCCAATTCCAAGGCTTCCCACAGGTCCTCACCTACCAGGGCTATGGCTACCAGGAGGTTCAGAAGCACAGGGAGCAGCCCTTCCCAGTCCAGGTCTACTCCTCCACCCCAGGTGATGTTCCTCCCATTCCAAGGTTTCCTACAGGCCCTCACCTACCAGGGCTACGGCTACCAGGAGGTTCAGCAGCACAGGCAGCAGCCCTTCCCAGTCCGGGCCCAGAGTCATCGGGCGACAGCATTGCCACCTGTTTCACTGATGCCACCAATGCCACCCACGACAATGATGCCACCGATGACATCGATGCCACCCACGACAATGATGCCAAGCATGACAGTCCTCACCCAGCTGCAGAGCAGTCAGTCCCACTACACTGCTCCTTCCTCCACCCCACAACCAAGCCCGGCCTCAGTACATCTGTCATCAGTACTGGGGCTGACACCCCATGGCATAGAGGAAGGACCTCTCAGCATCACGGGGCTGAGCCAGCTGTCCGACACCTTCCTAAACACACCGTTCCCTGTTGTCCTCTCGGGGCCAGGCACTCCAGCACCACCCACCACCACAGCACCTGGACCCTTCACCCCTGCCACTGGGCCCATCTCCGAGTGACCGATAAGAATGCCAGAGACTGGGTAGCTGGCTACCTGTGGACTTTATTTGGACACTTGACTTGGGTCATTTTTCTGTTACAGCTTATTGTTCAGTAAAGTTTATCTTTGATTCACACACTTGCTTCATTTCTTTTTTTTCAATAAGGTCTTGGTGGAAATTTTTAGAAATGGTTTAAGCCTTTGCATGTTTGTGGGATGGGTTAAGATAGCAGTGGGGTGGGCAGGGATACCTGTGGAATGAGCAGGGGTACCTTTGGGATTGCTAATTGCTGTGTGATAGATAAAACTCCAGTGCAAGCATAGTGGGACTGTATGGTCTACCCTCCCAGGTGCCACACCTATGGCCCTTTTTTATCCATAACAATGTAAGCATTGATCCACACATGTCAACACAAACACAACTCTTTAGTAAATGCCCTGTTCATTGTAGGCCCACCCAACATACATGGCCCAATCTCATCAGTGTGATGAGACAGGCTGAAGGAACCATCCATTAAGCATCTACCATCCTGTCTTGCCACTCCACTGCTCCAGCTGGGGAGTTGCACCAGTGTTTCAGGAGGTTGCGCTGCTTCTTCCCTTCCCGTGAGGCTCTGTTGGGGCCTTGCACATCCTGAGGGTCGATCAGATTTCGCCCTTGCCTCCATTCCCCAGGCTCCATGTCCCCATTGCCTTGTTGATGGTCCACAAGCCTGTTTTGCAAGACTGGGTAGCGGGTGTGCATGAGATCGTGCAGGATGCAGCAAGCTTCCACGATCCTCCTAACAGTCTCTGGGTGATGCTGCATGGTGGTGAGAAGTACCTGGAACCTGTTGGCCAGGATGCCAAAGGCATTCTCCACCACCCTCCTTGCCCTGGACAGCCTGTAGTTGAAGATCCTCTCTTCACAGGTGAGGAGTCTGGAGGTGTAGGGCTTCATGAGGGAGGTTCTGAAGGAGAAGGCGTCATCCCCCACGATGAAGTAGGGCACATCTTGCGTGTCGTTGGGCAGGGGATCTGGATCTGGGAAGTCCACAGTGAGGTTGCCTTCCAGCCCCTCCTAGAGGTGACTGGCGTTGTATATCTGGGCATCTGAAGATGAGCCGTAGCCTGAAGCATCGATGTACATGAACTTGTAGTCAGAATCGACCATGGAGAAGAGGACGATGCTGAAGAAGCCCTTGTAGTCGAAATAAGTGGACCCTGATTTGCCTGGAGCTTTGCAGGCCACGTGCTTGCCATCTATGGCTCCAATGGTGTGGGGGAAGTTCCACCTCTGATACCACTGCTCTGCAACTTTCTTCCATCCTTCTTCAGTGGAGGGGCACTGGAGGAGCTCCTCCTTGTATTCTTCGATGAAGGCCTGCACCACTTCTCTGACCACAATGCTGATGGTGTTGTGTGGCACCCTCCAGCCGTACTGCATGCTCCTGTAGGTGGTCCCTGAGGCCAGGTGGCGCAGAGTGAGTGCCACCTTGAGCACAGGTTCCAGGCTGGGCGGGAAGTTGGTGTTTTCCTTGGTCAACCTGGGTGTCAGCCGCTGCACAACTTCATCAAACATGGCTGGAGGCATCCTCATGAAGTTCTGGAACGCCTGATTGTCTTCGTTCCTGAGCTCCACCATCAGCTTGTTGTCCAGTCCATCCTCTGCTCTTCTCCCGATCCATTTTCGGACCCAGACGCTTCTTGGCCGCCTCTTTTTCTTCCCGTAGTAGAGTTCACAGAGCTTGTAGATGGCTTCTCACTGTTGCAGAAGGATGGCGGCTGCCAAAAGGACTGTGTTATGATCGACGGTGGACATGACTGGATGCTGTGGAAGAGTCAGAGTCAGATGAAGGCTGCAGAGGTCTGCACAAGTGGGCTGCTGGTCTGAAAGTTAGATGCAGACGAGTTGCTCCCCCTTTTTATAGGCAGTATAGGTGTCCCTTTGCATCCTCTAGGCATCCTCTAGGCATCCTCTAGACATCCTTAATATCCGAGATAGGTCCCCTTTACGAACGTTTTTTCCGTTTTAAACGCTTTGTTTCCATGCTGCATCCATTCTGCCTCCGTTCCGCTTCCTCCCTGCGTCCGAGCGGATGCAAGTTGTGCGGATGCGCAGCGGATTCCTAGCGGATATAGCGGATGCATAACGGATGCATAATGGATGCGTAACGGATGCGTAGCGGATGCGTAGCAGATGCAGAACGGACGAACTGGATACATTTTCCGCGCAAAAGTTTTGGGTAACCCAAAACTTTTGGAGTGGATGAAACTTCAATAAACTGATGCTGGATGGATAGAGAGGAAGCAAAATGGAGACAGTGAGTACATCGTGTTTTCGAATGGATGGCAAGCTTTTTTGTCCATTTTACATCCTCTTTGCATCCGTTGGTTCAGTGTGACAGGGGCTTTAGTATCAATGTAGCTTGAATTTTAAAATTATTGGATTGCCCTTGCATGCACCACCTCAGATTGTCAGCTTTACATCTCTGAAAGCGAAAAGAGTTTTGGTTTGTGTCTTGTGTGAATAAATGAAGGCATATTATGAAGGAAAAAATTCCATATTGGCATCTGAAAAAGTGGAATTGTTGGCTATTATTACTATTCATTGGGTATCTTTTTACACCGTTAATATGAACAAGATATAATTGACATAATATTGTGATTAAATGTACCAAATCAATATCTCTTTTATATAAAACAAAACACATTCTTATAAATACATTTTGGCCTCCTTAGAGAAAGTTATAATCTCTCTGCTTTAAAAAAAACTCAGAAGCTTTTAGAGTGTTCACATTCAACGTGTTTAATTCAACAACTCAATTTGCGTCAGAATGTTAATTGGACAGAATAGCATTTCTACTGAATTTCCGAATCAAATTCAGAAAACATTAACTCTTCCACTAAAAATTCCTTTTCCATTATTACTTTATAAAAATGATTTGGCACTCTCGAAAATACTTCCAAAAATAATCCACTTTTTAGTTTAGTTCTAGACACAAGGGAAAGACAAAGTATAAAGGCCGTGTCACACTGCCCAACGGATGCAAAGAGGACACAACGGAAGGGAAAAATGTTCCTTCCGTTGTATCCGCACTCAAAAGGGGCAAAAATTTTCATAATTGGAGCGGATTAAATGGATGCGGGGAGGACACAGGGAGGATGCAAAGCGGATGCGGAACGGAAGCCCAGCGGACGCAGAACGGATGGTGCGTTCGCAGGGCTTCGGGGGGGTCTCAGGAGAGCGGACACAGAACAGAAAAAACGGATGCAGAACGGATGCACAGTGGATGAAGCGGATGCACAGCAGAAGCCTAGCGGATGCACAGCGGAAGCGGAACGGATGTCGCGCATTAATTGCGCATGCGGGGGGGGATGCATTGCGCAAGCCCCCCGGATATAAAGGGAAGCGGCTCGCACATGGCCAGCATTCCGAGGCAAGACCTGCTGCTGGACACTTTGAGTTCCTTGCCTGCCCTGCCTGCATGCCTGACTCCAAGCCTGCCTCCCAGCCTCCTTGCCAGCCTGCCTTCCAGCCTCCCTGCCAGCCTCCCTGCCAGCCTTGCTGCCAGCCTGCCTTCCAGCCTCCTGGGCAGCCTCCTTGCCAGCCTGCCTTCCAGCCTCCCTGCCAGCATTGCTGCCAGCCTTCCTTCCAGCCACCCTGCCAGCCAGTCTGCCTGCCAGCCTTGGTGCCTGCTTTCCTGCCAGGCTTCCTGCCAGGCTTCCTGCCAGGCTTCCTGCCAGGCTTCCTGCCAGGCTTCCTGCCAGGCTTCCTGCCAG
>BLBF01000032.1:12075239-12112046 GCA_015471245.1 Laticauda colubrina | reverse complement strand
TGTTTAGCTTGTCTACCTAACCCTGGTTGGGGAACCCAGGCTTAACAATGTGGAAGAACAAGAGTAAGGGTGAAGAGGTCTGTACACCACGGCTGCTGGACTGATTGTGAGATCCAGGTGATTTCCTCCCCCTTTTTATAGGAAATATTGTTTTTCAGCTAGGTGTCCTTCCACATACTCTAGGCATACTCCAGACATCCTAAACATCCGAGATACGTCCCATATACAAACCTTTTGTCCGTTTTAATGCTTTATATATGAGATGCATTCACTTACATCCTTTTTATTTCCATGCTACTAACGCTGTGTGGACATTCCGTGTACCTTTCGCTTTCTCCCTTTTTCTGCTTTCAGCTGCAGTGGATGTGAGTTGAGGGGATGGTCAGAGGATGCTGAGAGGATACAGCGGACGTGTAACGAATGACAACGGACGTAGAACGTTTGTTGCCCATATGTGTCATAGATGTACATCGTACGCAGCGGAAAGTTCATCTGCTCAAAAAGTTTTGTGCAGCTCAAAGCTTTTTGAGTGGATGAAATAGCAGTAGATGGATGTTTGATGGATAGAGCATATGAAACACATACGCAGTGAGTACACAACAGATGCATCGCATTTTCAAGTGGATGGCAAGCTTTTTTGTCCGTTTTACATCCTCTTTGCATCCGTTGGTGCAGTGGGACATGGGCTTTAACCGCACAATACATGGACAGACTGAACCACAGTTTCAACTATGAGAAACAGCATTCTAGACCAAGATAAATCCAAAAATGCTAAGACATTCCTGAAATCTTGGAATTCAAACAAATTATCCATTAATAGGCACAAATTTATAACCCATAGTACCCCATTCAAAGGAGAAAATTAAAAAAAAAAACACAAGAAGTAAGCAGAAGGACATGCTCTCTAACAACTGACACCCAGAAAGGTAGGGATTAACATCTAATGAACAATCAAAGAAAGAACAATATCCTAATGAAGGAACTATCAAGGAGACAAAAAATCAACAATTCAACATTTGTGTAATATTTACTAAAATATACCACTACAGCAAGAAAAATGAGCATGGAAGGACTTCTGAGGTAAGCAATAGAAGACTAAACTTTTTGTGGAGATGAAAGAAGTATTGGTTCTTATGAAGAGCAGCAGACAGAGAGCATACACAGAACTGGTTCTATGTCTGCTGCTTTTTTGGCCCATCCACCCGCCCGGGGTCTTACCTGACCTTTATTTCCTGCTTTTTCAACCGCAGCTGCTTTGCACAACACAGCTGAGGTTGAAAAAGCAGGAAAAAAGTGCTTTTTTGCACTTTTTTGTGCTCCCGCATGCAATGCTGCTCAGCTGTCCAGGCAGCTAGCTGACAATGGTATACACCCACACGCAACATGTAAAATCACTGAACCGGAAGTTACACTGGTCGGATCCCACCTCTGGCTAAACCCCAATCCCAAGATCCAAATCCCAGACTAGACCTGGAGAGCACCAGCATCCTGAAAGTGAGATAACAGAAATTTGCCCCTAATTATTTGAAAAGCAATCAAACCATATAGATATTCAAACAATTTAAACTAGAGGAAGGATTCTCAATTGACAACTATTTAGTGTTTTGTGGATTTATCCCAGGCATCTTCTTTCCTAGTACACAGTTATGGGAGGATATTGCCAAATTCAGTTTCAGAACTGATCTGATGAATCAGGATGTGCAGCTAACTAAATGCCAACAGATAGTCAAGGTTTTGCTTGATGTTATCTGGAACTCATTTCATAAATTGATTCAATTTGTTTGCAACAGCCATGCTGAAATTGACTTCATTTTACATTTATTCATACGAAGCAGGATATATTTATTTCCAGGTCCACCATTTCTTTTTTGTGGAATTTTAATTTTATCCAGCCATCTATAAAAAGTGTAATTTCTTGACTCATTTGATTCTGACATATCTTGTTTATTTATTTGTCAAATTCAGCTACTGCTCATCTCACTCTCAGAGTGATTTTGGACAGTAGACAGTTAAAATCAAGGATATATATTTTATCAGAGTATAGAAAGATTTCTGAAAGTATTTGTTCAAGCAGGCACATTTTGTCAGGCAGTTATATTCTAACTTCTCCTGCATATTTTGAGAAGCCTTAACTCTACTTATTTATATTGAAATTCTTATGTAATAAATAATGTTCATATGTTCATAGAAAATATTTATACTCATCAACTTAAAGTCCAGCCATGTAGATGGACAATTTTCAAATACACATCCAGATGTTGTCTGATTAAACTGCATTACTTCCAATAAAATGTGAATTTGTCAGGCAACAGAAATATGTATGTTAGTTATTTCTTGATTCACCTAATCAAATGAATTGGATTAAAGAAGAGTCAGTATCCATTTTTCCTAATCTAGGAACTTTAAATATCCATACAAACTGGAGATTATGACATTGGTCTTGCATTACTTGTTTTTGGAGACATATATTTGATAGTCAGCTTCCTTCCTCCCCTCTTCTTTTCTTTTAAAGATATGGAAGACATTTAGCTTTTTCCAGATTTAGAGGAGCTCTAACTTTATCATGTTTGAATATACAGGTGAAACTTGAAAAATTAGAATATAGTGCAAAAGTTCATTTATTTCAGTAATGCAACTTAAAAGGTGAACCAAATATATATGATAGACTCATTACATGTGAAGCAAGATAGTTAAAGCCATGATGTATCATAATTGAGATGACTATGGCTTACAGCTCATGAAAACCCCAAATCTACAATCTCAGAAAATTAGAATATTGTGAACAGGTTCAATATTCTAGGCTCAAAGTGTCCCACTCTAATCAGTTAATGAAGCCATAACACCTGCAAAGGGTTCCTGAGCCTTTAAATGATCTCTCAGCCTGGTTCACGAGGAAGCACAATCATGGGAAAGACTGCTGACCTGACTGTTGTGCAAAAAAACATCATTGACACCCTCCTTAAGGAGGGAAAGCCTCAAAAGGTAATTGCAAAAGAAGTTGGATGTTCCCAAAGTGATGTATCAAAGCACATGAATAGAAAGTTATGTGGAAGGGAAAAGTATGGAAGAAAAAGGTGCCCAAGCAGCAGGGATGACCGCACCCTGGAGAGGATTGTCAGGAAAAGGCCATTCAAAAGTGTTGGGGACTTTCACAAGGAGTGGACTGAGGCTGGAGTCAGTGCATCAAGAGCCACCACACACAGACGGATCCTGGACAAGGGCTTCAAATGTCGTATTCCTCTTGTCAAGCCGCTCCTGAACAACAAACAACGTCAGAAGCATCTTTCCTGGGCTAAAGAAAAACAGACCTGGTCTGTTGTTCAGTGGTCCAAAGTCCTCTTTTATGATGAGAGTAACTTTTGAATCTCATTTGGAAACCAAGGACCCACGGTCTGGAGGAAGAATGGAGAGGCACACACTGCAAGATGCTTGAAGTCCAGTGTGAAGTTTCCACAGTCTGTGTTGATTTGGGGAGCCATGTCATCTGCTGGTGTTGGTCCACTGTGCTTCATTAAGTCCAGGGTCAATGCAGCCATCTACCAGGAGATTTTGGAGCACTTCATGCTTCCTTCTGCAGATGAGCTTTATGGGGATGCTGACTTCATTTTCTAGCTGGACTTGGTACCTGCCCACACTGCCAAAAGCACCAAAACCTGGTTTAGTGAACGTGGGATTACTGTGCTTGATTGGCCAGCAAACTCGCCTGACCTGAACCTCACAGAGAATCTATGGGGCATTGCCAAGAGAAAGACGAGAGACATGAGACCAAACAATGCAGAAGAACTGAAGGCCACTATTGAAGCATCCTGGTCTTTCATAATACCTCAGCAGTGCCACAGGCTGATAGCTTCCATGCCATGCCTCATTGAGGCAGTAATTGTTGCAAAAACCATGTACTGAGTACATATGCATGCTTATACTTTTCAGAGGTCTGATATTGTTCTATGTACAATCCTTGTTTTATTGATTGCATGTAATATTCTAATTTTCTGAGATTGTGGATTTGGGTTTTTCATGAGCTATAAGCCATAATCATCACAATTATGACAAATCACAGCTTCAACTATCTTGCTTTGCATGTAATGAGTCGATCTCATATATTAGTTTCACATTTTCAGTTGCATTACTGAAATAAATGAACTTTTGCATGATATTCTAATTTTTTGAGTTTCACCTGTATGTCAAGCAGCTACTCTTGAAGATAAATTTTGAAAAGTCCCACGTGAATTAAAGGCCAGGTCACATCGTCCAACGGATGCAAAACGTATGTAAAAAGGACACAGCGGACGAGCAAATTTTCCATCCATTGTTATCCGCTCTCAAAAGTGCCCCAAATTTGCATAAAGTGAACGGACAACAACGGATAGGGGAGGATGCATAGCAGATGTAAAATGGATGCTCAACGGAAGCCTAGCGGATGGAAGCGGATGGAAGCGGATGGAAGCAGATGGCACGTCCGCAGGGCTTCCGGGGGAGCAGAGCAAAGCGGATGCGTAACAGTAAGAGCGGATGCGTAGTGGATGAAGTGGATGTGGAACGTATGCGTAGCGGATGCAGAGCAGATGCGTAGCGGATGCCTAGTGGATCACTGCGCATGGGGGAGGATGCATTGCATCAGCCACACGGATATAAAAGGAGGCAGCTCGCAAGCAGGTCACCATTCAGAGGAAAGACCTGCTGCCAGACACATCTTCATCAGAGACATCTTCATAAATGGGGAAGAAGAGGAATCCTGTGCCATCTTCTGCCAACCCTGCCAAGAGGGACAGATCCACCATCCCACCACCTAGCGCTGACTCTGCTGCTGGTGGTGCTGCTTCTTCTGCTGCTGGTGCTGCTGGTGCTGCTTCTTCTGCTGCTGGTGCTGACTCTGCTGGTGCTGGTGCTTCTGCTGGTGCTGCTCCTGGTGCTGGTGCTTCTGCTGATGCTGACTCTGCTGGTGCTTCTGCTGGTGCTGCCTCTGCTGCTGCTGCTTCTCCTGCTGCTGCTGTGGTGGACCAGCCCCAAAGCCCTGAAATCCCTGATGATGAAGGCCCTGCCAGAGGGAGGAAGAGGCAAGGCAAGGAGAAGGAGAAGGGAGAGAGGAAACAGTACTCCATCGCAGGGGAGCATGAGGAGGAGGTGCTGGAGTGGCTGAGGGAGAACGAGTATATGTGGAGGAAGGGCCACAGGCTCTATCGAGACACCAAGCGAAAGCAGGTGGCTTGGAGACAGAAGGCGGAGAGCCTGGGCTACACTTTAAATGTCCTCCTCAGGTGGTAGAAGCATATGCACACCTGATACGGGAAGCTGCAACTGAAGAAGTCTGGCCAGGCCGCGGTCAAGCTGACAGACTGGGAGACCTATGTCATGGCAGAGTGCAGCTTCCTGGAGGGTGAGGTCTGCCACTGAGGAGCAGCCCCTTTGTCTACCCTCATTCTTAGGCAGTCCACAGACAGCCAGTCCTCTTCTGGCCAGGAGACAGCGACCGTGTCTGGGCAGGTGTCCACAGAGCACCCTGCTACAGAGACCCCCCCGACAGCTGCACACCCTGTGCTGGAGGACGTGGAGGATTCTCTCACACACATGGAGCAAGAAGTAGCAGCGACCACCAGTGACCAACCCACACCCACCCTCAGCTCCACCTCCACAGAAAGCAGGCAGAGAGGCAGACCAGAGGGACAGAGCCACACTGTCCTGCTGGAGATCAGGGACACCATCAAGAACAGCGCAGATCTCCTCTCTCAGCTGGTACACTTCAAAATTCCATCCTCAAACCGCAAGCCCTTCCTCACCTACGTGACCCAGACCCTCATGGACATGCCTGAGTCTCAGTACCAGGTGATGAAGGAGCAGATCACGGCGCTGCTGCACCACCCTCCAGGCCCAGCTGAACCTGCTCCCACCCACTCCAGGTCTGCTTCTTCACCCCAGCCGATGTCACAGCCCTTCCAAGGCTTTCAACAGCCCCTCTCCTACCAAGGCTACGGCTACCAGGAGTTCCAGCAGCACAGGCAGCCCTTCCCAGTCCAGGCACAGGTTCCTCGGATGCCAAAGGTGCCACCGATGCCACTGATGCCACCAATGCCACAGACGCCACAGATGCCACCGACGCCACCGACGCCACCGATATCAATGATGTCAACGATGCCACTGACGCCACAGATGTTTCCTCTCATGCCACAGAATCCTCACCTCGCCCAGCTGCACACCAGACATCCCCACTACACTCCTCCTTCCTCCACCCCACAGCCAAGCCCGGCCTCAGAACATCTGTCATCGGTGTTGGGACTGACATCCCAGGTCCTGGATGAAGGGCCTCTCAACCTCACGGGACTGAGCCAGTTTTCTGAGAGTTTCCTGAACACACCATCTCTTGTTGTCCTCTCGGGGCCAGGCACCCCAATGGTGCCTCAGACCAGCACTCCAGCCACTGCCACCTCCACAGTCCCTGTCCCCTTTACACCTGAGACCATGGACATGCCTCAGAGTGACTGAGAACATTACCAGAGACTGAGTTGTTACCGGTTGACTTTATCATTGCTTGGGACACTTTTCTTGGTTCCTTTTGCTTATTAAATAAAGTCCTACACTTTACTGTTATTAATAAAGGTTTTCTTTGCTTGACACACTTGGTTCATTTCTTTTACTTAATAAAGTCTTGGTGGAAACTTTTAGAAAATGGTTAAGCCTTTGCATGCTTATGGGATACCTGTGGAATGGGTAATAGCTGTGGGATGGGCAGGGATACCCGTGGGATGGGTAATAGCTGTGGGATGGGCAGGGATACCCGTGGGATGGGTAATAGCTGTGGGATGTGCAGGGATACCTGTGGGTTTGGTAATAGCGGTGGGATGGGTAATAGCTGTGGGATAGATAAGCCTCCAGTGCAAGCATAGTATGGTCCACCCTCCCAGGTGCCACACCTATGGCCCTTTATTATCAGTAACAATTTAATCATTGATCCACACATTTCAACATAAACAAAACACTTTATTAATGCCCTATTCATTGTAAGGCCACTCAACATACATGGCACAATTTCATCAGTGTGATGAGACAGGCTCAGGGAAGCATCCATTAAGCATCTACCATCCTGTCTTGCCACTCCACTGCTCCAGCTGGGGAGTTGCACCAGTGTTTCAGGA
Organism: Laticauda colubrina; assembly: GCA_015471245.1. Lineage (NCBI taxonomy): Eukaryota > Metazoa > Chordata > Lepidosauria > Squamata > Elapidae > Laticauda > Laticauda colubrina. The sequence goes on along the minus strand of BLBF01000032.1, from coordinate 12,104,919 downwards.
GGTTGCGCTGCTTCTTCCCTTCACGTGAAGTTCTGTTGAGGCCTGGTACATCCAAAGTGTCGATCAGATTTCGTTCTTGCCTCCATTCCCCAGGCTCCATGTCCCCATTGCCTTGTTGATGGTCCACAAGCCTGTTCTGCAACATTGGGTAGCGGGTGCGCATGAGATTGTGCAGGATGCAGCAAGCTTCCACAATGCTCCTCATGGTCTGTGGATGATGCTGCATGGTGGTGAGAAGTACCTGGAACCTGTTGGCCAGGATGCCAAAGGCGTTCTCCACCACCTGTCTTGCCCTGGACAGCCTGTAGTTGAAGATCGTCTCTTCACGGGCGAGGCATCTGGAAGTGTAGGGCTTCATGAGGTAGGTTCTGAGGGAGAAGGCGTCATCCCCCATGGTGAAGTAGGGCACATCTTGTGTGTCATTGGGCAGGGGGTCTGGATCTGGGAAGCCCATGATGAGGTTGCGTTCCAGTCCCTCCTTGAGGTCACTGAGTTGTATATCTGGGCATCTGAAGCTGACCCGTTGCCTGAAGCATCAATGTACATGAACTTGTAGTCAGCATCGATCATGGCAAAGAGGATGATACTGAAGAAGCCCTTATAGTTGAAATAAGTGGAGCCTGACTTGACTGGAGCTTTGCAGGCCACGTGCTTCCCATCTATGGCTCCAATGGTGTGGGGGAAGTTCCACCTCTGATACCACTGTTCTGCAAGTTTCCTCCAGCCTTGTTCAGTGGAGGGACACTGGAGGAGCTCCTGTAGGATGGCCTGCACCACTTCTCTGACCACAATGCTGATGGTGTTGTGTGGCACCCTCCAGGCGTACTGCATGTTTCTGTACGTGTTCCCATAGGCCAGGTGGTGCAGAGTCAGTGCCACCTTCAGCCCAGGGTCCAGGCTGGGATGGAAGTTGGTGCTCTGCTTGGGCAACCTGGGTCTCAGACGCTCCACAACTTCATCAAACATGGCTGGTGGCATCCTCATGAAGTTCTGGAATGCACAAGGGTCTTCGTTCCTCAGCTCCACCATCAGCTTGTCATAGAGTCCAAACTCCGCTTTTCTCCCAATCCATCTTCGGACCCAGACACTTCTTGGCCGCCTCCTTTTCTTCCCGTAGAAAAGGTGAAAGAGCCTGAAGAGGGCTTGGTTCTGGTGTTGAATGATGGCGGCTACCAAAAGGAGCGTGCGATGATCCATGGTGGGGAAGAATGGATGCTGTGGAAGAGCAAAAGCAAGACTGAAGAGGTATGCACAGCAGGGCTGCTGGACTGAAAGTGAGATCCAGGTGATTTCCTCCCTCTTTTTTAGGAAATGTCAGTTTTCCGTTAGGTGTCCTTCCGCATACTCCAGGCATCCTCCAGACATCCTAAATATCCAAGATACGTCCCCTATACAAACGTTTTTTCCATTTTAATGCTTTATATCCAAGCTGCATCCGCTTTCATCCTTTCTACATCCGTGCTACTAATGCTGCGTGTCTGTTCCACGTCCGTTTCGCTTCCTCCCTGTGTCCGTTTTCTGTTGGAGTGGATTTGAGTTGCACGGATGCGCAGCAGATGCCTAGCGGATATAGCGGACACATAACGGATGACGACAGATGTATAACGGATGTTCCCCATATGTGTAGCGGATGTAGAATGGACGCGTTGGATACTTCATTCGCTCAAAAAGTTTTGTGCAGTTCAAAACTTTTTGAGCGGATGAAATCTCAGTAGACGGATGCTGGACAGATAGAGAGTATAAAAAACGTATGCAGTGAGTACACAACGGATGCATCATGTTTTCCAACGGATGGCAAGCTTTTTTTAATGTTTTATATCCTCTTTGCATCCGTTGGTGTAGTGTGACAGGGGCTTTAGGCTTTGTCTTTGTGCTAAAGAAGATACTAAATTTATGTCCATGTTGTGTTATATTATTCCTTTTATAAAGATGCACACATTGGTTTTCCACAAGGTTTAGGAAAATGTCCAAGCTGTTTAGATCTCCTTTATGTGGGGTCCTTGGTGTTCTCTGAACTTTTCTTGCAAATAATTTGTTGCCAAACTAGATAACATCATCAGTGCTTGCTAGCTTGGTAATGAAACATCTGCAAGAAAACAACCAAGCTCAGAGAGCACCAAGGATCCAACAGTTCAACCTAAGCTATAAATATTCTCTTCCATTTTCTTTTTGTTTAATTGTTGCCCTGTGATCATATGTTGTTGTTTATTCATGGCAGAATCTGCTTTATTGTGGCTAGAACTCATCATGATTTATTGCATTGATGATATAGTCATATTTGCTTTTATTTTTGCCTGTGTTTAGTATTCATTTTTGCTATTTTTAGAATTTTACTTTTTGATCACAGCATAATTATGTTGTGCTACATACCTTAATGGGAAAGATTGATCCATAGTACCTAGTCTTACTTAATTCTGAATGAATAATTTTTGAAATGTGAAAACTAAAACATAATTGTATGCTTTTACAGAAGGTTTTCCTCTTTCTTTTAAATCCTCACTAATTGCAAACAATCTTTTACAGACAGCACGAGAAAAATAACAGAAACATCTTGGAGCATTACCAAAATGTTCAATTCCCAAATTAATCTCAGAACTAAGACCTTTTGCCAGGGGATGGGGAGGTTTCCTTCCTTTGTGTTTAAACATACAGTGCTAGGCACATATGTAACCTGCTTACATTTGCACAAGAAAATGAAATTGTTGCAACATTTTAAAGTTGCAGGATTGAAATTTTGTCAATTAACTAATCACCCATAGAAATCTGCTCTTAAATACCCATTTAGATAACATGAATGCTTTTGAAGAAGTTTCTTGACAGCATCATTTTAACTGGCCAAGAAATTAGACCCAGTTGCACATCTTTGTTCCAGAGAAGCCCTCATAAATGGCAGGGCATTTTGGAGGAATTATATGGGGAGCATTTGCTTGGCGTGTAATTGCCATTTTTCCTTTCAGAAGAACCCCATAGGCCTACAATGGGCAAGAATTGCCTTTTTACCATTACCTAACAGCATCTTGGTGCGGGGGGGGGGGGGGGGAGATCATAGTATGATTTAACTCTAAGCATATGTTCTAGTGAGTTTTTGCCAGTCATTGCCCATGTGATGGTTGCACTGACCATTTTCTCCTGCTTTACTTATTTATTTAGGAGCCTCTGTGGCGCAGTGGTTAGAGTGCAGTGCTGCAAGCTACTGCTGCATCCAGTTGCCTACAATTTGGCAGTTCAAATCCCACCAGGTTCAAGGTTGACTCATCCTTCCATCCCTGAGGTTGGGTAAAATGAGGACCAAATTGTTGGGGGCAATATGCTGACTCTGTAAACTGCTTAGAGAGGGCTGTAAAGCACCATAAAGCAGTATATAAGTCTACGTGATATTGCTATTATTTGTTTGTTCGTTCATTCATTCATTCTTAAAGAACTTCAGTGGTTGCAACTTGGTTCTACTCAATGAAATGGGTGACTTTATTGTTTATTTTTTTCAAAATAAACAAATAAAACTGAACTCTAGCTCTAACCCTAACCCTTCAGAAGGGGGAGAGGAGTCTTATGCATATACCTGAATAGAAAAGCTGTGATGTAGATAGCTAAAAGAAAATTAATCTACTCCAGCCAATATGGAGACCCTTAAAAATAAACATGCATAGGATATTTACACCACAGGTCCATACTGAGCCAGCTAAAGTTCTGGAGAGCATATGTAAAGTGAGGAATGTACCCATTATTACTTTATGTGGTTGGCTGAGAAGAATCTAAATATTTGCTGAATTTTTACATGTATGAGAAGACCTCAGTGATCTTGAAAGAGAAGAAGAGGAAAAAAGGAAAACATCAGACAAGAGCACAGTCAGCTGTATGAAAATAATACAATTTAACAATTGCCTTTTCATGAGACTGCATTCTTTCACCATTTTTCATTTTTATTTTGTTTTTAATTGTGATTCTGAAGACAGACAGACATTTGTAACTCAGCTTTAGGTAGCTTTGCTTTGTCTAGCCCCATCAGTCTTGGAGATCCTTTCATCCAGCATTCCTATCTTTTGAACAGAGCACTAGAAGCACTGAGCAATTACAGCAAACCTGCTATTTAAAGTATAGCAGGACCATAGTCTTGTCTTGCTAGTAAGGGCAGGACCTGCCAAAAATATGTACGCAAAAAATAAAACTGGCTCTAAAATCAATCGAGGGATTATACATGGAATTCAGAGAAACAAAAAACAGAATTAAAGTCCTAAATGAGAGAAGATTGAATGACAAGAGAATAGCAATAGCACTTAGATTTGTATACCACTTCATAGTGCTTTCCAACCTTCTCTAAGCAGTTAACAGAATCAGCATATTGTCTCATTTTTTCCACCTCAGAAGGACAGAAGGCTGAGTCAACCTTGAACCAGTCAGGATTGAACTGCTGCCAGTCAGCAGACTGAGCCTGAAATACTGCATTCTAACTACTGTGCCACTACAGTTCTTGGTAAAAAAAAGATTAGCAGTTAAAAAGTTTGTGATTCTCAAGGCAGGCTTAGAAGTTGTTGGCCGTTTTTTTTTCTTTTTTCTTTTCTTAATGATTCTATAGCTCCTGAATCTTATAAAGTTTTGTTGCTAGCCATTAAACTTCATAGAAGAATACCTCTTCATGAACAAATCTAAATATGTCTTCATTCCTCTTTTCCCTGTGCACTTCACCAATGAGTCTAAACTCTCTCTCTTCCTTATCTCTCTGACCAGCTAAGGGTCATATTCACATTTCTTGTGAGAATAGCCCAGAAAATAGTAGAATCAAGATTTTCCAGTCTCTTGGAGGGCCTCAGCTCTCTGTTAAGCGAAAGAAATTCAGATTCATTTTTTTTTCTTTTTTAAAAAAAATATTTTATTGTACATTTTTTGTTATTCATCACATTTCCAATTTTACAACAGCAATGTACTGGGTATATCAAGTCCTTTTTAAATATACCTCACAATATACATCCTGGTTATAACTATTATTCTCGTAGTCATACAGTATAGTCTTTTTAAAATACATAGTGTTGTGCATCATAATTATAACTATTATTTTCATAGTTGTACCATAACACTCTATTACATTTATCACTCTATACACTTTTAAACTATATCAGATTCTGAGACTTTTGCAAAATTGGTGGTTGGATAGGCAGGTCTCAGACAGACAAGGCTCCTGAAGCTATAGTTCTGTTAATTAATTTCAATTAAAAAGGGTTTTTTTTACAGTTATGTAAGTGGCTTTCAACTTGCCAAGCCTCTTCTGTACAATACTTTAAGCAAATATTCCTGGAATTACCATTATAGTACATTGCAAGAAAGAAACCAGAGACGAATCTATAGGCATATGAGACAATTATATAGCTGAATCTAAACAGCTCCTCTTGGTATGAAATTGCCTGGAACCATATGTAAATCATACAATAATAAAGGGATGGAATCAAGAGAAAATTGACTGTTCTGCAGTGATCCTATGGTTTAGTTATTGCATGTGCATACAAAGTGCTTGTCTTCAATTGATACATGATGCTAGGCCCACAGATCAGCTTTCCAAACTCCAGATTACAGCTTCAAAAACATAAACAGAGATGTATTTAGACTGCCTGGGAGACAAAATGACTCCCCCATCCATTCCAAACCACAGAATACATTTTGTCTAATGAGCTATAAAAAGGAGCTGCTGAAATACATAGTCATTTTGCTATTTAAAACTGATAAGAACTGAGCATGGACCCTTGATTCCTGCTATAAATTAAATTAGGATATTTGCCAGCCTCTGTTGGGTGAAACTGCAGTATTGGAAGGAAAGGAGGAAGTCTCTCCATATCTTTAGCCCCAGGAGGAGACCAAAATCAAGAATCATCACTGCGGGTAGTCCTTGACTTACAACCAGACTTGAGACCTGAATTTTGGTTGCTAAGTGATGCAATCTTTAAATGAATCATCACTTGATTGGACCCAATTTTACCATGGTTGTAAATCACAGTGCTTGTTAGGTAAATCATGATCTTTTATGTGAATCCAGCTTCCCCCATTGACACTACTTCTTAGAAGACAGCTGGGAAGGTTGCAAATTTGCAACCACATTACCACAGGCCACCATAACTTTTGTAAATGCAAGCCAGTTGTAATTGCATAACTGTGTAGGTGGTGCAACATTTGTAGCTTTAAGCCCATGTCACACTGAACCAACGGATGCAAAGAGGATGCAAAACGGACAAAAAACCTTGCCATCCGTTCGAAAACGTGATGTACTCACTGCCTCCATTTGGCTTCCTCTCTATCCGTCCAGCATCCGTTTATGAATGTTTCATCCGCTCCAAAAGTTTTGGACTGCCCAAAACATTTGCGCAGAAAATGTATCCAGTTTGTCCGTTCTGCATCCGATACGCATCCGTTGCGCATCCGTTACGCATCCGTTACGCATCCGTTACGCATCCGCTATATCTACTAGGCGTCCGCTACGCATCCGCGGAACTCCATCCGCCCGGACGCAGGGAGGAAGCGGAACAGACGCAGAACGGATGCAGAACGGATGCAGCACGGAAACAAAGAGTTTAAAATGGAAAAAATGTTCACAGAGGGGACCTATCTTGGATATTAAGGATGTCTAGAGGATGCCTAGAGGATGCCTAGTGGAAAACCTATACTGCCTATAAAAAGGGGGAGCAACTCGCCTGCATCTCACTTTCAGACCAGCAGCCCATCGGTGCAGACCTCTGCAGCCTTCATCTGGCTCGTCCTCTTCCACAGCATCCAGTCATGTCCACTGTGGATTATAACAAAGTCCTTTCAGCAGCCACCATCATTCTGCAACAGTGTGAAGCCATGTGCAGGCTCTGTGAACTCTACTGCGAGAAGAAAAGGAGCCACCCAAAAAGAGTCTGGATCCAAAGATGGTTGCCAGAAGAGCAGAGTACGGACTGTACAACAAGCTGATGGTGGAGTTCAGGTACGAAGAAACTCAGGCGTTCCAGAACTTCATGAGGATGCCTCCAGCCATGTTTGACGAACTTGTGCATCGGATGACACCCAGGTTGACCAAGGCAAACACCAACTTCCCGCCCAGCCTGGAACCTGGGCTCAAGGTGGCACTAACTCTGCGCCACCTGGCCTCAGAGACCTCCTACAGGAGCATGCAGTACGGATGGAGGGTGCCACACAACACCATCAGCATTGTGGTCAGAGAAGTGGTGCAGGCCATCATCGAAGAATAGAAGGAGGAGCTCCTCCAGTACCCCTCCACTGAAGAAGGATGGAAGAAAGTTGCAGAGCAGTGGTATCAGAGGTGGAACTTCCCCCACACCGTTGGAGCCATAGATGGCAAGCACGTGGCCTGCAAATCTCCAGCCAAGTCGGGGTCCACTTATTTCAACTCCAAGGGCTTCTTCAGCATCATCCTCTTCGCCATGGTCGATGCTGACTACAAGTTCATGTACATCGATGCTTCAGGCAACGGCTCATCTTCAGATGCCCAGGTATACAACGCCAGTCACCTCAGGGAGGGGCTGGAAGGCAATCTCATCGTGGGTTTCCCAGATCCAGAACCCCTGCCCAATGACACACAAGATGTGCCCTACTTCATCGTGGGGGGGTGATGCCTTTTCCCTCAGAACCTACCTCATGAAGCCCTACACTTCCAGACTCCTCACCCGTGAAGAGAGGATCTTCAACTACAGGCTGTCCAGGGCAAGGCGGGTGGTGGAGAATGCCTTTGGCATCCTGGCCAACAGGTTCCAGGTACTTCTCACCACCATGCAGCATCGCCCAGAGACCATGAGGAGGATCGTGGAAGCTTGCTGCATCCTGCACAATCTCATGCGCACCCGCTACCCAGTGTTGCAGAACAGGCTCGTGGACCTCCAGAAAGGCAATGGGGACATGGAGCCTGGGGAATGGAGGCAAGGGCGAAACCTGATTGACACTGAGGATGTGCAAGGTCCCAACAGAGCCTCACGTAAAGGGAAGAAGCAGTGCAACCTCCTGAGACACTGGTGCAACTCCCCAGCTGGAGCAGTGGAGTGGCAAGTCAGGATAGTAGATGCTTAATGAATGCTTCCTTCAGCCTGTCTCATCACCCGGATGAGATTGGGCCATGTATGTTTGGTTGGCCTACAATGAACAGGGCGTTTAATAAAGAGTTGTGTTTATGTTGACGTGTGTGGATAATTATTACATTATTATTGATAATAAAGGGCCGTAGGTGTGGTACCTGGGAGGGTGGACCATTCAGTCCCACTATGCTTGCACTGGAGGTTTATCTATCCCACAGCTATTACCCATCCCACAGGTATCCCTGCCCATCCCACAGCTATCTTAACCCATCCCACAGCTATCTTAACCCATCCCAAAAGCATGCAAAGGCTTAAAACATTTCTAAAAGTTTTCAGCAAGACTTTATCAAAAAAAAGAAATGAAGCAAGTGTGTGAATCAAAACTAGACTTTATTAACAACAAGCTATGAGACAAAAATGAATCTCTGGCACTCCTCTTGGTCGCTCAGTCCCAGGGGTGAAGGGTGCAGGTGCTGTGGAGATGGCTGGTGCTGGAGTGCTTGTCAGAAGCAGAAGCAGCAGAAGCCCCAGCCCCAGAAGAGCGAGCCCGTGCTGTAGAAGCCCCAGCAGAACCAGAGTGAGGGCCAGGGGGTGGGATGGTAGCCCTGTCCCTCTTGCCAGGGCTGGCAGGAGATGGCTGAGGTTTGCTGTGCTTCCGCATGGTTGTGGGGTTGCTGGCTGGCAGGGAGGCTGGCAGGAACCAAGGCTGGCAGGAAGGCTGCCACCAAGGCTGGCAGGAAGGCTGGCAGGCAGGCAGGCACCAAGGCTGGCAGGAAGGCACGCAGCAAGGCTGGCAGGCAGACTGGTTGGCAGCTAGGCTTGCAGGCAGGCTGGCAGCAAGGCTGGCAGTGAGGCTGGCAGCAAGGCTGGCAGCAAGGCTGGTAGCAAGGCTGGCAGCAAGGCTGGCAGGCAGACATGCAGGCAGGGCAGGCAAGGCAGCCAATCCATCCGGAGCAGGTCTTTCCTCTGAATGGCGACCTGCTTCCGAGCTGCTTCTGTTATATCCGCGGGGCTGATGCAATGCATCCTCCCCGAATGCGCAATTAACGCCAGGCATCCATTAGGCTTCCGCTGTGCATCCGCTGTGCATCCGCTTCATCCGCTGTGCATCTGCTCTGCATCTGCTCTTTCCGTTCCGCGTCCGCTTTCCTGAGGCCCCCAGGAAGCCTAGCGGATGCACCATCCGCTCTCATCTGCTTCCATCCACTGGGCTTCCATTCCGCATCCACTTTGCATCCGCCCTGCGTCCTCCCCGCGTCCGTGTTATCCGCTCCAGTTATGCAAATTTTTGCCCCTTTTGAGAGCGGATAACAATGGATGGAACATTTTGCTCATCCGCTGTGTCCTTTTTGCATCCGTTGGGCAGTGTGACATGGGCTTTAAGAAGAGTTGTAAGTCAAGCACTACCTGCAATTGAATAGCTGCCTCTGCTGAGCTCAGAACTCTCTATCTACTTCAGGATGCTTGCTCAGGCAATCCCTGTGAGCATCACTTTCACCAGCACCCAGTGCTTACGTTTCAATCAGTGATATCATAGGAGTGGGTCCGAGATGATATCACTCCTTTTAAGGAATCACACAGTTTCAGTAGTTGTTGTTATTGCCCCTATTTTAACTTGAGTGTTCCTAAAACTACTAGTAATATTTATTTGGAGCTATTACTGGCCCTTACCTCCTTATTAGAAAATAAGATTGCATTTATCTATACATCTTTATCTCCATCTCGGTGTCATTATCTTTTGTAAAATGGGTGCAAGGAAAGTAGCATAAGGTACCTGAGATATCCAATGACAACACTGTTAAGCCCCTGTCACACTACACCAACGGATGCAAAGAGGATGTAAAACAGACAAGAAACCTTGCCATCCGTTCGAAAACGCGATGTACTCACTGCCTCCATTTGGCTTCCTCTCTATCCGTCCAGCATCCGTTTATGGACGTTTCATCTGCTGAAAAAGTTTTAGGCTGCTTAAAACTTTTGTGTGGAAAATGTATCCAGTTCGTCCGTTCTGCATCCGCTACGCATCCGCTACACATCCGTTACGCATCCACTATATCCGCTAGGCATCCGCTGTGCATCCACACAACTCGCATCCACTCGGACGCAGGGAGGAAGCAGAACGGACTCAGAACGGATGCAGAATGGATGCATAACGGATGCAGCATGGAAACAAAGCGTTTAAAACAGAAAAAACATTTGCAGAAGGGACCTATCTCGGATATTAAGGATGTCTAGAGGATGCTAGAGGATGCCTAGAGGATGCAAAGGGACACCTATACTGCCTATAAAAAGGGGGAGCAACTAGTCTGCATTGCACTTTCAGACCAGCAGCCCAGTGGTGCAGACCTCTGCAGCCTTCATCTGACTCTTCCTCTTCCACAGCATCCAGTCATGTCCACCGTGGATTGCGACAAAATCCTTTCGGCAGCCAACATCCTTCTGCAACACTGCGAAACCATGTACAGTCTCTGTGAACAGTACTACGGGAAGAAAAGGAGGCACCCAAAAAAAGTCTGGCTCCGAAGATGGTTCACCAGAAGAGCACAGTACGTACTTTATGACAAGCTGATGGTGGAGCTCAGGAGCGAAGACCCTCGGGCGTTTCAGAACCTCATGAGGATGCCTCCAGCCATGATTGACGAAGTTGTGCAGAGGCTGACACCCAGGTTGACCAAGACAAACACCAACTTCCCGCCCAGCCTGGAACCTGGGCTCAAGGTGGCACTCACTCTGTGCCACCTGGCCTCAGGGACCACCGACAGGAGCATGCAGTACGGCTGGAGGGTGCCACCCAGCACCATCAGCTTTGTTGTCAGAGAAGTGGTGCAGGCCATCATTGAAGAATACAAGGAGGAGCTCCTCCAGTGCCCCTCCACTGAAGAAGGATGGAAGAAAGTTGCAGAGCAGTGGTATCAGAAGTGGAACTTCCCCCACACCGTTGGAGCCATAGATGGCAAGCATGTGGCCTGCAAAGCTCCAGCCAAGTCGAGGTCCACTTATCAGAACTACAAGGGTTTCTTCAGCATCAACCTCTTCGCCATGGTCGATGCTACAAGTTCTACAAGTTCATGTATGTCAATGTTTCAGGCAATGGCTCATCTTCAGATGCCCAGGTATACAACGCCAATCACCTCAAGGAGGGGCTGGAAAGCAACCTCATGGTGGGCTTCCCAGATCCAGACCCGCTGTCCAACGACACGCAAGATGTGTCCTACTTCATTGTGGGGGATGATGCCTTCTCCCTCAGAACCTACCTCATGAAGCCCTACACCTCCAGATGCCTCACCCGTGAAAAGAGGATCTTCAACTACAGGCTGTCCAGGGCAAGGTGGGTGGTGGATAACGCCTTTGGCATCATGGCCAACAGGTTCCAGGTACTTCTCACCAACATGCAGCATCACCCAGAGACCATGAGGAGGATCGTGGAAGCTTGCTGCATCCTGCACAATCTCATGCGCACCCACTACCCAGTCTTGCAGAACAGGCTTGTGGACCTCCAGCAAGGCAATGGGGACATGGAGCCTGGGGAATGGAGGCAAAGGCAAAACCTGATAGACACTGAGGATGTGCAAGGGCCCAACAGAGCCTCACATGAGGTGAAGAAGCAGCGCAACCTCCTGAAACACTGGTGCAACTCCCCAGCTGGAACAGTGGAGTGGCAAGACAGGATGGTAGATGCTTAATGGATGCTTCCTTCAGCCTGTTTCATCACACGGAGATTGGGCCATGTATGTTTGAGTGGCCTACAATGAACAGGACATTTAATAAAGAGTTGTGTTTATGTTGACATGTGTGGATCAATGCTTACATTGTAAATGATAATGAAGGGGCATAGGGGTGGCACCTGGGAGGGTGGACCATACAGTCCCACTATGCTTGCACTGGAAGTTTATCTATCCCACAACTATTACCCATCCCTTAGGTATTCCTGCCCATCCCACAGGTATCCCTGCCCATCCCACAGCTATTTTAACCCATCCCAAAGGTATTCCTGCCCATCCCACTGCTATCTTAACCTATCCCACAAGCATGCAAAGGCTAAACCATTTCTAAAAGTTTCCACCCAGACTTTATGGAAAAAAATTAATGAAGCAAGTGTGTGAAACAAAGATAAACTTTATTAAGAACAAGCTGTAAAATAAACATGACCCAAGTCAAGTGTCCAAATAAAGTCCAGAAATATCCAGGCAGCCAGTCTCTTGCACTCCTCTTGGTCACTCGGAGGTGTTTGCCCAGTCTCAGGTGTTAGGGAGCAGGTGCTGTGGAGGTGGGTGCTGCTGTAGTGCTGGTCTGAGGTGTTATTGGAGTGCCTAGCCCCGAGAGGACAACAGGGGATGGTGTGTTGAGGAAGGTGTCGGACAGCTGGCTCAGCCCCGTGATGCTGAGAGGTCCTTCCTCCATGCCATGGGGTGTCAGCCCCAGTACTGAGGACAGATGTACTGAGGCCGGGCTTGGCTGTGGGATGGAGGAAGGAGCAGTGTAGTGGGGCTGCCTGCTCTGCAGCGGTGTGAGGACTGTCGTGGTTGGCATCGGTGGCATCATTGGATCCGGTGGCAACGGTGTTGCCCGATGACTCTGTGCCTGCATTTGTAAGGGCTGCTGTCTGTGCTGCTGGACCTCCGGGTAGCTATAGCCCTGGTAGGTGAGGGGGTGTGGGAAGCCTTGGTATGGGAGGGACATCACCTGGGGTGGAGGAGCAGACCTGAACTGCGTGGGAGCAGGTGCATCTGGGTCTGGAGGGTTGTTAAGCAGCGTGGTGATCCTCTCCTTCACCACCTGGTACTGGGGATCTGCCATCTCCTTGAGGGTCTGGTTCACATAATTGAGGAAGGGCTTGCAGTTGGAGGAGGAGGATTTGATGGGGACCAGCTGAGAGAGGAGACCTATGCTGGTGCGGATGGTGTCCCTGATCTCCACCAGGACCTTGTGGCTCTGCCCCTCCTGCGGTCTGGCTCTCTGCCTTACTGTGGAGGTGGAGGTGTGGGTGGATGTGGCTTTGGCAACGGTGGACTCGATGCCTCCTTTCTCCCACCGCACCAGGGAGTCCTCATCGCTCTCCACCACGCTTTCAACACCTGCCTGGGGGTTCTCCGCCGTGGCACGCTCCACAGATACCTGCATGGAGACAGGGACTGACTCTCGGCTGCCAGAGGACTGGCTCCCAGCAGGCTGCCAGAGAGAGAGGGTAGAGATTTGGGCTCCTGGTGCTCCTCAGTGGCGGACCTCACCCTCCAGGAAGCTGCACTTGGCCATGACATAGTTCTCTCTTTCAGTCAGCTTAACCCTGGCCTGGCCAGATTTTTTTGTGGTGCAGCTTCCCGTACCAGGTATGCATGTGCTTCCACTAGCTCCAAAGTGTAGCCCAGACTCTCCGCCCTCTCTCTCCAAGCAGCCTGCTTCCTCTTGGTGTCCCTGTGAAGCCGGTGTCCCTTCTGCCACAAATAGTCGTTTTCTCTCAGCCACTCCAGCACCTCATCCTTGTGCGCTTCCTCAATGTAATACTGCCTCCTCTCCCGTTGTTGCATACGCCTCTTCCTCCCTTTGGTAGGACCAGATGGGCCCTCATCAGAGGGGCTTCCAGGTTGTAGGGGCTGCTCCTCCACACCAACAGCATCATCATCATCTTCATCATCACCAGCAGGATCATAATCAGCATCATCATCATCAGCAGCAGCAGGATCATCATCATCAGCAGCAGCAGCAGCAGCAGCAGGATCATCATCATCATCATCATCAGCAGCAGCAGCAGCAGCAGCAAGACCAGGATGAGCAGCAGCAGAGTAAGCACCAGCAGCAGGGTCAGCAAGACCAGGAGCATGAGCAGAACGAGCAGGACCAGCAGGACAAGGAGCAGATTCAACAGAGTACGCAGCAGAAGCACCACTGCCAGGAGCAGCTATAGTAGAAGCTCCAGCAACAGAAGAGTGAGCCCAAGCAGCAGAAGCCCCAGCAGAAGATGAGTCAGGGACATGTGGCTGGAGGGTGGCCCTGTCTCTCTTGCCAGGGATGGCGGCAGGTTGCTGAGACTTTTGCTTCTTCCCCATGATTGTGGGGTTGCTGGCTGGCAGGGAGGCTGGCAGGGAGGCTGGCAGGGAGGCTGGCAGGCACCAAGGCTGGCAGGCAGGCTGGCAGAAAGGCAGGCACCATGGCTGGAAGGCAGGCTGGCTGGCAGGGAGGCTGGAAGGCAGGCTGCCAGCAAGGCTGGAGGGGAGGCTGGCAGGCAGGCTGGCAGCAAGGCTGGCAGGGAGGCTGCCCAGGAGGCTGGGAGGCAGGCTGGGATGCAGGCTTGAAGGCAGGCTGGCAGCAAGGCTTGCAGGCAGACATGCAGGCAAGAACTCGAGGTATCCAGCAGCAGGTCTTTCCTCGGAATGCTGGCCACGTGCGAGCTGCTTCCCTTTATATCTGGGGGGTTTGCACAATGCATCCCGCCTGCATGCTCAATTAACGCCAGGCAGCCGTTAGGCTTCCGCTGTGCATCCGCTAGGCTTCCGCTGTGCATCCACTTCATCTGCTGTGCATCCGTTCTGCATCCGTTTTTTCCGTTCCGCATCTGCTTTGCATCCGCCCTGCGTCCTCCCCGCGTCCATGTTGTCCGCTCCAATTATGCAAATTTTCACCCCTTTTGAGCGGCGCAGGATATAACATTTTTCTCTTCCATTTTGTCCTTTTTGCATCCGTTGGGCAGTGTGACACGGCCTTTATCCTTTTATGGATTGTTTGTGTTATCTAGAGACATAGCAGTTAGGAAAGTACCTCATTGTGTTATTTTAATTTGACTGATTATCAGGATATTTAAGATCCTCGATGAAAGGTCTCAAATGGGATTTATTTTTATTTTATACTATCTTATAAAAGAGCTGTGGTGATGCAGTGGTTAGAATGCAGTACTCCTGTTCTGACCTTGGCTTCCTCAAAAAGCACAAAGCAGACTTTTTGTCCCGGCAAAATCCCTTTTATTAAACAAAGATGAATTTCTTGCATTCACATTCAGCCAAAGGCCTGACAAATAGTCTTTCAAGGGTCAAATTAGGAAAACAAACCTTATTTAGCCTGGAGAGCTGCCAAGTAAATATTTTCAAACATCGTGCTGACAAGGAAAAATTTGGTTCAGAGTCTCTGATATGCACAGATAGATCTTCACACTACTACAATGTACGAATGAACGAATGAATGAACGAATGAACTGATTGCTTCCTGCAAAAGCCCCCTCCCCTTTTGCTCCTCTTTTAATCCTGATGGGACGGGCCATTCACCGTTCACCTGTGGCCTTAATTCCATGTTGACCCTTAGTTCATAATTGTTCTTTTATCAGCTCTGCACATGCACAGGCTGGGAACCTGCTCCAGCTGCTCCCCCGCCTCACTGCTGTCCGACTCCAAAGGCAGCTGATAACTGCCAGCCTGCCCTGGCCCCATCTCTCCCTCTGATGCAGAGCCTTCCTCATCCGAGCCTTCCTCAGCCTCCAAAACTGGCCCATGTTCCTCCCCAAACTTCTCACTGTCCAACTCTGCTGCCAGCTCTGCTAGCCACTGACAGGCCACAACAACTGCAGGCTACTTCTGCTGACTGCCAGCTGCCAGCAGTTTGACTCACACTGGCTCAAGTTTGACTCAGACTTCCATCCTTCTGAGGTTGGTAAAATGAGGACCCAGATTGTTGTTGGGGGCAATATGCTGATTCTGTAAACCACTTAGAGAGGGCTTTAAAGCATTGTAAAGTGGTATATAAGTCTAAGTGCTATTGCTATTGCTAGTATTTATTTATTGGCCACCCATCTTACCATAGGGTAGCTCTGGGCAGCTTACAGTTACATATACAGTTAAAACAAAAAAACATAAAAAGTTTAAATCAGACATCAAAACCAAGGACACCTGGGAAGGGTGGGAGTGAGGTGGGAGTGGGATCTGTTATTAGCCAACCACCTCCATTGTTTTGTACTCCCACTGTGGCCCAAAGCTGACTGGCAGAACCATGTCATTAGGCCATTACAAAAAGATAGGAGGGTTGGGCCCAACCTCATATCGGGGAGGGCAAGATGTTCCAGAGGGCAGGAGCCACAGCAGAGAAGAAGGAATGAGGGGTTTCAAATAATCTCCCTGTCTTTAGCAATTCTTTTTTCCTTTTTTCTTTTTCATCAAGTATTCCGTTCTTTCAGATTTCTCTGTTTTGCCTTGGAACGTCAAATATATCACTCCATGTTACTTAAAAAAAAAAAAAGTTTGGACATGGTCTTGGCTATTGCTGAATAATCTGAATAGTTAGTAGGTGGAAACAGAATTTTGATGAGAGAAAAATAGCAGGAAGAAACTCGGTTCTTGCTCTTTTGACAAAATAAAAATGAAATTCCTTGATATGGTTACAGACAAATGTCCCTTTCTGTACTTAAACCTGCAATGCTTAAAATAACCTTGACCTTTATTTATCCTTTGCTTCTGTAAATCAAATTATCTCCTTCCATTTATTTTGAAAAACCCTCTTTCTTTTCAACATAGCAGAGCAAGGGAATAGAAGGATGTTGGCTTTTGCTACCATCAAGCACAGTGTCTTCTAGAACAGCAACCCCCAACCTTTCAGGAACCATGGACTAGTTCCACGAAGAGCAGTTTTTCCACAGACCGGGTGGGGCATGGTTTCATAGTTCCACATGAGTCCACAGATGGGGGCTTTGCTTGATGCATGGACCAGTTCCTGCAGGCCATGGATTGGTGCTGATCCATGGACCAGAGCTTGCAGATCCTTGTTCTAGAGCAGCCAAGGCAATTGTGAGTGGTTAATACATGGTGTTATAGTGGTTCTGTTTGCTTCAAGGCTATTCCTAGTCAATAGTGCTAGGAAGAATCTAACTTCAGACCCTATGAGGCAGTAGAACTGGCTAGGTTAGATGCATCCTGGTCCTTTCATGGACATTATTGGACCTATAATCAGTCAGGTTAGTCTATTCCACGGGTGTCACATTTGATCGTGTCACAGGCTGGATCGTGACATATTGTGATGTTTTTTTCCTTTGTGGAGATGGGGTGACTGTGGCATGTGTGACATATCCAGCCTCGGGGCCACTAGTTTGACAGGCCTGGGACTCATGGATCTCCAAACTTGACCACTTTAAGACTTGTCAATTCTGGGAGTTGAAGTTGCCAAGTTTGGAGACTCCTGATTTACCTTGTTCCATTCAAGACCTCAGAATGAAAAGGAAAACTACCTGGAAGTACAGGTGTGTGATTTG
This sequence comes from Laticauda colubrina, assembly GCA_015471245.1. Taxonomy (NCBI): domain Eukaryota; kingdom Metazoa; phylum Chordata; class Lepidosauria; order Squamata; family Elapidae; genus Laticauda; species Laticauda colubrina. The sequence continues at coordinate 12,087,645 of BLBF01000032.1, read as the reverse complement.
GGGAAAGAGAAAGTTTGCAAACTTTCAAGAAGTAACATCTGAGCAATGCTAACAGCAAGATTCACAAGATTCTGGCATCCAACTGTCAGGATCAAAGGGCATATTAATTAGTCCATTAAACCTTAAAGCTGTGCCTAGAATTCAGCTTGGGACATTAGCTTGATGCTCAGCAGCCAATCTGCTTAGAGTTCAGCTTGGAGTTGAGTCCTTTTGTGACATTTCATGAAATTACACATTTCATGCATTACAGCTTAAAAGCTGCAAGCTGTGGCAACCAAATTAAGAGGGTAGGACGGATTCCCTCTTTAACCTGTGAAACTCAAAGGCAGGAAAGTGTTGAATAAATCTGATTATAATCTGGTTACTTGAAGACGTTAGCTAGGATAAAATTAACATTTCTGTACCTGGTATTTTGCATAGCCTTATTGCAAATGTGTGCATAGTAAGTATGAATTTATTACCATGATTGCTGTGAGTAGAGCATTACTAGAGGAAGGGAAATTGGCTTTTCACATGGATTGGGTCATAATTCCCCAAGAAGAACTGGTATATGATTTAGGGATCCACCTGTACATAGGGCTGCCCTTGAAGATCAATCAGAAACTACAGCTGGTCTGGAACATACAGAATGAATAACAACACACAAACCTTGATAAGTTCATGTAATGCTGCTTCTGTGCTGCATATTAAAATGCTGGTACTCATCTATTTCATGGCACAAGGCCAGAATATATGCAAGATCATTTGTTCTTGCAATTATCTCTGGTACCCAATATGATTATATAGGATTGGCATGCTCTAGATCTCCATCAGTGAAACAATGTAATCTTATGAGATCTAGAAGATGTGCTTTTTCTGTCATCATGGTCTATGTAACAGCTATAGTCTTCTCATAAAATTTGCATGTCCCAATGATGCTGGCATTTATGAAGGTCCTGAAGATTTAATTCTTGTCCCACAAATTGAGGCAGGATATTATTTGAGCCTGTTTTACTGTGTGGGATAGAATTTCTTCCAGCACAGGTTTTTTATGGGTTTTACAACACCAAGATATGTTTTAACCCTCTGTAAGTTGCCTCAGGTTGCTTGGAGAAAAAATGGATAAAGAAAAGAATTAATTAATTCCAAACATGAATGAATTTGGATTGAATGAATGAATGTTGGTTTTGAGAAAAAGCACTCTATTTTTGCATGGAATGGCTTACTTATCTCATGTATTGTACAGTCCTATTGTAAATATTGTATGATCATAGTTTGTATGGATTTGTTTTGATGATTTCTACAGGAAGGGAAATTGGTTTTGCACATATAAAAAGTCTTGGGCTGAAACTTTATCAGGTAATTATAAAAGAATGGTATGGAAACATTAACAGAAAGAAATACTTTGCAAAATTCAATGGAAGCTCATTTCCAGAATTAATTGCTTTTTTTCAAAATTTAATCTGACAAGCCTGGAACTTTTTTAATTTTATACATTATTGGGGGCTGTCCCATTTTACATGGACACTCTAAGTGGGTGTCACTATAAATGATGGAAAGCTACAAAGCTATTATCATAGAAAAAATAAGCATTATATTTTAGTGAACCTAAATATTTGGGCAGCTGCTCTTTAAAATATATAGATTACTGATAGTCATAGTTGACTTTACAGGAGTATTTATATGGTAATTTACTCTTTTCAATAAGCTACTCATGGTATTGCTACATGAGTTTCTGCAGTGTATGTGTAGAGGGATTCCAGCTTTAACATACAAATGAGATTGTACATTGCAATATGATTAGCATGTGCAAATTTCACATTATTGTTCATCAATCATGACATAGCATTACTGGTAATAAGATAAACTGTAATTGATTAGTTTGCTTAACATTCTCCAAACCCCAAAAGATTGCTGGAAATAACTAGCTGGACTTAGATAAAAGACGAGGCTATTCATGAGCTGAATCCAGGCTGAAATTTCTAGGTCTAACAATGGTTATATGCTATAATATCCATTTGCTTGTATATTACTTGCATTTTTAAAAGAAAGCATATGTATACATTCCTAGTACAATTCAAGTGTAATTAACACTGATTGCAATATGTTTGAGCATTAGTTATCTGAACTTAGTCACATTGCTGCTATGGAAAAGCCATCCCAGTAAGTGCTAAGAGTCCCAAAAATGGAAGAGTGGAACTTTGTGCAAGTAATATACTTAACAAATATCCATCCAAGATTTATACCCTCAACAGTGCAGATTCATAAAACATGTACTTATAAGGCTATATTTGGGTTTTAGCCCCCTCCTCATATCAGCTGTGATCATGCTGTGGCCATGCTTGTGATAAATGTAAAAATAATGCCTATTTTTAAGCTTTACAAATCCTTATTGTTAGCATCGAAATGTTGCCTAAAAAAGGATAATGAAAGGTTCCACATTTCCATCTAAGTAACTGATAGAATGTTTTAATGACAGAAGTATAATTATCCTTGTCTGTAGTTTAATTGTGGCTGAAAAGGCAGACTTGATTTACATCACTGGACCCTGAATGAGAAAGAAAGATTGGGCGCCCCTCTTAGAAATTTGGACACCAAGGTTTTGGGTCTGAGCCCTAGCAGGAAATAGGATAGATATTATCATCTGAGAGATTCTCCTAGCATCAGGTGGTACAAGTCCCATCTTAGCCATGAAAGCAAGCTGAGTTACATTGGATCAGTCATTCTCTTTCAGTGCAACCCACTTTACAGGGTTGTTGTTATGGGGAGAACAGGAAGAGAAAAATGTTTGGATATGTTTGTCACCTTGAGTTATTTATAAAAGTAATAAAGGCAGGATACAAATAATAAAAAAATATATAAAAACATATTTTGCAAATGATCTGATGCGAGAACTTTCTTTTATGACTCCACATGCTCCATTGCATGATTCATGCCACATCTGCTCAACTTTGCTGTTGAGGGGTTGATAGAATTCCCCAAGCTATACTTTCTTCTTGCATTACTTTCTTGGTTTTGCTTATTTTCCTGAAAACACTCAGAAATCCAGATTCAGACTGTTATACATAAGGAAGGTTCTAACTCTTTCTTCTTGTTCCCTGTTGGTCGTCATTGCTCTGTTTGGGTTTCTGTTTTAAAACCAATGATTTGCCTTTGTTTTTCAATCCCTGCACCCTCAAGAGAAGAGCTTGGAAGGTTGGAGAAGTAAACTTGCATTGGTGCTTGTAAAGGTCCTAATCCAGATCAAGTCACTACTCTCGTGATAGAAATTAGAATATGTTGCATGTTGCTCAGAATTATTCAGTTTGCCTCTGAGAGACCTGAGCTGTTCTCTCTAAATCCAAGATGTTCTGATAGGGAAGCAACAACTATTGGAGATATGTCTCAACAGCTATAAATTAGCAATGAGCCATTGGTTCTGTCAAGGCAATCTATATACAGGTACAACTTACAACAGTTAATTTGGTGACCATTCAAAGTTACAATGGTGCTGGAAAAAATATGTCTTATGACCATTTTTCATAGTTATGACCTTTGCAGCATCCCATGATCATGTGATCAAAATTCAGATGCTTGACAACTGGTTCATATTTATGAACTTTGCTGTGTCCCAGGATCATGTGATCAACTTTTGTGACCTTTTCACAAGCAAAGTCAATGGGGAAGTCAGATTCACTTAACAAATCAGGTTACTGACTTATCTTTTTTTCTATCAAGTTTTTTTTATATTTCATATTATGTATATCAACTGCAGTGATTCACTTAACAACAGTGGCAAGAGATGTTATAAAATGCGGCAAAACTCACTTAACTAATGTCTCACATAGAAATAGGGATTTTGGGCTCAATTGTGGTCATAAGTCAAAGACCACCTGTAATAAAGGTTCACTCCAATAAAAAGATTCCAGCCCCAACCAAACTCTTCAAGTGAGATATCGATTCATGGGTAAGTCCTCTGATTGAAGAAGAGCTGAAGAGCTGGGAAGACTCACAGCACTGGAGGTATGAGTCTACTGGACTGTCCACAAACCTGCCTTCTCATAAACAAAGTTCAACAAGGCTGATGCTTGATGGTATCATCCTCAACATTTTCTTCTAAGAGGAAACAACATTTCTTCCATTCTACATTGGTAAGGAGAGTTAGCAAATAATAAAAGCAGCTTCATGACACAAGCCTTGAGTATTTTGTAAATACATTGTGATGTTGCAAAAACATAAGACAGACAGAATTTATTGTATGATGCTACTTTTATCATTTTTATTCCTATAGAAACCCAAGTTTCTATACGGGGGTATGCATAAGCACACCAATGTGCCTACTGTCCATGTCCTGTTGTTTCTTTTTATTTTTCTTATATGTATCCATTTCATGTACTCATAACTATGTTTATACTGATACATATTATCTTATAATCACTTGACAAATAAATAAATAATAAAATAAAAAGTGGCTCTGACAATCATGTTCCAAATTTGATATGAGAAACCATATTTTGCCTCTGTCTTTTGTAATGTTTTAGCAATGAATGCATTCAATAATTTACATTATTATAGTATGGACAAATTAAAGGTTTTTTTTGAAGTTTCAATCATTTATTTGGAGAGATAAACATGATATCTGCCTTTTTGGAAAAGTAGAAAGAAATTCTTCAATGCAACAGTATTGTGTCATCTGTATAAAATATAGGGGGAAATCTCCCGAGGATAAATCACTTTGGATTTTCTTTCCCAAAGTCACAAAATGGATGAAAATTGTGTGCTGAACATTGAGCTCTTCTGAAGCTGAATTTTGGTTGCATGTTGCCTAACTTTGAAAGGGGGGTGTCTTTAAATGTGAAAATTTGATTAGGTAAAGCCCCTGTCACACTGCACCAACGGATGGAAAGAGGATGTAAAATGGAGAAAAACACTTGCCATCCGTTGTTTAACGCGATGCTTCCATTCTGTACTCACTGCGTCCGTTTTTCTTCCTCTCTATCCGTCCAGCATCTGTCTATAGACATTTCATCCGCTCAAAAAGTTTTGAGCTGCTCAAAACTTTTTGAGCGGAAAATGTATCCAACGCGTCCGTTCTGCATCCGCTAGGCATACGGGGAACATCCGTTCTGCATCCGTCGGCATCCGTTACACGTCCGTTACATCCGCTAGGCATCCGCTGTGCATCTGCGCAACTCAGGGAGGACACAGGGAGGAAGCGGAACGGACGCGGAATGGAGGCGTAGCATTAGTAGCATAGATGGAGAAAGGATGAAAGTGGATGCAACTCACAAACAAAGCATTTAAAATGGAAAAAACGTTCGCAGAGGGGACCTATCTCGGATATTAAGGATTTCTAGAGGATGCCTAGAGGGTGCAGAAGGACACATAGTGGAAAACTTATATTGCCTATAAAGAGGGAGAGCAACTCACCTGGATCTCACTTTCAGACCAGCAGCCCTGCTGTGCAGACCTCTGCAGCCTTCATCTGCCTCTTGCTCTTCCACAGCATCCAGTCATGTCTACCATGGATCATAACACAGTCCTTTTGGTAGCCACCATCGTTCTACCACAGTGCAAAGCCATCCACAGGCTCTTTCAACTCTACCACAGGAAGAAAAGGAGGCGGCCAAGAAGCGTCTGGGTCCAAAGATGGTTCGCCAGAAGAGCAGAGGATGGACTTACAACAAGCTGATGGTGGAGCTGAGGAACGAAGACCCTCGTGCATTCCAGAACTTCATGAGGATGCCTCCAGCCATGTTTAACAAAGTTGTGCAGCGGCTGAGACCCAGGTTGACCAAGCAGAGCACCAACTTCCGGCCCTGCCTGGACCCAGGGCTCAAGGTGGCCCTGACTCTGCGCCACCTGGCCTCAGGGACCACCTACAGGAGCATGCAGTACAGCTGGAGGTTGCCACACAACACCATCAGCATTGTGGTCAGAGAAGTTGTGCAGGCCATCATCGAAGAATACATGGAGGAGCTCCTCCAGTGATCCACCACTGAAGAGGAGTGGTATCAGAAGTGGAACTTCTCACACACCATTGGAGCCATAGATGGCAAGCACATGGCCTGCAAAGAGCCAGCCAAGTCGGGGTCCACTTATTTCAACTACAAGGGCTTCTTCAGCATCATCCTCTTCGCCATGGTCAATGCTAACTACAAGTTCATGTACATCGATGCTTCAGGCAACAGCTCATCTTCAGATGCCCAGGTATACAATGCCAGTCACCTCAAGGAGGGGCTAGAACGCAACCTCATTGTGGGCTTCCCAGATCCAGACCCGCTGCCCAACGACACGCAAGATGTGCCCTACTTCATTGTGGGGGATGACGCCTTCTCCCTCAGAACCTACCTCATGAAGCCCTACACCTCCAGATGCCTCACCCGGGAAGAGAGGATCTTCAACTACAGGCTGTCCAGGGCAAGGCGGGTGGTGGAGAACGCCTTTTCATCCTGGCCAACAGGTTCCAGGTACTTCTCACCACCATGCAGCATCACCCAGAGACCGTGAGGAGGATTGTGGAAGCTTGCTGCATCCTGCACAATCTCATGCGCTCCCGCTACCCAGTCTTGCAGAACAGGCTCGTGGACCTCCAACAAGGCAATCGGGACATGGAGCCTGGGGAATGGAGGCAAGGGCAAAACCTGATAGACACTGAGGATGTGCAATACCCCAACAGAGCCTCACGTGAAGGGAAGAAGCAGCGCAACCTCCTGAAACACTGGTGCAACTCCCCAGCTGGAGCAGTGGAGTGGCAAGACAGGATGATAGATGATTAATGGATGCTTCCTTCAACCTGTCTCATCACATGGATGAGATCGGGCAATGTATGTTGGGTGGGCCTACAATGAGCAGGGCATTTAATAAGCATCCATTAAGCATCTACCATCCTGTCTTGCCACTCCACTGCTCCAGCTCGGGAGTTGCACCGGTGTTGCAGGAGGTTGCGCTGCTTCTTCCCTTCTGTTGGGGCCTGGCACATCCACAGTGTCTATCAGGTTTAGTCCTTGCCTCCATTCCCCAGGCTCCATGTCCCCATTGCCTTGTTGGCGGTCCACAAGCCTGTTCTGCAACACTGGATAGTGGGTGCGCATGAGATTGTGCAGGATGCAGCAAACTTCCAAGATGTTCCTCACGGTCTGTGGGCGATGCTGCATGGTGGTGAGAAGTACCTGGAACCTGTTGGCCAGGATGCCAAAGGTGTTCTCCACCACCCGTCTTGCCCTGGACAGCCTGTAGTTTAGATCGTCTCTTCACGGGTGAGGCATCTGGAAGTGTAGGGCTTCATGAGGTAGGTTCTGAGGGAGAAGGAGTCATCCCCCATGATGATGTAGGGCACATCTTGTGTGTCGTTGGGCAGGGGGTCTGGATCTGGGAAGCCCATGATGAGGTTGCGTTCCAGCCCCTCCTTGAGGTCACTGGCATTGTATATCTGGGCATCTGAAGCTGACCCGTTGCCTGAAGCATCGATATACATGAACTTGTAGTCAGCATCAACCATGGCAAAGAGGATGATGCTGAAGAAGCCCTTGTAGTTGTGATAATTGGACCCTGATAATTGGACCCTGAGCTTTGCAGGCCACGTGCTTCCCATCTATGGCTCCAACGGTGTGGGGGAAGTTCCACTTCTGATACCACTGTTCTGCAACTTTATTCCAGCCTTCTTCAGTGGTTGGGCACTGGAGGAGCTCCTCCAGGTATTCTTCGATGATGGCCTGCACCACTTCTCTGACCACAATGCTGATGGTGTTGTGTGGCACCCTCTAGGCATCCTGCATGTTCCTGTATGTGGTCCCAGAGGCCAGGTGGTGCAGAGTCAGTGCCACCTTCAGCCCAGGGTCCAGGCTGGGCCGGAAGTTGGTTTTTGCCTTGGTCAACCTGGGTCTCAGTCGCTCCACAACTTCATCAAACATGGCTGGTGGCATCCTCATGAAGTGCTGGAATGCACAAGTGTCTTCGTTCCTCAGCTCCACCATCAGCTTATTATACAGTCCGTACTCGGCTCTTCTCGTGATCCATCTTCGGACCCAGACACTTCTTGGACGCCTCCTTTTCTTCCTGTAGAACAGGTGAAAGAGCCTGTAGAGGGCTTTGCACTGTTGTAGAACAATGGCTGCTACCAAAAGGAGCGTGCGATGATCCATGGTGGAGATGACTGGATGCTGTGGAAGAGCAAGAGCAAGATGAAGGCTGAAGAGGTCTGCACAGCAAAACTGCTGGACTGAAAGTGAGATCCAGGTGATTTCTCCCCCTTTTTATAGGAAATATCGGTTTTCTGCTAGGTGTCCTTTTGCATCCTCTAGGCATCCTGCAGACACCCTAAATATCTGTGATATGTCCCCTATATGAATGTTTTTTCCGTTTTAATGCTTTGTATGTGAGCTGCATCCGCTTTCATCCTTTCCACGTCCATGCTACTAACACTGCGTGTCCGTTCCACATCCGTTTCACTTCCTCCCTGTGTCTGTTTTCCGCTGGACCGGATTTGAGCTGCGCGGATGCACAGCGGATGCCTAGCGGATATATTGGATGAGTAACGGATGACAATGGATGTATAATGGATGTTCCCCATATGTGTAGCGGATGTAGAACGGACGCGGTGGAAAGTTGATCCGCTCAAAAAGTTTTGTGCTGCTCAAAACCTTTTGAGCGGATGAAATCTCAGTAGATGGATGCTGGACGGATAGAACGTATGAAGCACGCACGCAGTGAGTACAGAACGGATGCATAGCATTTTCCAACAGATGGCAAGCTTTTTTTAACGTTTTACATCCTCTTTGCATCCGTTGGTGCAGTGTGACATGGGCTTTACATCCTGCAATCAAATCTTTAATGCTATTAAACAATATCTATATATTTCAGATCCTTGGGAATGACCAATAGGTAGACAAAAATATCTGGATGACTATACGACCAACCATACATTTAAAATAAATTACTAATAAATAAATTGTGCTGCCATTTCAGATGTATAAAACAAATAAATTACTTTGAACCCATTTCATATGTATCTGATCAAATAGCATTTCATTTTGGATTTCTTCAAACAATACAATCTTTCAGTTTCAAAATAACTTCACCTTTTCATTTTTTTCTTCTGAAGATTTGGAGATTGAACTAAGCAATGAAATGTTACAATTTTATTTTTGAAAGACAAAATTGGATGACATTTGCAGGAACAGAAGTTTCTTCTAAGGAAATAAAGTGCTTGGTTTCTATAATGTTGATTCAATATGAAGAATATTAAGGCCCGGTGTCACTGCACTTAGGGGTGCAAAGACGATGTAAAACGTTAAAAAACGCTTGCCATCCATTGGAAAATGCTGTGCATCCTTTGTGTACTCATTGCATACATGTTTCATACGCTGTGTCGAGCATCCGTCCACTGAGATTTCATCCGCAGAAGAAGTTTTGAGCTGCACAAAACTTTGTGAACAGATGAACTTTCTGCCATGTACAATGTACATCCGCGACATACGAGCAACAAACATTCTATGTCCATTTATCATCCCGTTAAACGTCCGCTGTATCCTCTCTGCATCCTCTGGGCATCCTCGCAACTCACATCCGCTGCAGCTGAAAACGGAAAGAGGGAAGAAACAAAAGGTACATGGAACATCTACACAGCGTTAGTAGCACGGAAATAGAAAGGATGCGTTTGGATCTGATATACATCCGCGCAGCATCCCCTTTCTTTCCTTTAGGCTTATGTGATGCATCCGCTTCATCCGCTATGCATCCGTTTCCAAATTCTCCCCTGGAACCCCTTCGGAGGTATCATCCACTTCCATCTGCTTTCATCCGCTAGGCTTCCTATGAACATCCGTTTAACATCCCCGCTACATACTACCCACGTCTGTTCTTTTCCGTTCTGTTTATGCAAATTTTCACCACTTTTTGGAGCGGATGACAACAGATGGAGCCACCCCCGAAATTTTGCTCATCCGCTGTGTCCTTTATGTATACATTTTGCGTCCATCGGCCAGTGGGACCGGGCTTTAATCTTGTCAACCTACAGTAACAGTCTAACTCTGCTAAATTTTGTTACATTCATGCCAATTCTTAATGGAGGGCATGTTATTTTACTAAAATCTGAAAGTTTGTACCAATGATCCATATTAGCTATGCCTTCTATGGATATGCATGTTGAGTATAATACACAAACAAGAAAAAACATAAAATCAAACATACAGACATACAAGTATTTGATAACAAATTACATGCAACTAAAGCTGGAATGATGTGGTACTGGGTAAATTGATATACATGATATTTAAGTCAAGACATATCAAAATGATGGGATAAATAAGAGTTAAGCTTAAGAGTGGAGTTGATAAAAAAAGGATTTGGAAAAAGATTTGAATAAGAGGTCTCATAATGAATTATGATTACCTAAAACTCTACAGTTTCAAGTTTCAGAAAGTGCCAAAATATCCATACAGTGTGATTAAGAAATTCTCCCATTTTTAACATACTTAAAACAACTTTAAGTAACAATACAGTAGAGATTTTAACACTAAGTTCTTAATGCTAAATACACAGGTTATATGGAAATTTTTATTGTACAATGAATACTTTGGTTTGACCTGAAGCAGTTTATTATTCAGTTCCAGATGAAAAAGCCAAGTAATCTTATGCTCATTGACATTTTAAATCATGATTAATTTGATATAATATTTATTTCTTTTTTTATCCTCAATAGTCTTAGCTATATAAGCATTAGAATGTTTATAACATATAACCAACACTCTATAAACAATTTTGTATCAAAACCACATAATGTATTATGTAAATTTAACAATATAATACAAATGCTTCTATTAAAAAAAACTCACCATAAAGTTATTCCAACTGAAAACTCTAATTGTTAGTATTAAAACTATGCATTCTTCTCTACCACTCCCCAACAATACCTCTCCTCAAAATATGATTTTTTTTCTTCTTTAGGGAGAAGATCAGCTTTGAGATGACCTTAGATCTATCAATAGCATTCAAATATACTGTATTATTCATCATGCCATTTTCTTCTGAGATCAAGAAAATTAAGGAAAGTTTAGCAAACAGTACTAAGCAGAAGGCAAGGGGAGAAGAAAATTCTTTCTCACTTTAGTCCACTCTACACTCTTCACTGCTCAGTCTTGTGTCATTTTTCTATCTTTGGAAAGCAACTGTCCTTTCACTACAACCATACACAGTTTCATAGAGTGATTTTTGTTATTTTAATAGCCCACTTCTCCCTTTCTGTGGACTACATAGTCTCCACTCAAACAAGCCTTTCTTGATCTTTCCTTTTCTCTCAATGTATCTATTTCTTTTGCATTTGTCTCCTCATTCATTCTTTTCATTCAATTCACATCCATTTATTATCCACTCATTCTTGACCTGATCTCTTCTTGTTTTTCTATGTACATTTTTACAGTAACCCATTCCTACTGCATTCAACATTTCTCTGTCAGCTGACATATCATTTCTGCATAAAATAAAGTATGCAGAAAAACACTGTTTGACATAGCCATTTTGCTTCTTTTGACAAATTTTACAATAGACCATATACTATCCTATCTGCATTCGCACATCTTGAAATTTCTCATCCATTCTCTTATCTTTAGGAAACCTTCCAACAAGGTATACAAATTCATTTATTACTCTAAATTTTCAACATTCATTGCTCTAGTTTTTCAATACTCATTGCTCTGGTTTTTCAACAACCTTGCAATGGATTACTTCCCTTTCAATCAGTCTTTGATAAATTAGAATTTGTTTTATTCCACACTCCTCAATGCTTTGTCCAATCTAGCTATCATTTCTTGGAAATCATTCAGATTCTCAGGAAACAAAATATTATCTGTGTACAAAGTGTAAATATATTCATATCCCAACCAGGACATCTGAAAAAATTAATTAAAAAACTTTCTTATACATTGGTTTATAAATATATTGATCAATCAAGGGAGCACCACACATCCTGGCTTTATACCCTGGCCAACCATGAACCAGTCATTAGACTCTTATCATCACAGATACCTACTTATTGCATTCAGCAATCAGCTTTCAACTATATATTCTTGTAAAAGATTCCATATTTCAACGCTATTCCCATATACTTTCAAGAAATGCACAATTTTCCTCACTTTTGAATATTTCACTGTCTTGCTGAAGAGAATATCTTGTCTCTATACTTTGCTACACATAAAACTTTATTACAGTTCCCAAATTTTGGTCATTCTTAATTCTTCTGTTCTTTGAATAAAAATTCTGCAAAATCACTTTCCAGAAGCACCAATCATCTACTAGTTTTTCTAGTTTTTTTTAAAAAATGACTTTCTTCAAGGATATTTTTCTATCTATATCTATATCTAGAACTCTATCTATATCTGTATCTATATCTGTATCTATATCTGTATCTATCTATCTATCTATCTATCTATCTATCTATCTATCTATCTAT
>BLBF01000032.1:12055282-12065289 GCA_015471245.1 Laticauda colubrina | reverse complement strand
TCTATCTATCTATCTATCTATCTATCTATCTATCTATCTATCTATCTATCTATCTATCTATCTATCTATCACACAATGCACACACACAAATAAGCCCAGAGATATGCAGTATATACACAGTATCTCTGTGTGTATGTGTGTATGTGTGTATATGCAGTGTGTGTGACTGCTACAAGTTACCAAAAACAGGGACTTATGACCAGTTTTCACACTCATGACTGCAGCAGCATCCCCGTGGTCATATGATCAAAATTCAGACACTTGGCAACTGGTTCATATTTATGAAGGTTGCAGGGTCTTGTGATCACCTTCTGCAACCTTCTGACCAGCAAAGTCAATGGGGAAGCCAGATTCACTTAACAATCATGTTATTTAATGTAACAGCTGCAGTGATTCACATAACAATTGTGGCAAGAAAAGGGGTAAATGAGGTGAAACCCAATAACTTTCTCTCTCAGCAACAGAAATTTTTGACTCAATTGAGGTTGTAAGACTACTTGTACACAAACACACACAGAAAGATAGTGTTTTTTAAAAGAAATATACTTTTACTTAGGAATCATGAAAACATATTGTTTTCTTACTGGCTTAAAGTTACTATTCAAGGATAATTTAGTAGTTCTTCAATTGCAGCAGTGTGATGACCCATCCCTTGTGACTGAAAAATATAGCCAGGCTCCCAAGTCAGCTCTGCTTATTCTGTTTATAAACTTTAAGCAGGCATTTTACTCAATCTTGAGGAAAATGCTTTGGCCTAAGCTGTAAGCCTCTAAAATTTGACAGACAGATCCTCACTCTCTTACACACTTCATAATAATATCAGTTTGAGTTTGAACTGTAACATAGCAGGCCACCTCTCAGATGTAACCTTAAACAGCATGGGAATTAAGCAAGGGTAATGGCTCTGCTATTATTTAACTATTACAGTATGTCAATCTAATAGTGAGACCCTTAAATAAAGAAGAACATCATTCCCTCCAAATTGGCAAATAGGTATATCTGTACTGCTTTAAACAAATGACATGCTAATTTTAATAGTCTACTGGTTGATTTAGAAAGACCATGGGAATACTATTCATTTCCTACAATCATTGCAAATCAATTATGAAAAAACTAAGAGTGTGTACTTGGCAAGGGGAAATAAAACTACGCTGGAGACTTGATCGAAAATTCATCAATCAAGTATCTTGGGGGTTTTTTTGTGTGTGTATTTGATGTTTGCACACAGGGAAGCAAAATGCTCATAATGTAGAGATGGCCAGAGTATTCACCAACCATTCTTTCCTTTTTCTTCTGCAGAAGTTCACTGTTATCCTAACCATAATGCATTTATTTGAGGCCAAGGTTCTGTACGGGACTCAGCTAAATCCAGGTATCAATTACATTAAACTTGAAAGTGTACAAATCAACCTCTAACAAAAGTTGCTCCAGGCAGCAAGTTGTGTCCTTAATGAAGCCCTACAGTTGGTAGGATGGTAGGACTATTGAGGGTTGAGAAAAGGACATGGCTAAGTATTTTCAAATACTGTCTAAAGATTCATTTTCAGTCCTAACATTTGACATCTCTTATCTTGCTGGACAAATTCCAATCATCTGGAAACAGCAAATTGAAGACAGAGTTCAGAAATTGGGTTTTACTCCAGAGGAATTGCTGACACTGGGATAACACTCTATGGTTTTCTTTGACAAAGTATCTTGGATACAGAATTGTAAATTGAATACACCAAAGTATCAAATGGAATACAACTGGGACGTTATAAGTTCCATTTCAAACCAGCACAGTATCTTAACCAACTTATAGTTAATGACGAGATAGCACTTGTGGCCAGGAGGGCTTTTGCATAGATCTGTCTTGTGCATCAGTTGTGACTTTTCTGGATTAAGAGATTTTTCTGATACTTGTGCTTTGATTATCTCCTATTCAGTCTACTGAAATTCATTGTATAATGGGCTATCTTAGAAGCTACAGCTGGTTCAAAATTTGTATATGTGTGTAATTATGGATGTCTTCACTTTACCCATGTAACATCTCTACTTTGCAAACTATGCTTGTTATTAGTGCATAATTTAAGGTTTATGTTGTCATTCGTAAAGCTATTCAGTTCTGCTTATGATTGGACATGGCTTGCCTTTTCCCTGATGTGTTATAAGGTAATATTTTGCTACTTTTGGTCATTTCTGTATTTTTATTGGTACTATTTTGTTGCTGTCAATTTTGTAAATGAGGTAGCATACAAGTTGATTAAATTAAAAAAAAATACACTGATTTAGAATAGTGGATCTTTCTTGTGTCTCCCCAATGCCAGATATTTCTTTGCTATAAGAGTAGCAATGTGAACCTGCATCATCATTCCCTTAGAGTTCTATGCTCCCCGTTATTCTCAAGTTCCTCAAGCACTTGCTACATACATGTCACACCAGTCCTGATCTCCATGTTAAAGGGATCTCTGTAGATCATGCAGTATAAACATCAAATACCCACTAATTTCAGCCACGGTGGATTCCAATAATCCCACAACTTGTCATTTCACCTATATTCCCTTCTCAGTTTACAATACAACCTTTAAAACCCATTGCTTTTAGCAATCAGTGGTTCCTGTAACCTGTTAGAGCACCAGGCTAGAAAGTGGGAGACTATGAATTCAAGTCCCATGTTAACTGTGAAAGTCAGCTGGGTAATTTTGGGCCAGTCACTCTCTCAGCCCAATTCACCTCACAGGGTTATTGTTGTGGGGCAAATAGGAGCAGGAAAGTGTTTCTAATCTGTTCCTATCTCCTTGAACATCCTTCCAGACCTCATAAGTCGTCATTGGCATTAGCATCCCTCCTGCTTTCAAAATCTTCATTGTGCTAGTCTTTGTAGCAAATTCTCCTATTGAACATTTTTTTTTTCACAGTTTCATGTGTACAGATTATTTTTTTAATAACAATTTACATTTCTGTCCACAATGGAACCACCTCCATTCAATATCTTTGTCAAATCCAGGTCTATTACTATTCTTATCCTTCTTCCTCTTGATAAAATACCTGAACTTCCACCTGTCCACTCTTAACTATGGTTTCATCCACAGCAAGCTATTTGGTCAATTCACTTTTTCTCAAAACCCTATCCATCTTCATTCATTCTCATCTCTCACCATGAGTTGAACCCTACAAAATATTCTTAATACCTTTCCTATTTTAGTTTGATTTCAATCAAGCCTATGTTCAATTGCCAACCAACTGTACAATATGAACAAATACAATGCTGTTTACACAAAATTAATCTTTTTAAACTTGACCTTAACATACAAAGATTCATTCCCCATTGTGCCTTTCACATAATACATGTAGAATTTAAGAATACATGTGACAAAGCAAATGAAGAAGGATTATTATTTATTTGGGTCTTATAAAAAGATACATTTTTTACTGCTAACCTTGAATTTTCCCTTAGCTTGTTGATGACTTTTTCTTGCAATCACTGATCCTGTTCTGACTATATCAACTTTGGCAATCACTTCTGAATTCAAGTAAAGAATGACAGCGATGCTTTTTTTCATTCTGACAATCCAATTTTTACAGGCTTCTGTTATCCTACATAGGGGTCAAGGGTTTTCAAGTAGTGTTAACAAGAATTAGATTAAATTTTAAAGTTGGGAATTCTAATGAAATGAATGTGACAGCCATTTGTTTTTAAAAGTCAAAGTCTTCCTTTTCCCATTTCCACCTTTAGAGGTGGTGCTGCTTATCACAGAGTGGAATCATGATGCAGATTTGAAACCACATTGCTAGCTGCAACTATGCATCCTAATCTCGGAGACCAAATTTCCTTTCTCTCCTGGGAACTGTAAAGTTTCAATTCTCCCCTTTCTGCCATTGGCCTAAATAAATAAATAAATAAATTGAAAAACAGGAAATAGACAGATAAATGCATAGTTCATTTTGAAGGAGTTTACAACCCATAGGAAATTCAAATAGACTGTTAGCAAGATCAGAGGAAGCACAATTTATTTAATTGTGTTTTTTTTAAAGAACAAAGGAACAAAGGAAACATCTTCCATTCCAGAGATGGTAGCCTCAATCTCTTAAGATCCCTTAACAGGATCTAGGAATCCAGAAATCCTGGGTCAACCCTTCACGTAACCCTGATAGGTTTCACTATCATACATGAAGGAAGTGCAGCAATATGAATTTGAAGTTACAAAGAAGTTTCAAAGTGTGTAATCTCAAAAAAGACATATGAAACATGCCCACCCATGCTTGTTTCCCAATACTTCCCTCTCCTCCCATGAGCCCATCCCTTTCCATTAGTGTTTCAAACTCACACAGGAATATTATAAGGAGTGTGATGGGGTGAGAGGCTACTGAGTCCTTTATAACTGGAAAGAAGGTAATCAAGAAACATTCCTAATACTGCAAGAAAAGGAATCTCCCATCACCTTGTGATGCTTAGGGAAAAGAATCCTCTATCAGGTTCCCTAAAGCCCATGTCACACTGAACCAACGGATGCAAAGAGGATGTAAAACGGACAAAAAACCTTGCCATCCGTTGGTTAACGTGATGTATCCGTTCTGTACTCACTGCCTCCGTTTAGCTTCCTCACTATCCGTCCAGCATCCGTTTATGGACGTTTCATCTGCTCCAAAAGTTTTGGGCTGCCTAAAACTTTTACACGGAAAATGTATCCAGTTCGTCCATTCTGCATCCGCTACGCATCTGCTACGCATCCGTTACGCATCCGCTATATCCACTAGGCATCCGTTCCGCATCCGCATAACGCGCATCCGCCCGGACGCAGGGAGGAAGTGGAACAGACACGGAACGGATGCAGAACGGATGCAGAACGGATGCCTAGTGGAAACAAAGCATTTAAAGCAGAAAAAATGTTTGCAGAGGGGACCTATCTCAGATATTAAGGATGTCTAGAGGATGTCTAGAGGATGCCTAGAGGATGCCTAGCGGAAAACCTATACTGCCTATAAAAAGGGGGAGCAACTCGCCTGCATCGCACTTTCAGAACAGCAGCCCAGTGGTGCAGACCTCTGCAGCCTTCATCTGCCTCTTCCTCTTTCACAGCATCCAGTCATGTCCACCATGGATTGTAACAAAGTCCTTTCAGCAGCCACCATCATTCTGCAACAGTGCGAAGCCATCTGCAGGCTCTGTGAACACAACTGCGAGAAGAAAAGGAGCCACCCCAAAAGAGTCTGGATCCGAAGATGGTTCGCCAGTAGAGCGGAGGATGGACAAGCTTGTACAACAAGCTGATGGTGGAGCTCAGGAGTGAAGACACTCGAGCATTCCAGAACTTCATGAGGATGCCTCCAGCCATGTTTGATGAAGTTGTGCAGCGCCTGACACCAGGTTGACCAAGGCAAACACCAGCTTCCGGCCCAGCCTGGAACCTGGGCTCAAGGTGGCACTCACTCTGCGCCACCTGGCCTCAGGGACCACCTACAGGAGCATGCAGTACGACTGGAGGGTGCCATCCAACACCATCAGCATTGTGGTCAGAGAAGTGGTGCAGGCCATCATCAAAGAATACAAGGAGGAGCTCCTCCAGTAACCCTCCACTGAAGAAGGATGGAAGAAAGTTGCAGAGCAGTGGTATCAGAAGTGGAACTTCCCCCACACCGTTGGAGCCATAGATGGCAAGCACGTGACCTGCAAATCTCCAGCCAAGTCGGGGTCCACTTACAAGGGCTTCTTCAGCATCATCCTCTTTGCCATGGTCAATGCTGACTACAAGTTCATGTACATCAATGCTTCAGGCAGCGGCTCATGTTCAGATGCCCAGGTATACAACGCCAGTGACCTCAAGGAGGGGCTGGAAGACAACCTCATCATGGGCTTTCCAGATCCAGACCCCCTGCCCAACGACACACAAGATGTGCCCTACTTCATCGTGGGGGATGATGTCTTCTCCCTCACAACCTACCTCATGAAGCCCTACACCTCCAGACTTCTCACCTGTGAAGAGAGGATCTTCAACTACAGGCTGTCCAGGGCAAGGCGGGTGGTGGAGAACGCCTTTGGCATGCTGGCCAACAGGTTCCAGGTACTTCTCACCACCATGCAGCATTGCCCAGAGACAATGAGGAGGATCATGGAAGCTTGCTGCATCCTGCACAATCTCATGTGCACCCGCTACCCAGTCTTGCAGAACAGGCTCTTGGACCTCCAACAAGCCAATGGGGTCATGGAGCCTGGGGAATGGAGGCAAGGGTGAAACCTGATCGACACTGAGGATGTGCTAGGCCCCAACAGAGCCTCAAATGAAGCGAAGAAGCAGCGCAACCTCCTGAGACAATGGTGCAACTCCCGAGCTGGAGCAGTGGAGTGGCAAGACAGGATGGTAGATGCTTAATGGATGCTTCCTTCAGCCTGTCTCATCACACGGATGAGATTGGGCCATGTATGTTTGGTTGGCCTACAATGAACAGGGCGTTTGATAAAGAGTTGTGTTTATGTTGATATGTGTGGATAATTGATTACATTATTATTGATAATAAAGGGCCATAGGTGTGGCACCTGGGAGGGTGGACCATACAGTCCCACTATGCTTACATTGGATGTTTATCTATCCCCATAGCTATTACCCATCCCAAAGGTATCCCTGCCCATCCCACAGCTATCTTAACCCATCCCACAAGCATGCAAAGGCTTAAACCATTTCTAAAAGTTTCCACCAAGACTTTATTAAAAAAAAGAAATGAAGCAAGTGTGTGAATCAAAAATAGACTTTACTAACAACAAGCTATAAGACAAAAAAGAGTCTCTGGCACTCCTCTTGGTCGCTCAGTCTCAGGGGTGAAGGTTCCAGGTGCTGTGGAGGTGGCTGGTGCTGGAGTGCTTGTCATCAGCTCCTCCAGAAGCAGAAGCAGCAGAAGCCCCAGCCCCAGAAGAGCGAGCCTGTGCTGCAGAAGCCCCAGCAGAACCAGAGTGAGGGCCAGGGGGCGGGATGGTAGCCCTGTCCCTCTTGCCAGGGCTGGCAGGAGATGGCTGAGGCTTGCTGTGCTTCCGCATGGTTGTGGGGTTGCTGGCTGGCAGGGAGGCTGGCAGGAACCAAGGCTGGCAGGAAGGCTGGCAGGGAGGCTGGCAGGAAGGCTGGCAGGCAGACATGAACCAAGGCTGGCAGGAAGGCTGGCAGGCAGACATGAACCAAGGCTGGCAGGAAGGCAGGCAGCAAGGCTTGCAGGCAGACTGGCTGGCAGCAAGGCTGGCAGGGAGGCTGGCAGGGAGGCTGGCAGCAAGTCTGGCAGGGAGGCTGGCAGCAAGGCTGGCAGCAAGGCTGGTAGCAAGGCTGGCAGGCAGACATGCAGGCAGACATGCAGGCAGGGCAGGCAAGGCAGTCGATGTGTCCGGCAGCAGGTCTTTCCTCTGAATGGCGACCTGCTTCCGAGCTGCTTCCATTATATCCGTGGGGCTGACGCAATGCATCCTCCCCGCATGCGCAGTCAACGCCAGGCATCCGTTAGGCTTCCACTGTGCATCCGCTGTGCATCTGCTGTGCATCTGCTTTATCCGTTCGGCGTCCGCTGTGCATCCACTGTATCCATTCCACGTCCGCTTTGCTGAGGCCCCCTGGAAGCCCTGCGGATGTGCCACCCACTCCCATCTGCTCCCATCTGCTTCCATCCGCTAGGCTTCCGTTCCGCATCCGCTTTGCATCCGCCCTGCGTCCTCCCTGCGTCCCTGTTATCCACTCCGGTTATGCAAATTTTTGCCCCTTTTGAGAGCGGATAACAACAGATGGAACATTTTTTTCGTCCGTTGTGTCCGTTTTGCATCCGTTGGCCAGTGTGACATGGGCTTAAAATTCAGTCAATGTTTCTCACTCCTCCCAAAAAAAAAAAAAAATGATCAGAGATACAGGGAGAGAGGGAAAACACTAAAATGAAATTTTGTTCCAATTTTATTTTCAAGTTTTATACCACGGTGTATCTTCAAAATGAACAAACCTTCTTCACAGCTATAAGAAAACACTTATAGAAATTGGCATTAACTATAGAATTCCTTTTATTTTAAAAGTCAGAGTGTTGGTCTATGTCTTTTTGGAACTGGCCCTTCTAAACTTGGGCAGCTGAGTCAGGAAAGACCAAGCAGATGGGAAAGTAGCAAGGGAAGGAGGATCTAGTTGTGCATCATTAGCAATGTGAGGAATTTCATTTACTCCTATTATAGCCAACTGTTAGAAAGGAAGGACTTTGTTCAATTATTTGTAAAAGTTATTACACCTCTCTGTCTGTCTGTCTGTCTGTCTGTCTGTCTGTCTGTCTGTGTGTGTGTGTGTGTTTGCACGCGTGTGCACACTCATGCGTGTGCGTGTGCACATTCATCTACTACTCCAAATCTATGTGGAACGTTTGTGCTTTGATTTGATGGTATCAATAGTCTGGTTTGAGGAAAAAACAATTAGTACACACCTTTTCACGATTTCCCGTTGGACAGAATGAAAGAAGATACTGCTGATGTTTATATCAAGTATAAGGTTTATTTATGTATTTAAACATTTAAACATTGTATGGCTACCTGTCTCAGAACCATAACTGTGAGTTCATAACAGTTACATAAAACGAAACATCATATAAGAAGATAAAAACAAAATAAATAAAAATTAAAAAATGCAATCAATGAAACATAGCACTACAATAAGTCTCCCTTGATGCAACCAAGGACACTTTATTCTAGCTCTGATTTCACCCTATCCCAGAGCTTAGGAATTAATCATTAATGCTTCAAGATTAACCCAAACATTCTTCTGGGCAAATTATTTCAGTGGCTGATTTGCATGGGAACTTCTAGGATATCTGATTTGTAAGATTCCAGTGGACAACTACTCATGCCCTTCTCAATACTTTTCTGCTTCTTTACTAAAGTCATGCATGGCAAAGTCAAACATGCTGAAATTAAACCAACTCATATAGACAGAACTATAGAATGCAATCCCATGGACTTTGATATCAAGGTATATAAAAATAAGGTAACGCTGACTATATGGAATCTCACCTCAAAGGAAGATACTAATCTTGTCCTGAGTTGTTGATTCAGTCCCTCAACAGCCAGGGTGTCCAACTTGCATTGTCATGGTGTCATCATGTGATATATTGCAACTTTTTTCCCTTTTGCTGTATTGCAACTTTTTTCCCTGGGCGTGAACAGCATGTGATGCATTTGCCCTGGGGCCTTGAGTTTGACAGCCCTGCTCTAGAGCATAAGGATGGTTAGGGGGCCAGTATCAAACTTGGTAAAATAAATATTTACTATTTCATTCCTGGTATGTAGATAGAAAATTAAGACAATTTTTGGCTGTGGTTGCCTTATCATGGTTGCCTTCACTGATAATTTGGTGAACTAAATATTGACCAGATAAAGAAAAAAATAATCAAGAATAAACTGTCATGCAGACAAAATTGATGTATAAATTGTCATGAAGTAAAAGAGGCAAGAGGCTGATTCTCAGGATCAGGGTTTTTAGAACCCTGATCTTTTTTTTTTTTTTTTTAAGAATTTTATTAATTTTCTACAAACAGACATAACATACAAAACATTAAAAACATCTACTCTCATATATACTTCCGGTGTGTCGGTTGATTCATCAGTTTTGTGCATTCATTTTATAGTCTCAATTACAGTTATATTACATAACCACTCATATTGTCAATCCATATCCTAATATTACCAAAAAAAATTAAAATAAAGTCTTTTTCTGACTATACTTTTAATCATTCATGCTTTGTGAGATAACAATACTTCGAACAGTTTATTCTATAACAAATCATATAGTCATAACAAATCAATCCTAAAAACCCTTCATAGATATAATACTAATGCTCTATTATTGTATTTTATCATCTAACCATTGATAAAAAAAATCCCAAATTTCATAAAATTGTTTATCTTCTTGCTCTCTAATTTCAAATGTCAATCTACTCATCTCAGCACATTCCAATATTTTCTTAATAATTTCTTCCTGCAATGGTATTTTCTCATTCTTCCAATTTTTAGCAAATACAATCCTAGC